>BMAV01016047.1:233747-249419 GCA_019973955.1 Trichonephila inaurata madagascariensis | reverse complement strand
TCTTACTCAGCAAGATTAAAAAGTAGGCAATGAAAAAACAGTCGCAGAGGTGGCCGGATCAGATGAATAAGAAGGATGCCCTTTCATAGTCATGTTTTCTTGGACAGAAACTGCTTGACAGATATGGCGATGTGAGCAGATAACATTGACTTGGTACTACGGTCATCCTTCACTCTCCAATTCTGGCTTTTTTTTCCTTATTTTTTCACGAAATCTTTTAGTACTTCAATGTTGTAGTGTTGATTAATAATCTGAGCACTGATGTGTGTGGTATCACTCACATCACTAATTTTGGCTATGTTTTGATTTGTAATCGCTGATCTTGGGTGACCAGCTGGTTCACTACCTTCCCCACTAATCCTCTTATCCCATTGCTTCTCAAACTTTCAATATTCGCGACCCAATATTCAATCAAGAATTTCATCGCGCCCTCCTCCATACAATAACGATGTATTGATGTAACGATGTATGATTTGACACTAAAGCTACAATACGACTTTAACCTCTTGTATGCCACCGACGTATATAAACGTCTCACTCAGCCAAAACATTAATCTCCTGGACGTATATATACGTCTTTCCGAAATACAATCTTTTCTTTGCAGTGCTATCCATATAATTATTCCGAAGGCTTTGGAATGCAATATATAAAAAAACCTTGACAGTGTTTGCGAAGGGTTTTTTTTCTTTGCTTATTTTATTGCCCCTCTCCTTTCCCTCAAAAAACATCAACATAAGCGCGTCTACCTGGAAAACGGTGGCATTTGGGAGCGAATAATCGGCAGTCAAGAACTTAATTATAAACCGTACAGATTATCAAGATAAGTATTGATATAAGTCCACGGGGTCACTGGTATGTATCAAACTTGTTCTTAACTAAGTATTCTTAAATTAATTATAAAATATTTTATATAGTACTGATACATTTATAAGTGTATTATAGCAGTATAAATATGTATTTTATATTTTATATCAGAAAGTTTTTTTGTTTGTTTACTTTCAGTAAATTAATAATTTTTAAAATTATCTTTTGTTTTCCGTTTTTCAATATGCTCGTGCAACCTCGTAGAGTTATAACGCTCCCCAAGGGGGGCACGCCCCACATTTTGAGAAACGCTGTTTCACGTTTCTTCACGTCGCAGGGATATGGATCTGCAATAGATCCTCCATCCCCTATCTGATAAGTATTTTGGCGCTGACAAGTGGAAAACCTGAGTGGAAAAAATAAAGTTCACACACACACACTGAATTTGGTAGGGTAATGCAGGCGAATGGCGTCACAATCTGGGGGTAGTAGTCTTCTGATTTAGGTGGGAAAAAAGTCCTGAGAATTTTGACAGTCAACTGGGTGCTGTAGAGTAAACACTGTTATTAGTTGATAGCAATAAGTGAGAAAGCTCTCTAATGGCTGCCCTGAAGTTGGGGAAATTGAAATAAGAGATTGCTTGCCTGGTGGGTGCAACGATGAGAAAAATTTTAAAAGTCAAGAATTACAAAAATTAAAGATAAAAATATGGAGTAAAAAATTTAGAATGAATAGTTTGCATTTTCAATTGCGGTGATTGCGAAGCAATACTATTAAGGGGGATTATAAGAATCCAGGAGTATTCTCCTGGGCCTCTTAGTTTTGTCATTTAAGTGGTAATTTTGAATGTCTATTAAATTTAGATTATTGGTATTGGGGAGATTATTAAAAATTTAATTGCAAGAGTTTGAATATAGTTTTTAAATGGTTTAATATCAAGGGCTTTATAAATGTAGGAGTTTCTGGTGTATCTACCAGCTCTAGTTATATTTCTAAAAAATTAATTTTGCGAGACTTCAAGAATTTTAATATTAGTATTTGCTGCGTAACCCCTACACAGGGCAATTATAACTTAAAATGGAACGCAAAACAGTATTGTAGAGAAGTACCTTGTTGTTGAGTCATAAGAATTCCGGTTAATTAGTTGGTAAATTAATCTAAGTGCGATCCGGAATTTATTTCTTGCATGTAGAATGTGGTGTTTCCAAGTGAGTGCTTTATCTAAAACGATACCCAAGTATTTTGTACTCTGAGACCAGGGTAGTGGAGTGGAGTATAGAGTGGGAGGCGTACATGGCTTTCTTCTCCTGGTAAAAAGCACGGCAACCGTTTTTTCGATATTGATTTTTATCTTCCATGTATTAAAGAAATTTTCCAGGAGAGAAAGTTGTTTATTTAGAGCGAGTGTGATTGTGTTGTGATTTTTGTAACAGGCCGTTATACATGTGTCGTCAGCATAGAGGTTTATCATTGTTTGTGGATGTGTGGGCATGTCGTTTATGTATAGATTAAATAAAATTGGGCCAATGAGGGACACCTGTGGGCAGCCAATATTTATGTTGTGTGTGTCAGAGTGTGTTGTTGACTCTGACCTGATAATACCTGTTTACAAGGTAAGACTTTATTATATGAATTAATGAAGGAGGGAAGTTATAATTAATTTATAAATGAGACCACCTACCCAGACCCGGTCAAAAGCCTTCTGGATATCAAGAAAGACAGTTCCGAGAAACGCTGTCTTATCCTGAAACCCTCTTATATCCTTCAAACACATGTGCACGAGACTAAGTTTAATCTCTATCTATAAGAATCTATTAGTATTTGAAACGTTTTCGTGGCTGATGTTTTAAATTTCACACAAGAAACTTGATGTTGAATCGAAATTTTTCCTGCAAAATGCAGTAGCACGTGTTAATCAAAGATTCAATTTTCTCAACAGGCTGGATCGATTAAAGCTGAACTGGTCTCACCGAAAGAGGAGGTGCGTGAGAAGACATCATCAAACCATTTGCTGCAAACTCCACTCTTTTTTTCAGCTAACACACTTAGTCCCGTTGTTTTTTTTATAAAACACCTCATATGCTATAAAAAACTATCACATTAAATTCGAAAAGTCTTTTCAATGCAAAATATAATTTCTAATATTCAGTTTTATTGCATTTATTTTTTAACTATTGTTAAAAAAAATGATAGAGTTTAATAAGTATTGTTTATCCACGCAATACTGTTCTAAAGTTAATCAAGGTAGATTGATATAAATACTATTTAAATGTGCAGAATTTCCTAAATTACCGAACCGTCATACGCTTTCATGAACAATTGCGTTGTATTTTAAGTGATTAAATCTAAAACTTATTATTTCGTTGGAAAAAGAATGGGTGATTATTTAGTGTTAATTGTTTTGTGATGGTCTCTTTCAGAAGCCTTAAGAGAGCTATATGAAATTGGATGATAACGTGGTCGTCATATGAGCTGGTACGTTGCTATCTGTTCTGGGACAATTTAGGGAAATTAACCCTTCTGGTGTCAAATTTTTTTACGTATTTCTGACCCCGAAAAATATATTTTGTTTTATTATACAAAAGTAATATATATTCCATTCTAAAGTGAAAAGGGCAAATTATTTTTATCAGCAAGCAGTTATTTGTTTGTGTGTGTTTTATAGTTGGAAAAATCCCGTTCTATGATCACCAATTTTCCCTGGAATACACCGTATTTTAAGTTTTAAAAAAATACACTGTGATAATATTTATTTTAATTAATGCTACTGCTTTGAAGTGTTTATGATAAGTATCTACAAAAAATATTAAAAGTATCTGTTTAAAAATATTAAGAAAAATTTATTTAAAAAAAGGCCAGGCACTTCCATAGGAACCCATGTTAAATTGCGTAAATTTATATATCTTTTTTCTTAGAAACTACATACTTCTCATTGACATTTTTACAGTAGGTTATGTGTGCAATTAATAACACTTTAACGAAGGGTTTTGTCTTTTTTGTTTAAAATTAAATTAAGCATGATTTAAAAAAAAAATATCAAATTTGTTTCCCTAAAATTTAGTGTAAAAAAGTCATATCTAAAAAGGTTTGATAGATATATCTAATTCCTTCCATTACGATGTGGTAGCCGAGTGGTATAGGTATCGGATCGTGGCTTGCCTTGTCACGAGTTCGAGCCCAGTACCATTAAAAACCAGACGTGTAGGGCAGCGATGCACGTTAAATCTGTCTAGAACTGAAACGTCCTCCCGTTGGTGTGGTGTGGTAGGAGAGGGGGTGTCAGCGCAGGTGTCACCCACGTCACTTGACCATGGTTCAAAATTACGTGGTCCGTCGCCAAAAGCCCTCGTGTAGCTGAACAGTGCGACGTTAATATTAAATCAATCGTAGTGTGGTAGTTTGTAGAGGGGGTGATAGCTCAGGTGTCGTCTACGTCATTTGACCATGGTTCAAAATTACGTAGTCCGTCACCAAAAGCCCTCGTGTAGCTGAACAGTGCGACGTTAATATTTAATCAATTCATTACGATGTGTAAACATGCTAAAACTCTGCTCACTGAAAACTTGAGGATTATATATTAAGTAGTTTTTGAGAAAAAGTTACATAAAGTGAAACATATTACATTTTGAGAAAACAGGCTTTAAAGTAAAAATGTATAATTTATTGATCATTTACTTGTTTTAAATTCTCATGCAGGAAACACATCTGAGACCTATACACACAATATTAGCATATTAGTGGTATCAGATTCAAGCATGTAACTCTAACTGACTTGAACTTATATGGATTGCAAACTTTGGTACCGCGTTGTCTCTGTGTTGGAAAATTCGGATTAAAAATCAAAAAGAGAAATGTGAAACGGCAAAAGAAGTTTAATTAAGTTAATCAAAAATTGTAATAAACATTGCAAAATATAGGTCTGTTGAATAGTGAAAAAAAATGCGCAACATTACAGCACAATTGACTTATTTTGTTTGACTTAATTTGATTTAAATTTAAAGAGTGGCTCTTTAAGTCAACATTGGGCTATTGGCGAAGGAAACACACACACATTTGATTGACGAGTGCGACACATGAGTAGGCATCCCACTCTCAAACTTCAACACCATGCCATTTTTAAGTGCATATTAACGTCGCAATGTTAAGCTACACGAGGGCATTTGGGAAACGGACCTCGTAATTTTTAACCATGGTCAAGAGACGAGGAAGCCACTTCAGCTGGATCCTCCTCTCCTGACTACTACACCACACCACGGGAAGACGTTTGAGCTCTCGATAGATTTAACGTACATCGCCTCCCTACACGGCGGGTCTTCAATGTTACTGGCCTTGAACTCATGACACGCCAGTCATGAGTCTGGCACCTTGACCACTAGTTTACCAAGGACCCTGACAACTTTAAGACTTTGCTTTGAAAGAGATTTAACTCCCATCATATCTGATTTTCAGGAAGGATGCTTCTAGACTCCCCAATCCTAACTCGGGATTATGGTCAATCGTCTACAAAGGACACATATTTTTTAGCTTAAAAGGCTGTTCTTGAGATTTTTTTGTTGTTGTTTAACATAATTAAATTGACTGAATTTTAACCAAAACTAAAATTAAACTCAGTGGCACAAACAGCTCATAGTGAGCCAAGGCCTTCTGCGCACATTTCAGTTTGCATGATCGTGGCTACTGAGGTACATGAAAATCCCCAGTGTTACTTCCCAAGCAAGTTTGTTAATCATTTAGTGGCTCACTGAAGGGATGAAAGGCAAAATCGCTCTTGCTTTGCCCTGGGTTAGAGCATCGGACCTGTAGCAATAAAGTGCGATACATTATCACTCAACCACCAAAAGCGAACTATGAGTCATGATTATTCCTGTAAAACTTAAAGGTATCAAAGAGTTGTCTCTAATCAAAAATTTTTCTTAAAAGTTCATTCACTGACATGATTGCTCACTAGCACAAAGCATGTTTAAGTTTTACGAGGACTGTTATGTCGCAGAAGACAGAGCTCATCTTCAAAGGCTTAGAACAACACCCCTACCATGGGTAAAAAGCATCTTTGCAATAAACTTAACCAGCTAACTCTTAAAACTTGTCAAGACCAGTTTTAGACCACGTTATCATACACAGTTATGCAATAAAGTTAATGGCTACAGAGTTATTATTAATAAAGCTCGCAATCTGAGCCATGACCAAATGAATAAAACGACAGCTTAACTTGTTGCTTACTTTCCCTTAACGTGAAGATTTTGAGCGTCTACTGTTAAAATGAGCATCTCAGTAGATAAAATACGCGACATCCATATTCCCCACGAGTTTACGAACAGGAGTAAAGTATCGGAACTAGTTTTGGTCATGGGACATGCACGCCAAGTTGTTGTTTATGTTCGCCAAGATGGGCGATAAAGTACAATATGGTTACCTTGATTTTTTTGCAGTTTTTGGAATATTGCAAGTTTTCATTACTTTTTAATTGATATTCATTATGAATTTTAATATATATCATGTAATTATTTTATTAATAATATAATATATAAATACAATTATTATTATTAAATGTAATCATAATATTCGTTATTTATTTATAATTATTATGTTCTTTATTTATAATTATTATGTTCTTTATTTATAAATATTTTTTCATGTTTATTTATAATTATTATGTTCTTTATTTATAAATATTTTTCATGTTTATTTATAATTATGTTCTTTATTTATACTTATTTTTTGGTATTCATTTATAATTATTAATATATTATTTATTTATAATTTTACGTTATATGAGTAGCCTTATGTATAATTTTTAAAATATTACAATACACACACACACGATGATTATTTCTTTTATAATTACTATTAAAATATATTGTATGATTATTATTTTATGCAATAATTATTAAATTATATTATATGAATATTATATATAATCACTATTAAATTATAAGAATATTATTTACTGCATATTATTAGTACATGTTACTTTGTATTATGTTATACTGTTATAGCTTATTCATTGATTGATCTTGGTTATTCTATATTCTTCGTCATCTCTAAGGTTCCACGTAAATGTATAACCGTTACTTTTTATTCTTCGTTTGAAAAAATATTTCATTGTATATTTCTAACCATTTCTTTAAAACTATCTTCCTGACGATTTGATACCTCTAGGCCGCCCTCTTGGATTCCATTCCAGCGACAACAAGCACTGCTTGGCGTGATTCCTTTTTCGCGACAAGTAGCTCTTGGTGCCTTGCCACGTCATATCAAACTTGCACCAAACTATCTACCATGGCCACTGAAGGGTTAATCATCATGCAATAAAGATGTAGCTAATGCGAAGCCTACAGCAAATGATTGATTGATTGCTTACTTTAGGCACACGTTGTCTGCTGATGAATGTTGTGAACATTAACTAGGGTTGTATCAACGGGTTAGTGCAGCGTTTCTCAAACTAGGGGGCGCCCCCTAGAGGGGCGTGATAACTATACGAGGGGGGCGCGAACATATTAAAAAGTTGAAAAAAAGATTATTTAAAAAAAATTATTAATTATTTACTGTAGGTAACAAATAAAATGCATTCTGACATAATAAAGAAAAAAATACATATTTACATTGATAGAATACACTTATAAATCTATCAGTCTATACAATGTATTTTATAATTAATTTAACAATACAAAGTTAAGTACGTTTGATTTTTACCAGAGATCTTATGGGTTTGTATTAAAACTTATTCTTGATAATTAATACGGTTTATAATTAATCCCTTAATTACCAAATAAAAGTTATGCGATTCTGTGCCCAATTGCTCCGTTTTCCACGTAGATGCTCATATGTGATGTTTTTTATGGGGGGGGGAATAAAAGGGATAAATAAGCTAATCCTCACTGAAGTAAGTAAATCCTTCGCAAACACTGTCAAACGGACGTGTATATAGGTCCAGAAAATAAATGCTTTGGCTGAACGAGACGTTTATATACGCCGGTGGTACTTAAGAGGCTAAAGTCGTATTGTAGTTTTATTGTCAAACTATAGTATTATTGAATTCAATACAATGTAATTGTTTGGAAGGGGGGGCACAATGAAACTTATGATTGAATATTTGGTCGTGAATATTGAAAGTTTGAGAAGCACTGGTTTAGTGTGTTTAACCCACGGTCACTCGCGCCTGTTTTTGCTACCGTCGTTACTCGCGGGGTGTAGAGAACACCCCAAACTTTTAACACGTGTATTTAATTATGAAAATAAAATTAAGTCATTATGATACATATTTATGAAGTACAAGATGTTTTTTGTATTATACAAATAAAATTATTAAATTTATTGCATACAAATGAGACTAAATTTAATTTAAACTAAACATACACAATTTTCATTTTAAAACACATAATTTTATATTGTTTCATAAACCAGTATATAAAACGTATATACCTGTAATAAATATACTTTATAATTAATGAGATAATGATAGTAGAAAGCATAGAAAAAATAATATTTTAATCATTTTCCAAACATTCAGAGCAGACTGTATACAAATGCTCAACTTCTCGCGGGAGTTTTCAGCCCCTTAGATAAACTTTTGAAGGTCATTAAATTCCAATCGTTCGAGAAAGAGGGATTGCATCAGGCCTAAAGATTCAATGACCTAAAATGTGCAGCTACAGAAAAAATCGTGGTTCTGCACATCCTTTTTAGAATCCTGTGAGGGGATTTTCTTGTTGCTGGGGTGTACAGAACACCCCGCGGGAGTGATCGCGGGTTAAATAGACAAAAATATCACGATTAAAATCAGTCCTATAAATGTTACATTTTAAAGACTTATTTTACTAATTATACTTTTTAGATGAAAAAAAAAACATATAGTTGGAAAAATAATTTGATATCAGGTGTGTTCGTGAAAATTAAACAAAATATTTAACCATTAATTGTGCAAGAAACTATTCAGCATTTTGTTTTGGTGGCCATATTACTAAACTATGAAAATATTTCGTTAGTTAACTCCAATTATAAGAAACTGTGCTTGCTAAAAAATATTGGTTGTTTTAGAAGTATCATATTGAGTACGGACTAAACCGAAATTTACTGGAATTGTATAATTTATTGATTCGAATGTTTACTAAACATCTTTTTTAACTGTCTGTTAAATCATACACTGAAAAATTATCGCTACTCCTAAACAGAAGACTTAATATTTTGTGTGCTTTAAAGACTTTCATATTGAGGGAGCTTAGAAGCATCTCAAAACTTATATTTCGTGATGACTGACAAATAGCAGTCTACAAAAATAATAGTCACAATAAAGTATTGATACAACTATAATACAAGTAGTTTTCCCATAGTAGTTAAATATTCATAGGACCGTGTTATTTTTGGAAATGTGCCAGTGCAATCAGTGTTCAATCAGAGTTTGATAAAATTTTACCAGAATACAGATTTTTTTGAAAATTCACATGCAGAACTTAATAAATAATTTCACTTACCCAATTTTTACGCATTTGCGATTTAAAACCGAAGTTGAGGGGGAAAAAAATTTAAACAATAAAATTTTATGCCAACTAAAAAACGGTAAAGTCTTAAGAAGGATATAGAAAGAAAAGAACTAACAACGTTAATCGAAATAGAATTTTTTATTTATTTAGAATAGTCAAAATATAATGATCCTGGGAAATTAAATTAATTACAGAATACTAAATGCTACAATGAATTTAATGCAACAAGTACAGTATACATTTTAAAATGATTAATTTGAAGTCACTTCATTGGCGAATAATTAAAAACAAGTATATACATATTAAAGTAATTGAATGACGTCACTTCGATCAATTTTAGCACAAGTTATTCGTGCATTCGACATAATTTTGACTATGATTTGCGTGTAGTTACTTTAAAATCGTACCGAAAGTCTATGTCGCAAAAATGAAAATGCTGTTAAGTTATTAAATATTTGTTATTATTCTGAAGAAGGAAAATGAGAGTATACAGATGGCACATGGAAATTAAATTAAAATCGCAAATAATTCAATATAGTCATTTAATTGTAATAGTGACACTATACGTTTCTGTCAGATCACGCACTTTTTCTTCAAACTGTGTGTGAGTTACAGCATTTTCGAAACGATTTGCCCTTACGCCAGCGTTTCTCAAACTGTAGGGCACGCCCCCCTAGGGGGCGTGATAATCCTACCATTGGGGGACGCGAATATATCAAAAAGTTGAAAATAAATGTTATTAAAAAAATTATTAATTTACTGAAAGGAAGAAAAACAAAAATACATTCTGACATAATTAAAAGTAAAATACTTATTTGTGCACTGGTGTAATATACTTATAAATGTATAAGTACTGCACAAAGTATTTGATCATTAATTCATTAAAACTGAGTTAAGAAAAAGTTTAATTATTACAAGTGACCCCAATAAGCTTGGCATAAACAAAATTTAATACTTATCTTGATAATTTGTACGGTTTATATTTTCAGCATTAAAGCTCATTATTATTGAATTCAATTGAATTATTGTATGAAGGGGGGAGCGATGAAAATTATGATTGTAAATTGGGTCGCCAATATTGAAAGTTTCAGAAGCACTGCCTTACGCAGATTGAAGTAACTATTGTTTCAAAGAATTCGATCATATCGTTAACTTTCTTCATTCGATTCTGGCAGTCCCTGTCAGAGATATGTGAAGCAATGATTTGCAAGCGATACTTAGCCAAGTCACAGTCAAGCCAAGTCAGTCACATTCGTCACATATTCCATTAAACTTCTGATTTTATTCTTTGACTTTTCAATTTCTAGGAAATAAGCTCTCGTGTTTTCAAGTTCACTTCCTCCGAACGAAAATTCTTGTGCAACAAGTTTATTGAAGTCTGATTTTGCTAAATGAAGTTTTGATACTCTTGACAATTCAACTTAAATTCACATAGTTGAAATTGGAGCACTACATCTTGAAATATGTAACTCAAATCACTTGAAACAACAGAATAGCCTGATAAATCGTTTAAAATACCTATATCTATTTATTCTACGAAGAATGCAGTGGAAAAAAAAACAATTTAAGTATCCAACAGAACTAGGAAAACACAAAAAATTGTTCAACTGCTTACAAAAATTTTACTTTATTCTTCAATGTTCTCCAAAATATAAATAAATATTTGTGTGATGGTTGGTTTTACTAGAAGATTCAAGTATCATGTAATTCGAGTCTTTACGTTCAGTGCAATTATTGGTGATTATACACTAAAGGACAAAACAATTAGCGAACCAAGGAGTAGTCAAAATGGAACGAAATTTTACATACGTAATGACTAATTTGATATAAGTAAATGTTTAGAAAATCAATAAATAAGGATAATTTATTTCAGAGAAAAAGGCAAAAGAACGGAGGATTTAATACCCTGATGAACCCCCTTTAGCGTGAATGCACAATGCGATACGATTGGGCATTGAGGCTTACAAGTTCTGTATCATATCTCGAGACATTTCCTTCCATATTTGCTGTAACCTAGCTTCTAGTTCGTTCAAACTTATGGGATGCCCAACTCACCGTCCCAAATGATCCCATATATGTTCGATTGGCGAAAAATGTGGGGATCGGGCAGGCCCAGGAAGGGTAGTAACAGTGTGGAGAACGTCTTGCGACACTTTTGCCATGTGAGGCCGAGCATTGTCTTGTTAGAAAATGGCTCCTGGGAGCCGTTACATGAGTGGCAATACTTATGGTTGCAGGATGTCATGGACATCACACTGGGCTGTCATGGTACAATGGATCAATACTAGGGGTGACAGTATATTGTTTGCAATGGCCCCCATACCATCACACCAGTAGTGGGAACGGTGTGTCGCTGTAAAGTAAAGGCATGATTGAGTCTTCACACACGAACATGATTGTCATCACTGCTGAGACTGATTCTGGATTCGTCGCTAATGCGGACCTGCTTCCATTCCGCTGCAGTCCAGTTTCTTCGTGCGTGTCACCACACCAAACGGAAGCATCGATGGTTGGTCGTCAAGGGCAGCATACGTAATTGTCGCCGAGATCCCAAATGTCCTTTAGCTAGGCGCCTTTGTATCGTTCGAGAAGGCACAGGTGCTACTTGTGCCTGGAGCTAGTGAAGGTGCTACTTGTGCCTGGATGGCGGCCGATGAAGCAGTTGGCTGTATGCGTGCATTTCTTTCGATGTGGTGGTCTTCTCGACGATTGGTCTGTAGAGGGCGTCCTGAGCCTGGTCGTGTAAATGACATCTCTTGGATCCACTGGTCCAAACACCTTCTCACAACACAATAAGAGTGGCCTAATTGACGAGCTACTCACCTGGCTGACCAACCAGCTTCCAACAAATCGATGATTCGCCCCTCTCAATCTGTGACAGCTGCTCATATTGTCTTCGAAAATAGCGTAATGGCATGTCTACCTCTGATCATGCTTTGTAAATGATTCAGCACACTCAAACAACGTTTCTTCATGTCACAGGGATATGGATCTATAAAAATCCTCCATCCCCTATCTGAAATTGTGTTTTTGCGCTAACAAGTGGGAGTCCTGAATGGGTAAACAAAGTTCATCGAGTTTGTAGAGAGGAAGATTTTGTTGAATGTTAGGATCAGGCAGGTGGATGACGTCAAAGTCGGAGAGGTGTTCTTGATGGCTTCACCGCGAGAGATCTTGATGATTTTGGAGGGAAATACTATTTGTTAAATTAGAGGTAACTGCATTGGTTGGTTGCAATAAGTGATAAAGCTTTCTAATGGCTGCCCTAAGGTTGGGATAATTAGGATGAAGGTAGAAAAGAAAAAGCTTGCCTAGTGGGTGCAGTGATAAGAAATTAAGTGATACAAAGAGTTTGCGAATTTAAAATTAAGGGGAAAAACTTTAAGGGGAATATTCAGTTTGCATTCACCGATAGTGAATGCAAATGATACATATTCAGAGGTGTTATACAAGTCTAGGAGTATTCTCCTAGGTCTCTTAGTGTGGATTCATATTAGCTATAATTTTGAATATCAAAGTAAATTTAAATTATTAGTATTGGGGAGGTTATTAAAAAAATTTAATTTCGAGATTTTTGATGAAGTTTTTAAAATGTTTGATGTCAAGGGCTTTATATAAATGTTAGAGTTTCTGGTATATCTACCAGCTCTTGTAATATTTCTGAAATAAGAGTTTTGAGAGACTTCTAGTATTTTAATATTGCTATTAGCTGCGTAACCCCACACAGGATAAGCATAACAGAAGATGGGATGCAAAACAGCAGTGTAGAGAAGTACCTTATTGTTGACAGTCATTTCAGAATTCCGGTTAATTAAGGGGTAAATTAATTTATGCGCGATCCGGAATTTATTTCCACACTCAAACAAGTTTTGATTACATTTTTTATACTCCACGGAGAACGACGTTAAACGTCCTCTACCGGCTATACGTAATGTGCAATCACGCTGCATTTCTAATCATTTTCATCTCTCCCCGACATGTACCTTTATGACAAGTTTCGTCACGGTCCCACAATTGTTTCTTGGCACTCTAATGTTTTTTGTCCATCAGCGTATTTCAACAAATTAAACCTTAAATGTCAATTCAATGCAAAATATAACTTTCAAAATAATATCAAGGTTACAGATTTGTGGCTGGAGTGACATGAATTTGAGCCTAGTACCCCTGAAAACCCGCCGTGTAGGGGAGGGATCAAACATCCATCAGTTGGTGTTGTGTGTTAGTTGGAATAGGAAGGCACCAGCTCAGGTGTCGTCCTCGTGACTTACCAATGGTTCAAAGTTTCGATGCTCATCACCAAAAGCCCTCGAGTAGCTGAACAATGCGACATTAATACTAACTCACTCATTCACCCCACAATAAAATTTTTAAATATTTGGCATTGTGAACTATTTCTAAACAATTAAAGGCTCAAAACTATTTTCTCGCTGCTCAATGTTATTCTCTAATTAAGGTATCCGACTACTCGAACTTTTTTTTTGAAAAAATGGAGATATGGGGATTTTTTTGTAATTTTTAGATTTATTTAATGTATTTTAAGGAAAAATCGTAAAATTGAAAATAGAAAAAAATTATTATTATTAAAATGGCAAAAAACTGGTGAAAATGTACAAAAAAGTACATAAACGGGGCCCGCTCTGTACAAAAATGTTTTGAACAAATTTTCAATTTTTCAATTTTAATGTGCTGCTTTGTTATTCATGTTTGAAATGACCTTCAGGATAATAGATATTTGAATTTTTACAAAATTTAGAGCACTCTATCTTAGTTGTTATATGATTTTGCTTCTAAAAACAATGATTATATTAATATAAAGGACTGTAAATTTTGAAATAAAACAGTTATTGATAAATCTGAAGGTCAAAATACTTCTACTGTTATACGAAACATTCACAAAAAATTTCTGCAAATTAGTTTCAAAACTTTTTGAGCAATCGCTGTCCTCGTTTGTGATTTTCGAAAAAAACTCATTTTAATGTTTGACATCTTGTGTAAAGTTATGGCATCTTCTTTTATTAAAACACTTGTAGTTTTTGTTCTAGTAAATAGGAAATAAAAAGTTTGGTATTTTTGCTAAGCTAATAAGATGATCTATAAACTAAAATCATAAAAAAAAATTGTCAATTTTTGAAAAAAATCATGATTTTAGAGTATAGTTGGATACCTTAATCAAAATAAATCGAAATTATGAATACACAATATGATGTACGTTTTTTAAAGTAGTGATTCTCAATCTCTGAATGTTGGCGACCCAATTTTCAATCATACTTTTCTTCATGCCCTCTTTCCCCTCCCTCATGCAATGACAACGCATTGAAAGAAATTTTAATGTACTTTGACGTTTAAAATAGTATATGTTAATAATAATAAATCATAGAAAGTATCAATATATTTATTAAATTTTGTATATATGCTTCTTTTAATTAAAGTATATTTCAAGTTACTTTTAAGTATTAGGACAAGTATTATGTTACTTTTCATAAATCTAGAAAGTATTTTATTTTGCTTTCTTTCAGTAAATTAAAACACACACATATATATATATATATATATATTTAAATAATAATTTATTTTCGACTCTGCACAATATGCTCGCACCTTCACTAAGGCTTATAACGCCCCCACAGTTTGAGAAACGCTGTCCTAAAGACCATTATTGTGATTTCAAGATTCAGATACGTTGCCGTTTAAGCGATTAAATTTTATCACATCGGTGAAAAAAAGCGTCTATAATCATTTAGTGTTGATTTTTTTATGAAGATCTCCTTTAGAAGCATCACAAGAGCTATATGGAATAGAATTAGTAAACCTGAATCATGTTCATGGGTCGCAGTCATCATATGAATTGGTGCCTTACACTCCGTACTACATCAATATAGGGACATTCAGCTTTAAGATATTAATAAAAAAAAGGCAGATCTATTGGTAAAGGTCGCATTATTAGTGGTATCAGATTTGAATACGCAACTCTAATTGAATTTTATTTATTTGGCTAGCACTCTAATACTGCATGCTCATAGGGATGGAAAAAATCTAACTAAAAGTTGTTAGATGAAATCCCAAAGCGAAATGTAAAATACCGAACTTAGATTTATGCAGTTAAGGCAGTGCTCCTCAAAGTTGTAATATTCACGACCCAATATTCAATCATAATTTTCATCGCACCCCCCACATACAATAACAATCAATTGAATTCAATAATACTATACTTTGACGCCAAAACTACGATACTACTTTTACCTCTTAAGTGCCCCTGGCGTATATAAACGTCTCGCTAAGCCAAAACGTTTATTTCTACGGCTGTATATATACGCCTTTTTGAAGTATGATCTTTCCTGTGGGAAGTAAGAACTAATAGTAGGAATTTTAAAAGGGTGACAAAGAGCT
>BMAV01016047.1:201257-228747 GCA_019973955.1 Trichonephila inaurata madagascariensis | reverse complement strand
GGAAGTAAGAACTAATAGTAGGAATTTTAAAAGGGTGACAAAGAGCTCAAAAGATAGGTCTGTAGGAGAAAATGCTCAATTTTACAGCATTTTTGACATGTTTTGACTTAATTTGGTAGAACTTTAAGTACTGTCACTTTCAAAGTTAACAAAGGGCTACTGTCGAAGCACGTGTTTAACTGATGATTGCGACACCTGAATTGGCATCCAAGTCTCAAAATTCTCACACCTTAATAACTTTAAGAAACAATACATTTTGTCTGTTCCTAGACTTCAGGGGCACAAAGAGGACTCTGGTCGACAACCACGGTTTCTTGGTCATGACCAATTATCTATCACGGGCACAATTTCTTTGACAAAATAGGATTATTTGAGAATTTTTTTCTGCTTTAGTTGTCATTGTTGTTTTTGTGTAGCGAACTTTATTTGCTAGAATCTTATACAAGTTCTCCGATTAATAGTTATTCCTGTGCCATAGTGCTATTAGTATCACTGATTTAAAGGACAAAGTTTATTCATTGATTTTATTCCTCAGTAGCATCTTATATTGAAGCTTAACGAGAGGTATTGTTGAAAGGCCGAATAAGGCAGATGTTATCTTAAAAGGTTTAGATCTAAACTAGCGATACGGTCAAAAATATCCTTCTACGCCTCCTAACTAGTCAAATATCACACACATAACGTGTTAATACCCGAATCTCATCGAGTTAAATTGCACGTTTAGTATCACAGAATTGGCTAATCAAAAGCTTCGTTAAACTACTAGTTTATTCTTTGATTTGATTGCTCTCCATCATCGTATATTGAAGCGTTGCGAGGGCTGATGTTGGAATGCCGAAGAAGTCATTGCTCATACTTAAAAGGTTTAGATCTACATTTCCAATACGGCCAAAAATATCCTTCTATACCTCCTAACTAGTCAAATATCACACACATAACTTGTTAATACCCGAATCTCATCGAGTTAAATTGCACGTTTAGTATCACAGAATTGTCTAATCAAAAGCTTCGTTAAACTACTAGAAGTTTATTTTTTGATTTGATTGCTCTCCATCATCGTATATTGAAGCGTTGCGAGGGCTGATGTTGGAATGCCGAAGAAGTCAGAGCTCATCATTAAATATTTAGATTTACACCCCTACCTTAGGGAAAAAAGGTCCTTGCATGCCACCTAAATAACCAATTACCATACCTTGTTATGACCGGAATCTCACCGCGACAAAGTACATGCTTATATACAAAGTGCTTGCCTTATACACCCCCGTACAGGGACAATAGGACCAATAATATGGGGAGGGGGTCGAAGGTGGGAATGATCTGTCCCGTTCTGCATATATATATATATATATATATATATATATTAAATGATTTTAGAATTGATACCAAGAAAAAGTGTTTATATATTTATGTTTTAAAATTTTCCTCACATTAAACCTCAAATGTCCAGTAAATATAATTTTCAAATGTAATAAAATACTTATGATTGGACTATTGTTAAACAACGACGTTTTCCTTACTATTATCTAGTCATTAAAAAATATTCACTAGGTAATAAAGATATATTGTGTGTGTGATATAAATAAGATTTCAATATGCAATATTTCCTAAAGTACTGAACCATCATACACACACTTTCATGAAAACATTTCAATTCATTGCATTTAAGAGAGTAAAGTGTAATCTAAAAATTATCATCTCGGTAGAAAAAAAATAATCATTTAGTCATGATTGTTTTTTGAAGGTCTATTTCAGAAGAACTACGATAGAGAGTGCTAAGTGGTATTAATAAATCTAAATCATATTCATGTAATGTGGTCGACATATGAAGTGACACACACACACACATATCATCCATACTGCCCCAAGATAGAGATATTCATCCGAAAGACATTAATAAAATGTGTAAGCTCATCAATATCCCATACTTAAGAAATTAAAAAAAAATAATTATTTAAATAAGAAAAAATAAAAAATTAATAAAGAATTATATTACTAGCATTTAAAACATTAAAATATATGCACGAAACTATAATTACTCTGACAGTATCATGTTTCGAAAATGATTCGTCACTCTTATTGTGACTGTTGACTTCTGAATAGATGGAGGTAACAGTGCCGATTTAAGCTCATTTTGGGCCTTGGGCTCAGAAGTATTACGGACCCTTTTGGCATTGGATGATCGAAATTTATAACCAGAAAATCTGGTTACGACTAGCATAATTGGGGCCCCTGCACCAAGCGCCCAGTGGATAAAACGTCACTGGCAGGCATTGCCGTTTTTCCACAGGGTGTCGTATTCCATGCCATGTATTGCATTTGTAAAGTAACATTTTGTAAAAAGAATGTAGACTATTAAACATTTAAAAGCAAAAGTTATATTTTTTTACGCCTTTAACGTATAGTATCTTTTTCATCTCTCTCAAATTTTCAAAGGCCCTTGCTGTGTTTCCGTTTATTTCTGCATATAAAACTGCCTCCCTTTTCATACTTGCGGTATAGTGAACTCGTCTTGATGCTTTTACCGATAATTTAGATGTTTAGGTGATTAATATTATATAAATAGAAAGTGTGTACATAAAAAATTTTCCTAAATAAGAGCAGACAATGATGTTTAGGATAGACTGAATACTAAAGATAAACTGTGACATGGGATAAGTCATCGAAGCAAGTAGCGAGATGGGATGGTTACTTTTTTTCTTCGTTTCAAAATGGATAAAAGCTTAGCTTCTCTAATCCAAATAATGCCTGGATTTGGATTCTAAGCCGCATCCGATTTTCTGTAGCATTAAGAGTGGAAAAAGAGTGCCGCTTAAATTCGAGTAAATGCGGTTTATACAAAATTTAATACTTATCTTGATAATTCATACATTTTATATAATTAAGTCTTATTGTAACTCTATCGTCAAAGTGCATTATTATTGAATTTTTTTAAATCGTAAGTCTACGGGGAGGGGGGCACGACGAAATTTTGGGAAGCACTGCATTAGAGGAAATTTATAAGATTAGCATATTGGCCGTGATTTCACGACCAGGAGTAAAAGACCTACCATGGCTTCTGAGGGGTCATTCAGTATGCGGCAAAGATGTAGCCAATGGGATGTCTAGAGCAAAAGGTTGTTAAGCAACACTTGTTACAGTTATCGGTTATATATTGATCGTGAACTGCAACCAAGGTTGTATATATGCGGGTTAGATTATTGTTCCATTAAAAATTCGTTTACAGGGGCTTATAAATTAAAAGTTGTTTTTAGGGGTTTGTGGGTGTTCAGAAAAAAAAAATCTAGTGTCTTAAATAATTTTTTTATGTACACTACCACAAAATTCCTATATTTCTTTTTCGCGAAACGGACCACGTCTAGGTTTTTTCGCGTTTATATTACACTCTATATACCCACATAAACAGTTAACACCATAAATAGAAAAGAAACCAATTACACTTACACTCCGGTATATTTTGAATGATAATTAATAACTTGTCCAATATGTTTTTTCCTTTACGTCGTAAACATTTTACCAATTGTAGTTTTAATTAAATGTAAAATGTAACATAGGAGAAACTTTTTTAATACAAGATTCATTAATTAAAATTTCAAAGTGTATTAAAATGTAAAAATTTTTAAATGTAACGTATTCAATCCTTAGCCGCGTAAGAAAAAAATTCAGCAATTAGTATGGAGTATTCTCAATTTAGTATGTAGATCATATTATTTGAAAATTATGTTAAAAAGGGAATGATATACAAATGCTCTCATCCTGAACTTCATTTATACGTCAAATTTGGTATGTTAAAAGTACTTCGTGATCTTGGAAGTACCATATTGAATCCTTAAACTTTTAATAACACCAACTAAACCAAAATTAACTGGAATCGTACATTCCATTGATTCAAAATATTACTAATATTTGTTTTAAATTGTCTATAAAGCATACTCTAAAGAAATATTGCTACCCCTAAACAAGACTACGTTTTTCGCTTTAGTATGTTTCATATTCATTTAGTCCACAAGCTTATCAAAACGTATTAATTTATAAATATTGAGACAAGTGGCACAGTGTACAGCAATAGTAGTCATAAAGATACAACAATCCTTATTCTCTTTTAAGTGGTTTGCTATCGCAGTCAAATATTTAAAGTGCTGTTATTTGGAAATTTGCCAGTGCAATCCGTATTAAATGAGAATTTGATACGAATTTATCAGCACACACAATAGTTTTGAAAGATGTGTAGTGTTCAGTGCCTAAATTGACTTACCTAATTTTTAAGGAGTTGCATTTTGAAGTCCAAATTTTAGCAAGAAAAAAAATAACGATTTAAAACTTTTTTTTACATATTACATAACTACAAAGTTATCAGAGATATTAGAAGAAAAGAACACAAACAACGTGGTTATACACAAAAATATTTATTCATTTAAAACAGTCAATATATAATGGTCTTGGAAACATACTAAATACTTTAAACAGAATATTTAAGGCTAATACAATTTGCGAGACAAAACTATAGTACACAATTGTCAAATGTTTTAAAACAAGTATATACACGTTAAAATATTCAATGACGTCAATTTCACCCATTTTAGCATAAGTAAGTCTTAAGTTTAAAATAATTTTCACAGTCTTTAGGGAACAAACACTTTAATGAGACCATTTTAAAATTCTATTACTCAAGACTACAAGACGTTATCAAGTTGTCAATATTTAATATACTAAAGAACGAGAGTAAGAATATACCCAATGACGCAGTAAAACTGAGTTAAAGTCATAAGCTAAGCAATGATGCCATTCTACCGGATTCTTTTATTCATGGGAGTCGATAAATAAGTACGTTTCTGCCAGTGAACGTACTCTTACTTAATGTCCATATATGATTCTTTGAAAGTGAGCCGTGCTTTCGTAGATTAACGATGACATTTTTACAAACTCGGTGAGGAGATCCTTGATTTCCGTCACTTCATTCTGACGGTCATGTTCAGAGACATGTAAACTAATGAGCTCTAGTTTTTTCTTAGCCACATCTTGAATTTTCTTCCCAGATTTGACTATTTCTTTTACTTGTGTCACCAACATTTCAGTTTCATGAAAAGCAGCTTTTATCCTTTCAGTTTGGCTTCCTTCTAATAAAGGACAATGCGAAACGATTTCATTAAAATCTGAATTCAATAACGAATATAATCTTTCTTGCAGATTCAACAGAATTTCACCTTGTTCAGTTATCGCCTCTGCAGATCGAATTTTTAACCTCAATTCAGTTCTGAGGTCAGGATAGTCTGGAATTGTGTTTGTATTACCTGGATCCATTTGCTTTACGAATTCAGCAAAATTTGAAAACCTTCTTAAGTATTTTTCGACTGCTTCGAAACAGTATTTGCCGACACTAAGACAAAAAATATTTCCTGGTCCATTTTAATATTAAATTCAAGCGTCACTAAACTTGCATTTCTTCATTTTAAATATCAGGTTAATTTATGACGATGATCTCGTTGACTGATGGATGTAATTTTACTGGTAAAAAAGGGTTATGCTTGAAAATGACACAGTTGTGAAATTTCGCAATTATTCTTCATAAAAAAAAAATTAATGGCATCGAACAGTTCTTATATGTAGAAAACATTGAATGAGTTTAAAACTAATAAATTGAAAATATATTCAAAGATTTATCATAAATGGTTTCTTCGCATTAAATCTGCAGTATCAGTTCTATGTAAAATATAATTTCGAAACTGTTTTAGCTTGTACCGTAGTGACATTTGTCATTAAACTTTTTCCTTATAAATGAAAGATTCATTAATGTTATTTACCCAAGCAATAAAATATTTTCTATTTATTCAATCTATATTGAAATAAGTACGACTTCGATATGATATGTATTCTAAAAAAATTATTAACGGGCCATCTAAACGCTTTTACGAAGACATTCAAATGTGTTCCAACCTAAGCGATTGAAACGTAATCTCATTAATATAGAAAAGTATAAATAATCATTTCATTATTTTATGTTTTACGAAAGTTTCTTGATTATTTATCGCATTTTAAAGCTTTACGAAAACTATATGAATCAAAGTTAGTAATTCTGTCATGTTCACATGACGTGGTCGACATATGAAATGGCACCCTCCATTACATACTGAACCAATGAGGACTAAATAGTAAGATATAGAAAAACCTATTAATTGGTATCTATCACATCGTTGGTGACATCAAGTGAGTGAGTGAGTGAGTGAGTGAGTGAATATTAACGTCGCACTGTTCAGCTACACGAGGGCTTTTGGCGACGGACCACGTAATTTTGAACCATGGTCAAGTGACGTGGACGACACCTGAGCTGGCACCCCCCTTGGTGACATCAAGACTGGAATGTGAAACTTTCATTTTAGTAAAATGATATGGGTAGCAGACCTGGTACCGCACTCTCAATGTGATGGAAAAATTCTGTCTAAAAATCATTAGCAGAATAAACCAAAGTATAATGTGAAAGGGCTGAAGCAGTTTTAATACTGAAGCAGTAGAAAAAGTTGACAAATTGGGTAAAAGATCTGTTAAATACAGAAATGAATTGCTCAATATTGAAGTACAATCGACTAACTTTGTTTGACTTGATTTGGCATAACTTTAAATTGTGTCGCTCTCTAAAGCAACCTTTGGTTATTTGTGACGAACCTCGTGAATTTATACCATATTCAAATGGCAACTGAAGCTCCAGAGTTGGCATTCCGCTCTCAAAGCTTTCACGCTAGAACGATTTTTATACTTTGACCTATGAGGAATTAAACTCACGTCCGCCCTTGTCTTCAGCGGCACACAAAGAAGATTCTTCAATCACTAACCACAGTTTTTTGAACATGACCACACCGGGATACTATAGCCACAATTTTGTTTGACAGAAAATCTTTTCTTGAGAATTTCTTTAGTACAATTTAACTGCAATAATCCCACACTAGAACTCCGAATCATTATTATCCCATTATAACATAACGCTGAGTGTCAGAAAGTATTATTCCTGTATAACATAACATTATTAATAATAGTATCAGTTATGGTATCAGTAGTGGTGACTGTTTAAAGCTAAAAGTTCATTAATAGATTTGGTCGTTCACTAACATGGTATGTTAATGCGTAACGTTTACTATTGATGGAATGATCAAGAAGACCGAGCTAGCTCCTATGATAAGATTTAGAACTACACCCACACTTCAGGAAAAAAATATCTTTTGACGCATTTATATTTTTAAAAAAATAAACTGGCATCGTTTACTACAAAAGTGCAGCATGGCAAATTTACAGACAAGCGTTGACATTCAAAGTTATGTTACAGGCATGTTTTAGCCTAATTTGTACAAACGAGAATAAAACTGCATCAAAATTCATGGCTATGCAAAAGATACAAAACTAATGGCTAAAGAGAGCTATTAGCAACTAACCTAGTATATTGAATATGGACCAAGTGAGAAAACCGACACATGAAATGGTGGCCCACTTCCCTCCAACATGAGGAATTTCAGCCTCAACAGTTAAAGTATGGATCAGCTTCTCTCACAAGTACAGTCTAGCCATAGAATTTACTATATCTGCCATTGAATCCTTGACTAATAGTCTACCGTTGCTTCTAACTGGCATTTCATCAAGCAGCAAATACCTTGCATACGGAAAGCCTCCAGCTAAAGATTCGCATTGAACGTTCACTGTAGGCATTGGCTGTCTTCTGGCAATAGTTGTTAATTGTAACTAGCGTTGTATGTGAGGAGTATTAGGTTCGATCCCTGTGCCATTAGGGCGAGTTTATTTATATGTGGACGGCGTGTGACGAGTTCAAGTCAAGTACTGTTGTTGACCAGTCTTGCAGAGAAAGACGATGGACTTTAAATATGTCGCAGCTTCAATGTCCTCCCGTTGGTGTGATTTAGGAGAGGGGTATGTCAGTTCAAGTGCCGTTCTCGTCATTGGACCGAGATCAAGTTCGTCAGCAATAACCCCAGAATAGCTTAATAGTGCGACGTTAATATTTACTTACTCCTATGACATAAAAAATACACTGTCTATAGCAGTGCTTCTCAAGCTTTCAATCTTTTCGACCGAATTTTCAATCATCATTTTCGTGGTGCCCCTCTCCATAAAGAAATGGTGTTTTGAATTGAATAATACTTTCATGCTAAAGTTACAATACGACTTTCAAATTTTGCACAAATAATCAAAATAAGTAATAAATTTTGCAAATAAATTTGTATATGACAAGCTCATGGGGTCAATAGTAATTATTAAACTCGTCCTTAACTTAGTATTGATGAATTAATGATTAAATACATTGTGCAGCTCTGATACATTTATAAGTATATTATATCGTGCTAAATGTGTAATTTTTACTATTTCAGAATGTATTTTGTTTTGATTCCTTTTTAGAGTAGAATGAGATAATTTTTTTTAAACATTTTATTTTTTACTTCTCGAAATTTTTGCGCTCCCTAGGGAGGCACGCTTCACAGTTTTAGAAACACTGGTCTACAGGGGGTTTTGATGTGTAACATCTTTCCTCTCGGTTACTGGATATTTGTTAGGAGAGATTTCGTGAAAAGGGACGTATGTGTGTAACAGGATGTGACGTAAGCGCGCGCTACTTTATTTGGCAAATGAGAGTGCGTGGATGTGTCTTTTCGCTACTTTCGCATAGGGTCCGACTCTAGTAGCCATCAAGCACTCAAGTGCTTGACTGTAAATCCGTTAGTCATGATATTGGGGGACATAAGTGCGGCAAAATGCTTATTTGAAAATAGACAAACAGTGATTTCGGTGGTCGTATACATTTCTTCGAATCAAACAGTTAAAAAAAATTAAAGATTTCCTGCATTTTGTACTTTTACCATACATTGAAGGTGATTCTGCTCTTTTAAAAAAATTATCACTCGCTTCCTCTGATTTTGAGTGGTGATTTTAACTATAACTCTTCACTTTGCCAAAAGCTGAGCCGCTCATAGCTTTTATGAATGATGAACTCAAGCTCGAAATGAACACAAATTAGAATGATTCAACTGCAAACATTGGTACAGTTATTGACGCAGTTTTTCAACGGTTTTTAAATACTTTGAAATTGACCTCAGGTCAAAAGTAAAATGTCAATTAGACAGTTAATTAAAATTATTTCAACAAACTTATTTCAAAATATTGATAATTCTAATAATCTTTAAATCTTGGATATTGAAAAATATATCCCTGATCCAAATTTCAACAGACCTAGAAATATTCTCTCAGGACCCCTCTTCATGCAATTATTTATCTCCTCTTAAATCTCGCTTCGTTCATCTTAAATGCTTATTTCACCTCTTTCCACGAGTCCCCCGTGGTCTAGTGGTCAGAGTCATTCGTTCCCAATGCTTTGAATCGTGTTCGATCCTCAGATTCTTCCTTTTTTCAATTTTTACTTTTTACTCTTTAATTTTCCTCGTAAAATTATTCCAATTGATCTCTTTTTATTTAAATGTTCCTCTACTATTTTTATCGTATATTTTTAATAGCTTTTAAAAAGCTGTTTTATGTTTTATTTTCAACTACTTTTTCATGATCCTAGCTGCATTCCCATTGGTTGGCTTAGCCCCACCCACCCAAGATCAAAATTTTAACTTTATTTTCGTTGCTTTGTGCCGACTTTGAAGGTTCTTTTCTCAATTTTAATGCATTTTAATATTTAATTTTTTTTTTATTTTCTCAAAACATCCAGTATCATTTATTTTTAAAGCATTAAAGCTTAACAAAGGGCAAAAGTCAATCATGTACAGTCACTCAAATACCTACTGATAAGAGATTGTAGCTCGAAAGAGCTGGGGGTACTCAGGTCATCCACCCAACGATGAAATAATTTTAAATCACAAGTGTATGTGTCATATTTTAGTTATCATAAGTTTATTGTCTCTGCTTTTCCCCAAATTGAACAAGAATAATTATTTTTGATAAAATATTGCATTACTCCTTTTGTTAATAAGTACAATTTTCATTAAATATATAATTATTCAATATAGAAAATTATTTCCAATCATACCCGGTTTTCATATTTTTTTTTTTTTTTTCAGGAAAAAAGTTCATATTGCGTCTCTACCACGATAACATGCTAGATGTTACACATCATAGACTCGTTTCTTTTTTGAATTAAAAATCTATGGTATACAGGATTTTTTTGAATTCAAATTCCGTTGTTTTATTTTAAACCCTACAAGAGTTTATGGGCATTAAGAATTTAAATATATCTAAAGCAAGTTTTAAATAATCATTGATGATACACAACAGCGTTATCTACAAATGTATTGCTCGAATTATCTTCTTGTGCCTGTGTGTTGTCGTCTTTAAAAGTGTAATGTTGCACATATCCACATACTGTTCATTTTAAAGATATACAATTGGAAGAAAATATTTGTGATTGCCCACCTGCATATTTTGAATGGTAAACATAATATAATTAATTAGTGGAATAAAAGTTTGTTAAAAATAAAGTCTTATTTTCATAATTATAGTTTAAAATTGAAAAAGATTATTGTAACATATTAGGTAAGACAATTTTAATACAATATTTGTTCGTAAATCAAATGTAAGATATTCAGTCTTGAGCCTTTGACCATAATCCAAAATTAGGAGGTTCATCGCCAAAAGCCCTAGCGTAGCTGAATAATGAGATTTTAATATTCCTTCACTCACTCAGCCGCTTAAAACGAATAATTTGGTATTTTTCTGGCATCGTATTTTAAATCTATGAGAGAAAAAAAACAGTATACAAATGGTTTCGTCCCTTAACTTCAAGTACTCTAGGAATTTCAAGAGTTTTAAAGCTACTTACATGCACAATGACCCTTGTCACTCAGGTCTAGTTGCTAAAAGAGACGGACTGTTTCAAAACCTCAAATATACTAACAGCGACAGTATCCGAATAGAGTTTAACAAAACTAATGCAGAAATTAAACTTCTGTATGCAGCAAAAAAGCGAGCATCATGGCTCGAGATCTGCAGTAAATTTGATGCTAGAACTAACAATTCCAAGTTATGGTTTATTACCAAATCTCTGAGTAGAGACCGACATCAAGAGGAGGTCTGCAATACCATTTTGACTGCGGATGGCTTCCATCCAAATGATGACAGAACTACTGCTAAAATCCTAGGCTGCCATTATCCGAAAATGAGTACAGACTTTTAACAAGGCTGACAAAAATACCGAAAGTCAGGTAACATTGGCTGTAAACAAGTGTCGTAGCTCAGATCTTTGTGATCCAGTTTTCATGGCCGCGACTTCTCTATGCATGAACTAATCTTAGTTGAAAATGCTCTCGATCCGATGAAGTCACCGGTACCAGATAACATACACGGGATAATGATTACTCATCTTGGTCCGAGTGGCCCTCACACAACGTCTCTGCTGGATACATTTAATCAATCTTGGAAAAGTGGCCAATTGCCTCACGAGTGGAAATAAGCCACTGTCATTCCCATTAGGAAACCGGGAAGGTACTCAGTTTCCTGAGAGTTATCGGCCGGTCACTTTGACAAGTATACCATGTAAAATCATGGAAAGAATGATGCTAAGAAGACTCAACTACTTTCTAGACAGCAATAATCTGATTCCACCGGAACAATATTTTGTGATTTTGTACTTTTGTCAATGTGTCAGATGCCCAAAATTTAAAATCGACCAATCATACAGCAGCAACATTTTTAGACTTATCTAAAGCTTTCGATACGGTCTGGAGAAACAAGGTCATTCTTAAAATGTTTGATATATTTGTAATAAAAGGGAAAACTCTGCCATGGATCTCAGTTTTTTTTAAATCTATCCGTATTTAAGTATAATAAGATTCTTCCCAAGGACTTTAAACTCAGCCAAGGAGTTTTTCAAGGATCAGTACTCAGTCCTACGATCTTCTCTATGTTTTTGTCTGGAGTGGAAAAGTTGATTACTGAGAATAGCAGCATTGGTTTATTTGCAGATGATATGGTCCTTTGGCATTTGAGTCACGACATACCGTCTATTGAGCCTAATCTTTCCCAGTGCCAAAGCAGAGTTAATGACTTTGCAACTAACCACAAATTATCCTTTAATCTCACGAAGTCTGTGACCAGTTTTTTCACCACCAATAGACATCTATATAAAAAAATATCAACCAACTGTTTTTATAAAGGATCAACCACTCTTATACGTAAAACCTCCTAAATATCTAGGTTTTACCCTAGACCAAGAGATTATTTGCAATTGGCATATAGAGGATTTGATTAATAAAAGTAGAAAACGCCTTAATGTATTAAAATACATTTCTGGGCGTGATTGGGGTGCAGATGTCTCTACTCTGAAAATTACATATTCTACCTTAATTAGACCTGTTTTGGTGTTTAGTTCTGTCATTTTCTTTATTGCCTCAGATTCTAACCTTAAAAAAACTTGAAAGAATACAGCTGAGTGCTGCTAGAATCATCGCAGGCCTTCGTAACAGCTGTCCTAATATCTTAGTCCTATATGAGTACGACCTTCAGCCTCTAAATATGAGAAGAAACTATTGTTTGACCAAGTACTTCAACAAACTGCTCAGTTATGGTGATCAACATAGAACCTCTCAATACTTAAAGCATTGGAAAGATAATCAAAGGTTGAAACGAAATAGTCCCTTCTCCCAGACACTTGCACAAAACCTGAGTTTTAATGTGGAACACCACTGCCTGACTTCATTCATCAACCCTGTCCTTGGACTCCAGAGGGTCACGTTCCATTGTAATTGTATGCCCAATGCCAATAAAAGGTCTGACCACCCCGAACTTCTTAAGCAATTGGCTCTGGAGGTGACTGATGGAATTCCACTGGATGCAGCCAAGATCTATACTGATGGTAGTAAGAGAGAGACAAATACTACTGGCAGTGGAGTCTTAATTGAACTACCTGGCCGCGTCATCAAATTTCAGAGCAGAAATGCTGACCATGCTTCTGTCTTTAGAACGGAGCTAAAAGCTATCACGTTTCTTCACGTCACAGGGATATGGATCTGCAATAGATCATCCATCCCCTATCTGATAAGTATTTTGGCGCTGACAAAAACAAAGTTTACTGAGTCAGTTTAAGTGATCAGATTGTCTGGTAGGGCAATGCAAGCGAATGACGTCACAGTCTGGGGGTAGTAGTCTTCAGATTTTAACATGAGATCTAGCTTTTTCTGAAATTTGGATACTAACAGACAGCCAATCATCCATCCAACATTTATTAAATTGGCCATCTATTGGGGACAGCACCAGATAGAGTATTCTTCACCTTTTTCAACAGCTTTCGGATCGGCACCATATTCATCTACAGTGGGTCCCTTCTCATGTAGGCCTTCTCGGGAACGAAGTTGCGGACGACCTTGCAAAGGTGGCTGCCAGCAATCATGTGGATCCGGAAGATCACATGGTCCTTACATCGACTGAGATCTACTCCAGGGCTAAAGAAATAATATGTAGAACCTGGGACCGTACACCCATGGTACTTTCAAAGACGCCCTACATCCGCCATATCATTCTAGGGTTCCAGATCATATCAAACGGCATTCTCACTATTTTCGACTGCTCACTTGAGGGGCATGAATTTTTAGGGTGGCAAAAGAAGCTTTCCACAATTTGCCCCAAATGTAACTTCAGTCATTTTTCTCCTCAGCATATTCTGCTATGTCTGGGGTTTTCCTGTGAGGAGGCTGTTGCATCCCCCCTGCTGCTTTTAAACTTTGTACAGATTTATGGGCTTATGGATCAGTCGCACCACACACCACCACTTCAAGTACTATATGATGTTTGTTATGCTAACATATTTTAGCAGACCTTAGCACTAGTATCTTAAAGCGGCATATTTCATTTTTCAATTCCTACTATTAGTTTACTTTTTCCCTATATTTATTTAAATACATATTGTTCAAATTTTCAATCGTTAATAAAATACTTTCTATTCATCCATCCAAGTTCAAATACATTTTTTTTAAACTTGGAGTAGATGGCACTTGATGTTATATATAAAACAGTTTTTCCAAATATTAATTCATTAATTAAATTAAAAAAAAATCAATGAATAGTAACAATCACAAAAAATAGTTCGACAGCATATATAGAAAGTAAAATCATTCGTTGTCTTCTTGTAGTGCAATTGATAGCGCGTTGGACTTCTAATCCCAAAGATCTTGGTTTCGAATCCCAACTTTGATGGCCTAATTCTGAGAATGTGATTTATTTTTTACTATATTATTTTATTAAAATAATTAACTTTAATGAATGAATAAATAGTAACAAACAAAATTAGTCTAACTCTATATATAGAAAGGAAAAAGAAAAATTGCATATAAAAACTCTATTTTGTCATTTATTGTCATTTTGTCCTATATATATATATATATATATACACATATTTATATTAATTGTAACTATTTAATAAAGCTTAACTAAAATAAAATTTTTCCTTTAATGACCTAATTAGGAATCGACTTAATTTTTTATATTTCTTGTTAATGATATATCATGCATATATTAGGAACAAAAAATATTGTATCGCCAAAAAATGCGCTAAATCGAATTGTAATAAGGATTCACATTTATTTTTCTGTTTTTTATGTTGTTTACATAAAATTGAAATGATGCATTCTGGATCATCACAAATTGTATACAATGACAAGTATTCACAAATGGCTGACTGTAAGATTAATCGACATGATTAAATAAGGATAAAATCCAATCGTTGTTTTTCTGCAAGTTGTTTATTATAATAGTGAAATACCCAAACCTTTGTTATTTGGAAATATGCCAGTACAAATCGTATTCAATGAGAGTTTGAGAAACATTTTATCCACAGTGTAAGGTAAGATTACATGGGATAAAAAGTAGATGGTAAATCCAATGATGGGGATGTCTTCGTGAAACCAATTTTTTTGGTGACTAAAATCAGTTGCAAAACAACCTGTATGTAACGTTAAGTGTTCCTAGAGTAATGAAACGAAACAATGAAGAACCGAATTCATTATGGCATCTAGATAAACATCGCCAAATCCACGAGACCTCTTATTCTAAACTTTACCCGATTACTTGTATTGTTAAATAACTAAATTCCCTTACCTAACTTATAAGCATTTGTGATTTGAAATCCATGTTTCCACAAGAAAAAAAATTCTGAAAACTGTTCGCAAATAAGTTCCAAATAAATAACAAATACCAAAATTTTCAGAAAGACATTACAAGAAAAAAACTTACAAAACGTCAATCAATTTATATATATATATAAAATTGAAACATTTAAAAAAAATCAATAAATAAACATTACATGGCATCTCGGAAAAATAATGGACAATTTCAATAAGACAAGCAAAAGTTACCACAAATTCTAAAACAACAATTACAGAATACATTTTAAAATACATAAATTGAAATTATTTTATCTCAAATAATTTTTTTAAAAAAAGTATTGATTAAATATTCAAAAATGATAATTTGGCAGCTTTTACCATAATATACACGAGCATACAAAATAATTTACACAGTGCTAGAGTTAAAGTTAGTTTGATAAGCATATATAAAATTTATTTGCCGTTAAATAAACGTACGCTGTCAAATTATTTGTTAATATGTTTAGAAATGGCGTTGAAAAAGTAGATGTTAAATGGCTACTTAATTTAAGTAAAATCGCAAGATATGCAATCTTCAATCATGCGAGTCATTTGCACTGTATATTTTTGTTAGTAAGTGCATTTTGTGTTCAATTCCAGTTAAGACATTTTCAACATGATTTATGGTACTGCTAATTAGCAAAACCATTGTCTCAAACAATTCAATAAGATCATTGGTTACAATCGCCTGGCTTCGGCGGTCTTCCTCTGATATATTAAGAGAAGCAATGAGCTCCAGACGGTTCTTAGTAGAGTCTTGAACGTGTCTCGTAGATTTTATTAATTTGTGAAATCTTGCCATCAAAATTCCAGTTTCGTGTAAATCAGCTCTCATCTCTTCAAGTTCACTTACTTCTGTCCAAAAGTCTTGTGTAGCGAAATAAGTGAAATCAGAATTCTCTAAAGAAAATAATTTCTCTAGCCGTCTCCACAGGATTTCACATTTTTCAATATTCTCCACTACACCTCGGATTTTTGAACTCCATTGAACGAAAAGATCAGAATCATCCAGGGATGTTTTTAATGTATCCATTTGTTCTATGAAAAATACAGTCACTAAAATAATTTAAGCAGAATTCAAAAACAGACCTCACAGCAGAACGTACAGCACAATCCACATTAGAACTTTGAAAACTCGTAAACAAAAGCGGAAAAAACGCCTTTTGTGTTTTAAAACTATATAAAAAATAAACGCTATTTATCTGTTCTTAAACATGAATATAAATGATATTTGTTGTATGTTTTTAGAAGAAAACTTTGGCATCACCTAATTAAAATTTTTTTCATATTAATCTTCGGGACAACAATGGATAATTAAGATGGACTATTGATTGGACTATTTTTACTGGCGAAATACAGATGCTTGAAATTTATTTGTTGGTGAAACTTTGGAATTATACTTTATCCAGAAACGAGATTTTATGCGTCAATAATGTTTACATAATGTGATCTTATGAATAAGCGTTCAAAGATATATGATAAGATTTCAACATATTATATCTCAAACGGCCATTCGATGTAAAAATATAATTTGAAATAAACAGTTTAGTCATTGAATTATTTTGAAAAATGACAAATCAATCGCTATTTTCTCTCAAACCTCCTAACACAAATTCTATGAACTAAACTTAACAGAGGGGTGCAGCAGCCCATGAGAGCCAAGGCCTACTGTGCCAAACTCAGTACACGTGACCGATGGCGCTGAGGTGCATACGCACAAATGTACCGATAAGTTGGTTAATCTGAGGCTATACCGCAAGTGTTTAGTCCTCAAGAAAGCTTGGTACTAATTTATCGACCCACTGAAGGAAGGAAAGGTTGAGTCGACTTTGCCCAGCCCTAGTATAGAACCCATACTATTCTATACTTAATAAAGATAAGTTAAAACAAATTAGATTTTCGATTAAGCCAGTGCTTCTCAAAGTTCCATTATTCACGACCCAATATTCAATCATAATTTTAATCACGCCCCCCTCATACAATAACAATGTATTGAATTCATTAATACTATACTTCGACGCTAAAGCTTCAATATGATTTTAAACTATTAAGTGCCAATGGCGTATATAAACTTCTCGCCCAGCCAAAGCGTTAATTTACCCAAACGTAAATATATGTCTTTCACAGAAGTACGATCTTTTCTGTTAACTGCTATCCATAAATTTTTTCCGAAGGCTTTGGAATGCAATAAAAGGACTTTGACCGTGTTTGCGAAGGATTTACTTACTTTACATTATTTGCTTCTTTATCCCTTACTCCCCCCTTCCCCTCCCCAATACATGACATACGTGGAAAACGGTTGACATTGGGAAACGAATCACGTAACTTTTAATCGGCAGTTAAGGGATTAGTTATAAATCGTAAAAATTATCAAGATAAGTGTTAATTTTTGTACATAATAAGCTCACACATGGGGTCATTGGTAATTATTAAACTTGTTCTGAAATTTGTACTGTTAAGAGAGTTTATTACAAAATATATTGTGTAGCACTGATACATTTATAAGTGTAATACATCAGTGTAAATGAGTATTTTATTTTTCATTATGTCAGAATTTATTTATTAATTTACTGAAGGTAAGCAAACAAATTTAATTAAATAAAATTTTGTTTTCGACTTTTCAATATGCTCGCGCCCCCCTCATAGAGTTGTCACGGCTCCAAGGGGGCACGCCCCACAGTTTGAGAAACGCTGGATTAAGCTGTATATTCTTAAGAAATAATTTCCAAAGGTTTAACTATACGCTTTCACGAATTCCTGTGACCACGGTAGTCTAGTGGTAAAGATAACACGTATTCGTCACTGTATGTCTTGAGTTCGAGTCTGATGCAACTGAGGACCCGTCGTGCGGAGGAGGAGGATGCACGTTAAATATGTCGAAGCTTGACAATCCTCTGTTGGTGTGTTGGGAAAGTTAGGTGATGGGGTGCCAACTCTAGTGTTGTCCTCGTCACTTTACCATGGTTCAGACGAGGTTCTCCAGAGGGGGAAGATTTACTTTAGATATGTGAACGCTCAGTCACCTTCCCGAAGGTGAGGTGTGGAAGTTAGAAGAGGATATAAGTTATCTAAAATTATATGACTGTATATTATATGTCTGTGGAAAAAAATCTGACTAAAAAGCACATTAGACATATCTCAGAAAGGGGAATGTTAAATGTCAAAAGCAGTAATATGTAAGTAGAAAACTAGTGATAGAGAGATTCAAAAGCAGAAAAAAGTGTGCAAAGTTGCAGTGCAATCGACTGATTTTGTATGATATGAAATTATATCACTTTAAATAACACCTCATTACAGCAACGCTATAGTGATTGGGGGAACAGTGATTTTAAACAACGCCTTGAAGTGATGAGCGAGTGAATATTAACGTTGCACTATTCAACAACAGAAGTGCTTTTGGCGATGTACCTCGTATTTTTGAACCATATTTAAGAGTCGAGAACGACACCTAAGCTGTCTCCTTTTACACAGTGGTACTGGGCTCGAACTAATGATACGCCAGTGACTAGTACGTGATCTTGATCATTAGTCTACCGAGGCTACTTTAAGTGACGAAGATGACATCTAAGTTTTCATCACTTTCTCTATATTTAAACACCATGTCAATTGATTGAATATTAACGTCGCACTGTTCAGCTACACGAGGGCTTTTGGCGACGGACCACGTAATTTTAAACCATGGTCAAGTGACGTGGACGACACTTGCGCTGGCACTCCCTCTCCTAACTACCACACCACACCAACAGGAGGACGTTTCAGCTCTCGACAGATTTAACGTGCATCGCTGCCCTACACGGCGGGTTTTTAGTGGCACTGGGCTCGAACTCGTGACAAGGCATGCCACGATCCGATACCTATACCACTCGGCTACCGCGGCCACAAACACCATGTCAAAGTCAGAACTGAGTTACTATTGACTTAACCGATCAGCCTCTTTATATAGTGGCCTTTAGTGGTACCGGAGTGGCCGCGGTAGTCGAGTGGTCAAGGTATTGGATCGTGGCTCACCTTGTTACGAGTTCGAGCCCAGTACCATTAAGGACCCACCGTGTAGGGGAGCGATGCACGTTAAATCTGTCAAGAGCTCAAATGTCCTCCTGTGGTATGGTGCCGTAGCTAGGAGAGGAGGTGTGCCAGCTCAGGTGTCCTCCACGTCACTTGACCAAAATTCAAAATTACGTGGTCCTACGTTAAAAACCCTCTTGTAGCTAAACAGTGCGACGTTAATATTCATTTACTAGTGTTACCGGAAATCAAACTTACTATTCGCCATTCACAAATTCATGACCGGAACCAATGAACCCGAAACATACAAAACTTGTTCGTTTCCATCACTCGATGTAGATGGGCTAGGAAAAATATAGACTGCAATAAGCAAAGATTTGTCGAAAAAGTGGTCGTTAGGATGGATGCCTTGTACGTTGTTAAGTAATTGATGTTTTGAAAACGGGTTTATTCGAAGTTTGTAACTGCTAAACATGTCTTCGCGGGAATCTACTATTTACTGTCTGTTGCTTATTAGATGTCAAAGGTTGCTCCAAGTAGATCAAAAATATTGTGTTATCTTCAATCACATCTTTTATTATTCGTTACTCCAGGATAGTTCTGACTTAAAATGCGGATGTTATTCTACCATCAAATTAACTTTCATCTGTTTCTTCCACATATTTAGTTTACCCTATAAGGGGACTTTGGGGGTCAATTAGCATGTGTGGAAGCCTCCCCCCCTTTAATCTTATTTTACTAAAACTTAGTGCATTGAAAATAGTTAAGAACACGCAGAAAGATGACATTGTCCTTATCATCCTTATTGTTTTTTAAAATGCTTTCCGAGAAATTTCTTTTTTCTCAGTAAACGTTAGGTGCTATAAGGAAAAAAATGCTTTTCCGAAATTGACGCAAAGCTAAATAAATCTTGATTATTGGATTTGTAGGAAATATAAGTATTGAGAGACTGAATTTAGTATTACTTATTCATCCGCTTAAAAATAACTATCTACACAAAGCAAGATGGTCTGAACTTTCTGTCTTTCCTTCATAGAAAAACTCAATCCAATTTTGGAATGGCAATTTACTTATTTTCACAGTTTACCATGTTCTTTTAGATCTCTTTATATTTAGCTAAATAACTCTTCAACACTGCCTCGAATTTTAGGGCACGTTTTAGCCAAATGATTAAAAAATATATCTTCAGAAACTCGCCATGCTTTAGACTAAAGCAAACAAGTTAACCTTTAATTTACGAGTTTCATTAGTTAAATACAAAAATAATAAATCCTAAATAGTGCTTAGAGTAAATAGACTGCGTGGATAAAATATTACAAACCCCCTAGCGTGGAAGGTTTTATTCATTAATCCTGGAACAAAAGTTCGGTATACATCTGTTTTATTTAAGCATCCATACGAGACACGGAGTTTGCATACGAAATTATTCTTTCCGACCTTCACACGCATTGGTTATTTCAAAATCATTTATCCATTCCTTCATTGTCTTCCTTTTTTTTTCCTCGAGTGCAATTTAAAATTGTCCAATATTTCTTTAAATCAAATTGTCAATTGCGTATATTTTTGCTTCCAGTTTCTTCAGTGGTGTAATGTACATTCCTGACCCCCTGCATTGAGGGTAAGGACAGGATTCTAGGGAATCTAAAGCCCAACTAACGCCAAGTATGAAACTGGATGTATCTGGTTTGGGGTCCCTATCCTGTCTTTTCAGAAGGCCTAATATTCTTCCCATTACGTCACTTAATTTATAAACATATGTATAATAAATATATCCGGGCTAGGCAAGGTCTACTTAGCCTTTCATCCCTTCAGTGGGTTAAAAAAATGAGTAACAAGCTTGCTTTGTAACTGAACATTGGGGATTTCACATCAGGCTTACCGCATGACCTTAACATCTGATCATGCATCTCATCGTACAAATTCACGAAAACAGATGGGCATACTATTCCTTGGGAGTTTCAAGGCCACCTAGAATTTTTATAATAAATATAGCATCCTCAAACGGATGTATTTAATTTTAATCTATAAGTGTACTTCATATTAACTACTTCATGGGTCTTTATATCGTTCAGCCAAAATTACAAACGAGATAGCTTACGACTATTTCCATAGTCATACTTTGACAACCGAATTCATAATTTGTATTCGCGATCAAATAAATATAACACTTGTTTTATACAAGTAATGTGCCAAGGTTGTTGAATTACCAACACTCAGTTATATTGTAATGCGCCCATGCACAAATATAATAAATATTTAAGGTATCCGACTACGTTCGGAACCGTGATTTTGCAAAAGCGTATAAATGGATAATGTTTATGATATTTAGTGTCACTTAGATTAGAACACAAGTATAAAATTGTTTTAAAGACATTTTGGCGAAAAAAAAAAATGAAATACAATATTTCGGGCAAAAAATTAACTTAGAAACACCTTTTTTCCAAATGTTCTCCTTTTGTAAAAAATGCTTATATAGTATTAATATTTTGCCTATATATATAGCTCAGACCTCTGTACAGAGGCTCAACTATGATTTTTGAAAATTTCAAATTATGTTCCGAGTTAAAACTATTTGAAATAATTATCGGCGTATTTTCTTAAAATTTCTCCCTTCTGTTTTCGTAAGACATGTATAAACCGACTTCCAAGTTATGCGTTTCAAAAATTCTAGTTGAGCCTCTGTACAGAGGTCTGAGCTGAATACAGGCCAAATATTAATACAATAGAAGTATTTTTTTTCGAAAGGAGAACATTTGGAAAAAAGGTTATTCTAAGTTGATTTTTGCCAAAATATTGTATTTAAATAATTTCTTTTATCATATAATGTCCTTAAAACAATTTTATACATGTATTCTAGTTTAAGTGACACTTAATATCATAAATATTATTCATTTACACGCTTTTGCAAAATCACGGTTCCGAACGTAGTCGGATACCTTAATGAGAGTTTGAAAGGACTTAATTGAAAAAAAAAAATAATTGTTCCGAAAAATTAATAGCTTCCATGCACAATAACCGATGTTATTTCACTGAAGTGAATATTTATGTAGCATAATATTTACTCGTATGAAATAAATCCTTAGGTTCGTAGTCCCGTAAGATTTTTCCCATGGAGCAAGAAGACATGCCAGTGTTACGAGAAGGAAATTACAAGAAAATACGAACATCATCGATCTATAAAAGCTTTATTCTCTTAATATAATCAATATATTAAAATATAGTCATGTTGAAAATCAGATAGGATATCAATAGGATATACGAAAGCAACTTGTGTAAATTATAAAAGCAACAATTACAGTAGGTGTGTTAAAATTTGTAGCGTAAAACTATGTCTATAAACAAGCATATGAATAGTTTGTTATAAAAACACTAACAATATTCAGTGATGCGAAATATTCGTAAGTACAAAATAATTTAGATGTTTTCGTGAACACAGTTATTCCGATTACCATACCAAAACTATATGCCGGAAGATACATACGGAAGCCATTGTCATCAGTCGCTATTATAAACAAGAGTATAATGAATACAAAAATGCAAAACTAATCATTGTAATTAAAATAGAATTGCGAATTAACCAATTATTACTCATTCAATCCAATTTTAGGGAACGTTTTTATAATTTCCTCCATTTCCTTCTGATATTCAGAGATAGTCGTTTCAGCTCTACTTATTGTTTCACCAAGCAGCCAAACAGCGCTTTCAAACTTTTCAATAATTGCAATTGCTTCGTGTAGTTGAGAAAGAGTCACATTTTCAAAGATAACATGTGAAGACACGAACTCTAGATTAGTACGAGTGATGTTTCGCATAAACCTCATCGATTTCATTAGTTTGTAGATTTTTGTAACCAACAAATGAATTTGTCGAAGATCAGCTTTCGCCTCTTTACATCTGCTTCCATCGTTTGTCAAATCCAGTGCTAGGAGTTTAGAGTAAACAGTATTCACCAAACAATATAGAGTTTCGTAACCTTCGCACATATTGTCAAAACCTTCAGCTTGATCCACTGATAATTTAATTCTATACAGCCATTGCTCTTTGAAATGTTCAGAAAATTGGCATAATTCATCTGGGTTCATTATTATTATTATTTTTGTAGGAAAAATGGAGTTACCACAATAAATATTCTACAGAACTTTTAAGAAGGTCGTTTATACTGCTGCCGAATACTGCTTTCAAATACGTATACGTGAAATGTTTTTATCCTGAATATCTCCAACATGAAAACGAATCACGTTTCTTCACGTCACAGGGATATAGATTTGCAATAGATCTGAAAACGAATCAGAGAGAAGCTTGACATCTTTGGGAAACGGAACGCGAAACGTTCCTCCATCCCATATCGAAAGGTATTTGGGCCTTGAAGTGGAAAGTCCTTGACTGAGATGGAGCTTCCTGATTAGTGGACTAAAAGAATCGGTGAGTTAACTCTATTCACTGCCTTGAAGTTATGGAACAGAATTGAGTTAGGAAAAAGTGCTTGCCTGTGTGGGTTGCAGATTGGAAATATTTTAAAATTAAGAAAGGAAATGTGAAAGTAAAATGACAAATTAGGAAATGGTCATTTGCCACGAGGGGAATGGTGCAGTTAGTTACTATGGGGGACTATACGAGTCCAGAAGGATTCTTCTGGGCCTATTAGTATTGACATTGGGATTGTAATTTCCAAGCCTTAGGACATGTAAGTTATTTGAATTTGGTAGATAACCAAAAATTTAAATGATATTTTTTGAATATATTTTTTAAAGGGATAAATGTTAATAGCTTTGTAAATATCTCTATTTTTAGTGTATCTACATGTCTTAGTTATATTCTTGATTAAAGCATTTTGGGCATTTTCTAAGAAAATAATGTTTTAATTAGCTGCACAGCTCCACACAGGTCAATCGTACGTTAAGATGGGCCGCAAAACAGCAGTGTAGACAAGTACTTTGTTGTAAAGATTCATTTAAGAATTCCGGCAAATTAAGGGGTAAATTGAGCGCTAGGCGTTCCGGAATTTTTCACGCGCGTATAAGATGTGTTGTTTCCATGATAAATTTTTGTCTAGTACTCTTAGGTACTTCGTGCTCTGAGACCAGTATAGTTGTGTGGTATAGAGGGTTGGTGGTGTGATTGGTTTTCTTCTCCTGATGAAGAGTACGGCTATTGTTTTATTTACATTAATTTTTATTTTCCATGTGTTAAAAATGTTTTCAAGGAAGTGTAGGTGTGAGTTGAGTGCACGGGTGATAAGTGTTGTGATTTTTATAAGTAGCAAGGATAGCAGTATCATCAGCATAAATATTAGTACTGGTTTGAGGGTGAGTACGTATATCATTAATATAAATGTTGAATAGCAGGGGCCGAAGTAGACTACCCTGGGGTACAACACTTTTGATAATAAATGAAGAAGAAAGAGTATCATTCACTTTACTTTGAAAGATCTGTTAAATAAATAAGAATTAACGAGATGAATTAAAGCAGGTGGAAAATTGTTAATGATAAGTTTGTAGATGAGTCCCCTGACCCAGACCCTGTCAAAAGCCTTCTGAATGTCTATAAAAAAAGCCCCAAAACGAATCAGATTTGGTGAGTTATTTTTAATCGTAAAATTTGGTTATCATTTTACATTTTTCGTTTTTGAACTCCAGAGCAATTATTAAGTAACACGGTTGACTGGTTGATCTTATTTTATTGGCTCACATTAAAACCTATATTTTAAACTATACTATATTAAACTATAATCCATCATTAATTATCTTCTGTTGAAGATTGAATATATATAACATTTCGTATGTTTCAATTTTATTTACACGATTGGATTACCTGAATATGATGGCGACTAAGAGTTATATTTACCTTAGAATAAAGAGCTGCTCGAAGGCTTTTTGGTGATGGACCTCGTAATTTTGAACTACGACCAAGTAACAAAGACGACACCTGATATAGTACCTCCTCTCCTAACTTACGCACCAAGAAAACGGGAGTGCATTTGAGCTTCGACATATTTAATGTGCATGGGTCCCCTCTACACAAAACCTTTCAGCGGCACCAAGCTAGAAATCATAGCACGCCAGCCATGATACCATGACCTTGAACGCTAGGCAACCACGATTCCCTGAATATGGCGATATATCGTCTATTATATCTTAGTACGACTAAAAAAGTCACTTACAATCTTAAAAAAAGATACGAAGGTTTAATATAAAAATCCGTAAAAGCAGGTATTGGCAAAGCTAAGTGACAAAGATGGAATGGAGAGTGAAACAAGAATAGTCTGCTAAATTCGAATTAATATTTACAATAGACTGATTTTTTTTAAAACTGTCACACTTTCGTTCTGACTTAAAATTGTTTTGATTGTCTTTGTTTAACCTATATTTTTCAACTGCAACAACGTCTCAAACTCACATTCATGACTCGACTATATGGCCACAACATAATGCTGAGTATGGTAAAAGTGACAAATCGAAAACTAAACGATTAATCTTGAAATCATTAATTTTTTCCTTTTCATTAACATCACACTTTCAAGCTACACGAGCATACGATTTCAAATTTACGTCGATGTTTTACACTGCGGTCAAGTTACGAAGACAACACCTGAACCAGCACGCCATTCTTCAATTTTGCTTCACGTCAATGCTAAAATTCCTCAACAAGTTTAACGGTTTCCAGGCCCTCCATTTAGTGGTCTTCAGTAACACAAGGACTTGAATCCATGACTCGACAATGCCAGACATGAGTTCGCGTACATAACCACTGTGTTATTGCAGCTACTATTGGGCCATTCAACATGTGGCGATTGATTGAATATTAACGTAGCACTGTTCAGCTACACGAGAGCTTTTGGCGACGGACCACGTAATTTTGAACCATATTCAAGTGACGTGGGTGACACCTGAGCTGGCAGCTCCCTCTCCTAACTACCACACCACACCAATGGGAGCACGTTTCAGCTCTTAACAGATTTAACGTGCATCGCTACACGGCGTGTCTTTAATGGTATTGGGCTTGAACTCGTGACAAGGCAAGCAGCGATCCGATACTTATACCATTCGGCTACCGCGGCCACTCAGCATGTGGCAAATGAGAGAGTGGTTGATTGTTATAAGGATGCACTATTCAGCTACTCGAGAGCTTTTGGTGACGGACCTCGTAGTTTTGAACTATGGTCAAGTGATGATAACGACATCTTAGCTGGCATAACCCTCTCTTAAATTCTACTCGACATCAAGGGGATGATATTGGGGCCTCGGCATATTTATATTGGCTCCCTATGCGCGGTGGGTCATCCGTCCACCACACCGAAGATGTTTGAGCCTGAATCGATTTTATTTGCATCGCCCCTCTAAAGGGAGCTAGGCTTGATTTCATGACGCATTGGTCACAATACCAAGAATATCTCCTTTCTAATAATGGTAGCATAACTAAGAAATTTTTCCAACCTAATAAGAGACTATCATGCCATCATTTTTACACTAAGTACAAAATAACCCAATTTCTCACTGGTCATGGTAATTTCAAAAGCTACTTGAACAAATTTAATTTCGTTCCTTCATCTTCCTGTAACTGTAATATTGGTGGCAAGGGGAAAATGTAGAACAAGTAATCCTTCTGTGTTCCAAGTATGTCAGAGAGACAAAGATTATAGGACTGGCTTTCAAAAGACTTAACATTAATTGCCCACCGAATTTTCACCAACTTCAGTCCACCAGAAGTGCTTTTAAAAATTTCTGTGAATTTGTTGTAAATATTTGTAACTCTTAACCTCATTTTTTTTTTTTTATTTACCTTGAATGTGTGTTTAATACTTACTCATGTAAGCCTTGTTTGATACTTTGTGGTGCACGAGGATTTTATAATTGTTTTCAATTAAAAAAAAAATTGGTCACAATGGTAGCCAAGTGGTCACCTTGACAACTTGGCTACCGTGGCCACAGTATGTCGCGAAAATGTAGCTATTGGGAGGCTTTATGGTTTTCTGATTGGTTAATATTTGAGTCGTCGAAGTCGTGAATTGATGACTGTGTGGTTAGGAAATCTGTAGTGTACTATGTTCCAGTCCTGTGTTTTTCTAAGGGCCTTCTGGATCTACACCTTTTTCCCTACGGTTACAAGTTGCGTTTTAACTTTCCGGATACTTCCTTGGGATGGTGGTCGTGGTAGCCTAGTCATCAAGGTAAGGAACTTGGGACTGGTGTGTCATGAGTTTGATCCTTGTACCACTGTTGGCCCATCGGGAAAGGAAATCGGAGCACACTAACCAGGAATCGTTTGCCTCTTGGCACAGTGTCTCCCTAGGCTCATGAAATCTTTAACCCGCGATCACTCGCGCGGGGTGTTCTGTACACCCCAGCAACAAGAAAATC
>BMAV01016047.1:181520-201157 GCA_019973955.1 Trichonephila inaurata madagascariensis | reverse complement strand
GAAAAAATATAAAATTATGTGTTTTAAAATGAAAATTTTGTATGTTTAGTTTAAATTAATGTGTTAGTCTCATTAGTATGTAATACATTTAATAGTTTTATTCGTGTAATACAAAAAACATCTTGTACTTCGTAAATATGTATCATAATGACTTACGTGTATTTAATTAAGAAAATAAAATTGTTAAAAGTTTGGGGTGTTCTCTACACCCCGCGAGTAATGACGGTAGCAAAAACAGGCGCGAGTGACTGCGGGTTAAGGTATCTGACTTGGTTGAAAAAGTGCTTTTTAGATGTTTGGTGTTGTTTGGTTCATTAAGGAAAAAAGAAATTAATTATTGAGGAAGAAGGACTATTACATAAAACTATAGTTTTTTTAAAATTATTTTTATAGCGTTTACTTTATCTAACTAATAAAAATATTTTTTTAATTCGTGCTCTGAAGAATGGACTTTTCATGATATAATTTGTGCATGAAAATCGGAATACCTTCTAAATAATCCAATCAAATGCAAGGAAATTTATAACATATATGCTATGGGGCCCTTCAGAGTGTAACAAGGATATATTGCAGATCAATATTCCTGTGTGACGTGAAGAAACTAAAGAATGTAACAAACCGCAGGTCTTAAGATAGCTGCGTTTAATCACATTTTACAGCCATTTTTAGCTTATAACAGTGTTTCTCAAACTGTGCGGCGCGCCCCTCTAGGGGGGTGCGAGCATTAAGAAAAGTTAAAAATAAAAGATTATTTAAAAAATTATCAATTTACTAAAATTAAACAAAACAAAATGTATTCTGACATTTAAAAAAACACACATTTACTCTGATAAAGTATACTTATAAATGTATATGTACGGCACAATATATTTGAACTAAGTTAGGAACAAGTTTAATAATTACTAGTAATTTTTCAATGGGTTTATTATACACAAAATTTAGTACTTATCTTGATACTTTGTACGTTTTAAAATTAGGTTCGTATTGCAGCTTCAGCGTCAAAGTATTATACATTATTACTACATTCAACACATTGTTATTGTATGGGGAAAGGAGGCGTGATAAAAATTCTGATAGAAAATTGGTTCGCGAATATAGAAAGTTTTAGAAGCACTGGCTTAGAACATGCAGTAATTATGACGAAAAATCATGACCATCAAATTTAAATGCTAAAAAAATATTTATTTCTGAAACTATTTTTTATCCGGTGGTTTGTAACACTTCAAAGGGATCAAAAAATATATCAATGACGTTAAAATTGCATAATGTACAATTTATTTTTATTTATCACGTTTTTCTTAACTTAAAAAATTTTGCTAATTTTCCCTAAAACTAATTTTTTTTTTCAAAAAAAAAAAAAAAATGGTCGATACATGTAAGTTAATTAATAGTTATGACTTTTTAAGCCTATTTATGTTCTTTAAAACAATAAAATTATTCAGAAAATCAATTTTTGAAAATTTTTTCTCCTAACGTTTTCGGATACTTCAATTCTTTGGAAAACTATTTGTCAGCAATGACCTTTTCAGTATCCCCCTATATCGTTGTCTTCATGGGAAAAATGCATTCCACATATTAATCTCTCTTTTTTTGGGAGTGGCATTTTTTTTTTTTTTTTACAATTATAAAAGATCCTTATAATGACTGTTCCCCGCGTGACCACTTTTGTTTAATAATTTTTTCTATGAACAAGCTACATTTTTCCCTTGTGTAAGACTTTGGAGTTTTAATTGCTGTGTTGTACGACTAGTTATGGTTTTTAAGTGTAAATGAACTGATTATAAAGCAAGAGAGAGGCATCTTAGGTCTTTTCATCTAGAAGAAGACAAGCCACACCTCCCGGACCAGTCCTTTCCACCAATAGTCACGAAATATCTCGCAGAAAGAAAAAACTCCTCTACCGCGTCGCTTCCCCATCATAGATGGGTGCCAGCTCAGGTGTCGTCCACGTCACTTGACCATGGTTCAAAATTACGTGGTCCGTCGCCAAAAGACCTCGTGTAGCTGAGCAGTGTGACGTTAATATTCACTCACTCACTCACTCCCCATCATAGACTCTCAGATATGGGATGGAGGGCTGATTTCAGACCATTTGCCCAAAGACACATCGTAAAGCATCAGATCTCTATTGCATGAAATTGGAACTGACTCAGCAGGGAAAGAAACCAATGAAATAATGGATATTAATCAAGGCAGGAAAAATAAATTTGAGAAAAACAATGAACATGAAACATTTGAATCGAAATATTTTTTTTTTTAAATTCTACCTAAAAAACTGTATTAAAAAGGATATGAAGCCACAAGTGCACCACAAGACACACTGTGCCGTTTCAAAAAGGCTCAAGGAAGAAAAGGTTTTACGTGCTACTTCTCGATCATTAAAGGACAATAAAGCTACAATAACTTGAACATAATATGATAGTTTTCTTGTAAATATCATTCCGGTAAACTTAGTGAAACGTGTCTGTTACTGTGTCCTTTAATAAAATCACACACATTTGAAACTTCTTCGTTCATTTTGATTGGATTTTTTCTAAAATTATCAAAGAAAAATGGAAAAGTATAACAAAAAAAAGTATGAAAGTAAGTATATGTAAGTAAGCATACTTTATCTAAATTGAATTATTCCCTGAAATTTCATTTTTTTTAATACAATAAAAATAATTATTAAAAAAAAATTGATTGGGTGACCACTGACATTATTGTCCAATGCACAACTGCTCCCGGGTTAAATATATCCAGCCTGAAACGAGGCCACGGTATACGAGTGTTCAAGGTATCAGATGTGTCTGTCCTTGTCACCAGTTCAAACCCACTACCACCAAAGACCCGCTATGTAGGGGAGTGATGCACGTTAAATTTGTCGAGAGCTGAAACGTCCTTCCGTTGGTATGGTGTGGTAGGTTGGAGATGGAGATGCCAGCTCAGGCGTCGTCGACGTCACTTAAACATAGTTGAAAATTACGTGGTCCGTCTCCAAAAGCCTTCGTGTAGCTGAATAGTGCGACGTTAATATTCACTTATTCCCAGGCTAAAACAACCTACCGTTGAACTAATATGAAAGTTAAGAGAGGGGGTGCTACTCAAGTGACATCCTCGTCACTTGACATTTGTTCAAACTAACGAGGTCCATCTACAATAGCCTTAGTACAACTTTATAAGGCGACGTAAGAAAACTAACTTTCACACTAATTATGATGGTCCTCCTGCAGTTGTTCTTACTCATGTATCTACCAAGCTTGTAGTTAGTTTCTTCAGCATGAGCTTCAGTTGATACGTTGCTGTGATAGACAAAGTGATTACAGTCATGAACTTATAGACTTTTCTATGGATTGATTGATTGATTGAATATTAACGTCGCACTGTTTAGCTACACGAGGGCTTTTGGCGACGGACCACGTAATTTTGAACCATGTTCAAGTGACGTGGACGACACCTGAGCTGGCACCCCCTCTCCTAACTACCACACCACACCAACGGGAGGACGTTTCAGCTCTAGACAGATTTAACGTGCATCGCTGCCCTACATGGTGAGTCTTTAGTGGTATTGGGCTCTAACTCGTGACAAGGCAAACCACGATCCGATACCACTCGGCTATCGCGGCCGCGACTTTTCTATGGAATCCTTGTTCTTAAAATTCCTAGTGAAAAGAGGGTAGTGAGTGTTAAACTTGTTGAGGTTCTAAGTCCACACATTGATGTGGTGCGGTAGTTTGGAGAGGAAGTTTCAAATTAAGAGCCATCCTGGAGTCCTGAACATGGCTCAGGATTACTAGATCGGTCTTCAATAATAAGACATTATGTTGTTGTTACAAATGCCACCTGATCGGCAAAGGCCTGATCAAGGTTCACGAAACTCATCATGGTAAAGGGCTCAGTGACGCCGGTCTTTAGCCGTAGCTTTGTACATCGTACAAGTGACAGAATACTATTTAACTCAACTTCACCCCAATTTTGAGGGAGTGGTCAGGGGCCTCCCACCTCTCTTCCCCTACCACCAACCAAAAGAGGGGCTTGCGGCTCGACGGCTATTTAAAGTGTTCCCATGCCGCGAATGCACTATACATTTACAAACATCCACGTTCTCTCCGGGATTTGAAACCAAGTTCAACCTTACAGCAGTAAGCACTGCTAACCGCTATACCGGATATAAGACATTATTAAACATTCAATCAATCAAAATGTTTCGCAAGTGTGCATTTCATATAAAAGTAATTAGATTGTTATAAATAAAAAACACACACACTTTTTAACTGATATAATACACTTAAAAACGCATCAGTACTGCATTAAGTATTTTAAAATTAATTTAAAGATACTAATTTAAGAAAAAGTTGAATAATTACCAGTTACCCCATGAGCTTATCATGTACAAAATTATATATAAAAATTAACACCTATCTTGATCATTTTTGGGACGGTTTATAACTAATCCTTTACCTGTTGATTAACCCGCGATCACTCGCGCGCGGGGTGTTCTGTACACTCCAGCAACAAGAAAATCCTTCCAGGATTCTAAAAAGAATGCGCAGAGCCACAATTTTTTTCTGTAGCTGTACATTTTAGGTCTTTGAACCTTCAGGCCTGATGCAGTCTTTCTTTCTCGAATGATTGGAATGTAATGAGCTTCAAAAGTTTATCTCGGTGGCCTGAGAACTCCCGCGAGAAGTTGAGTATATGTATACAGAGTCTGCTCTGAATGTTTGGAAAATGATTAAGATATTATTTTTCTACTTTCTACAATCATCTCATTAATTATAAAGTATTTTTGTTACTGGTACAAATATGTTTTACTGGTTTATGAAAAAATATAAAATTATGTGTTTTAAAATGAAAATTTTGTATGTTTAGTTTAAATTAATGTGTGTTAGTCTCATTTGTATGAAATAAATTTAATAATTTTATTTGCATAATACGAAAAACATCTTGTACTTTATAAATATGTATTATAATGACTTAATTTTATTTTCAATATTAAATACAGGTGTTAAAAGTTTGGGGTGTTCTCTACACCCCGCGAGTAACGACAGTAGCAAAAACAGGCGCGAGTGACCGCGGGTTAAAAGTTCTGCGATTCATTCCTTAATGCGAACATTTTCCACGTAGGTGCACGTATACGATGTATTGGAGTGGAAGGAATAAATAAGCAAATCTCCTCTGAAACAAGAAAATCGTTCGCAAACACTGTAAAGTTCATTTTATTGCATTCCAAAACCTTCGTAATAATTTTATGGATAGCGATGCACATAATAGATCTACTCTAGAAAGACGTGTATATACGTTAGAGGTAATTAACGCTTTGACTGAGCGAGACAATTATATACCGTGGTGGCACTTAAGGTATCCGACTACGTTCGGAACCGTGATTTTAAAGAAGCGCATAAATGTATAATGTTCATTCTATTTAGTGTCAATTAGATTAGAATACAGGTATAAAATTGTTTTAAGGACATTTTGACAAAAAAACATTATTTAAATACAATATTTCGGCAAAAAATTAACATAGAATAACCTTTTTTTCAAAATTTTCTTCTTTTGTGAAAAATGTTTCTATTATAATAATATTTTGACTCTATGTAGCTCAGACCTCTATACAGAGGCTCAACTATGAGTTTTGAAAAATTCACATTATTTTCAGAGTTATTACCAATTGAAACAATTATCGGTGTTTATTTCTTAAAATTTCTCCACTCTGTTGTCGTGAAGCATGGATAAATCCACTTCTAAGTTATACATTTCAAAACTTTTAGTTGAGCCTCTGTACAGAGGTCTGAGCTACAAACAGGCAAAATGTTATTATAATAGAAGCCTTTTTCACAAAAGGAGAATATTTTGAAAATGGGTCATTCTATGTTCATTTTTTGTCAAAATATTGTACTTAAATAATTTTTTATTGTAATACTATTCTTAAAAGAATTTTCTATTCATTTTTTCTATCTAAATGGCACTAAATACCATAAATATTATCCATTTATACACATTTGTAAAATCACTGTTCCGAACGTAGTCGGGTACCTTAAGAGGTTAAATTTGTACTGTAGATTCAGTGCCAAAGTATAGTATTATTGAATTCAATACATTGTTATTGTATAGAGGGGAGGGGAGGGCGTTGAAAATTATAATTGAATGTTGGGTCGCAAATACTGAAAGTTTGAAAATGTATTAATATATTGTACTATGCCTTCCTACAGTAAAAATGTGATCAACTCTTAATTGAAATGTCTCTTTGCTCTAGTCCCGGAGCTAGATAACATTTTTGTGTTGGTTGCTAGTCCCGGTTCAAGATGGTATTTTTGTGTTGTCTGCTAGTCCCGGTTCAAGATGGTATTTTTGTAGTCTGCTAGAATCGGTTCAAGATGGCATCTTTGTAAAATCTGTTAGAAGCTGGGGAAGGAAGCATCTTTGTAAAATCTGATGGTGTAGTAGCTACACTTTTACAACATTACTTTGAAATGAGTTAATTGAAAATATTCAACAGCGTTAACATTGTCAACTCGTCCAAAAATCTACCTAAATCAGTTGTCTTGAAACTATGTTCCACGGAACCCTGGGGTTGCCCGAGTCACAATAAAAAAAAAATTAAAGTTGTAAATGTGCATGCATAATTGATTCGTAGACCCTATGAAGTTTGTATTACTACAAGTATATAAAACTCATCCCAGTGACATTAAAACTGAAATATTTTTTTTGTAATACTTTTGTAACTCTCATTATAATGTAATAAAATAATAATAAAACATTTTTCTTTGTATGTCTTACCTATTAGATTTGGAATATTCTTTTGTTTTCTCTATCTCTGGTTCCATGAAATAAGTTATAATGTTAGTTTAATGTTTTATGTAAAACTGAATGTATTTCTGCTGAAAAAAACACCTATAATGAAGGTGATTAAGCAACTTATTGGTATATTAACAGATTTAAAATCTAAAAATTTTAGGTTGCAAATTTATTCAAAACACACGGGATTTCACACTCAGCTATAAACATGTTAATTTAACCCAGTACAACGTATTTAAATGAAAAATATTTTTCTACGTGAATGGCTACTAAAACAAAATATGAATAAAAAATTAAGTGTGACAGCAAATATTCCAATTGATTTCGACAGTTTTGTGTAAAAAAAATGCTTGCATATATCTCAATTACTAAAAATAGTCGATGAATCACAAATAAATATTATTAATAACTAATTCATATTAAAGTGATATTAAATTTTTTAAATAACAAATGCAATACTTATTTTAGTTGTCTTTACAAAATGTACCAATATAACATGTTGTGTGTGTGTGATGGACTTTAAATACTATATTGAGATCTATTCTTCCAAATGTGTGCGCGTAGAGAATAGAGTTCCCCGGAAACACCTTATAACCCTAAAGGTTCCTTGAGCCGAAAAAGTTTAAAGACCACTGTGTCCTATATATATAAACAGAGTTTTGAACGATGGTTTATGAAAAGAATAATAGTTGAATAATTTTTGTAATAAATATTTGAATATATATCCTCAAATTACTATATGAGAACTCTGAATTTCAGTTGAGTGTGTGAATCACCAAGCACGATGTTTTGTTTGAAATACGAGTAAATATCATGACGCCAATATATAGTGGACTCATGTCTATTTATACGACTATTTATTTAAAGAAATAATTCTTAATTCATTCGATTATATTCATTAATATTATAACTGTTTAAAATAAGTAATTATGCATTAATTTTAAATATTTCATTCTTTGATTCTTGTCCGAATTCTTAAAATTTGTAACTTAGAGATATATAAAAAACTATATGAAGTACATTAAATAATATTTTTCTGTTAAAGCTATTTATTTTATTTCATATATAACACTGATTAAAATATATGCTTAAAACTTCTAAAAGTTTACATCTATGAATTTCTTAAAAATTTTGAAGAGATGACCAGAAGAATTGCTGCCTAGTCCTAAAGTTATTTTCCATCTTTTTGTTTCAGTCAAAGGTTTTTAAAATGAACATATTTTCTCAAGGGTTTTATTAGTATTAATTATGTAATTACTTAACCTGCGATCTCATGCGCGGGGTGTTCTGTACATCCCAGCAACAAGAAAAGTCTCCTAGGATACTAAACAGAATGCGCAGAACCACGATTTTTTCTGTAGCTGCACATTTTAGGTCATTAAACCTTCAGGCCTGATAAAATCAATATCGCTAGGACGATTGGAATGTAACGACCTTCAAAAGTTTATCTGGGGTGCTGAGAACACCCCGCGAGTGATTGAATTATATTTTCGTACTCGAAGCATATAAAATAGAGTACGTTTTACTCTTTTCATTTACATTTTTTTTTCAAATATATTAATATGCATGCATATTTTATTTAAAATTTCTCTAATTGTAGCATAACAATAATATAATTCTATAAAATAATTGTAAAATATAATTTTTTTAAAAAATCAATTCAAAGCATTTTCCAGAAATTATGACAAAAACTCCATGGGAAAGGTAGAAACAGCGATTTCGTCGTCTGTAAGATACTGAATCAACAGATTGTCAAGATGAACTAAGTGAATTCATTCGATGACTGCGTAGTTTCACAGAACCAAACTTGGAGAGATGAAACTTGAAATTTTTTGTAAATTTTTATAATGCAGGCGTTATTGTGTGTGTGTGTGATATCACTGATGAAATGTGCAGTATTTATGATGTATAGCGAATATGTTACCGTTGGCCATTGCGAATATTTTATCATCTACTTAATACTGCAGGAATTAATGCTTCCATTGTGAATCATTCGGTTCTTCTTGAAAAGAAAATGAGACGTTCGAGATTATTAGAGGACATTAGAATGGATCGTGTGCAGCCACAGTGGGATATGAGATCGGAACTCCCAAACCTTAACAAAATACTCAAAAGAGGATTTATACTGACACAGAAGATATTAAAAAAAGCATTAATTCACCAAAAAAGGGGTGTTGCACTGTTTATCAACGGGTAAAAAATGTAAAAATTACTTTTCTTTGTCTTCAATGTTAGAAAAATATGTGCTTAAAGCATATGAATACAGTCTCCTCTGAATGTTTGGAAAATGATTGAAATTTTATTTTTCTACTTTTTACTATCCTTATCATTAATTATAAAGGTAAATTATTACTAGTATATACGTTTTACTTGTGGCTTATGTAAAAATATAAAATGGTGTACTTTAAAAATGAAAATTTTGTAGGTTTACTTTTTAAATGAATGTTAGTCTCATATTTGTATGCAATAAATTTAATAATTTTATTTGTGTAATACAAAAAACATCTTGCACTTCATAAATATAAATCATAATTGACTTAAAAAAAATTTCGTATTTAAATACACGTGTTAAAAGTTTGGGGTGTTCTCTACCCCGCGAGTAACGACGGTAGCAAAAACAGGCGCGAGTGACCACGGGTTAATAAAATTTTTTTAAAGAATTCATTCAGAAATAGAACCATATTAATTTTTTAACTTCCTCTCTTGGAATTCGAAGAATTGAAATAATTTAATGTTCTGTTTTAACTCGAGAAATAATTGCTCAATATATTCTAATTCAAGGATATAAATAAAAAAAATAACGTTCTTTAAATCATTTCAACTTTTATGAATATGATGCTTATGCATTGAACGGTGCTTTAAATATCGAGATTCATGACAAAAGCCCAAATAATGTCAATTTTTTATATCTCACATATTAAAAGAAAATTATTTACTCATCTTGGGTTTTACAACATTGATGGTTTTACACTTCAACAATACATTGCTAAATATTAACATAGTTCTTTGTTTTTGGAAATCAAAATAGTAATAATAATAATTTGAATGCATGTTAATCCCCGTTTATGTTTGATCCATGATATCGTGTTTTTCCCTATCTCGTCGGTGTTTTTTATGAAATGTTTAACTTTCCTCATTTAATGTACTTAATTTTCTTTTCTCAGATTCCTTAGATTCAATGTTTTCTTTGTGTGTGTGTGTGACAGTCCTTATTTCTATAATTCTATTGATGTTTAAAATTTCTTTTTGCCCTAGAAAGATGACCATTTCTTCACTCACAGTTATATCTACTTCATCATCGATGGTAAAGACTATTTCCTCAATTAGATTTACGTCTTCAAAATCGATTGGTAAAATCTATTTCCTCACTCAGAGTTACGTCTTCATCATCCATGGTAAAGTTTATTTCCTCACTCAGAGTTGGGTCTTCATCATTGATGATAAAGTCTACCTCCTCATTTAGAGTTACTTTTTCATCATCGACGGTATAAAATTGGTTTCCTGATCAAGAACGACGTCTATTTCATTAAGAGTGGTGCCTATTTCATTATCAAGTACAATGCCTGTTTCGTAACCAAGAGCCACGTTTGTTTCATTATCAAGAGCCACGTTTGTTTCATTATCAAGAGCCACGTTTTTTTCATTATCAACAGCCATGTTTGTTTCATTATCAAGAGCCATCTTTGTTTCATTATCAAGAGCCATGTTTGTTTCAATATCAAGAGCCATGTCTGTTTTATCACCAAAAGTGATGTCTATTTCATTATTAGAATTGATGTCTGTATCATTATTAGGAGCGATGTTTGTTTCATCATTGACAGCGAACTTCACTTGAACTTTGTGGGTGTTAATTGAGTGGGACGTCTATTTCATTATTAAGAGTGGTACCTATTTCATTATCAAGTACAATGCCTGTTTCGTAACCAAGATCCACGTTTGTTTCATTATCAAGAGCCATGTTTGTTTCATTATCAAGAGCCATGTTTGTTTCATTATCAAGAGCCATGTCTGTTTCATCACTAAAAGTGATGTCTATTTCATTATTATAATTGATGTCTGTATCATTATTAGGAGCGATGTTTGTTTCATCATTGACAGCGAACTTCACTTCAACGTTGTGGGTGCTAACAATTTTTCTTTGAGTTGCATGACGCTGTTCTGTGTTTCTGCATTACTCTCTTCGAATGGTGTAATTCTTGCATCTTCATTTGTTGAATATCCATTATCTACTTCCTCATCCATCCTTATTGGAAGAAACAGGTGTTTGGCTTCTCTTAGTGACTCTCTAGAAAATTTCTTCATATACGGTGGCATCAGAAGCAAGATAATGTGATTTTCATTGGACGATTAACAATTAGTGTCAGATATATCTTCAAAATCCAATTTATCTAAATCGGATTTAGATTCATTATCGGAACTATTTGTTTTAACCATAGAAATTATGTTTATGGATGTAAAACACTTACGTAGTTCACATATAAGCACTAAATAGTGAACTATACGGATACAACAAGGTGTACTAGTTCTTATGACGTAAGTGGGCAATAAATGAGTCATCTAAAATATAGCCTCACATTTAATTTTGAATAACAAACTGATACATATCGGAAAAAATAATTTATTCCTCTTCTTTAGATACGTTTAAAGAAAAAAAACCAAGAATATATTTATTCGAAAATTTATTTTAGAAATTATTGAGTTGATGCTATATATATATATATATACCTTAAGGTTCAGCTTAAATTTATGAGTAACACAGTGCAAAGTCACCCATTTGGTATAATGGTTAGTGACGTTAACTGCTGAGCCGTAGCTGATGAGTTTGAATCCCGGAGAAGTGAGTGAGTGAATATTAACGTCGCACTGTTTAACTACATGAGGGCTTTGGGCGACTGACCACGTAATTATGAACCATGATCAATTGACTCCCGGAGAAGACATGGGTGTTTGAAAATGTATAGTGACTTTGCGGCATGGGGGTACTCTAAATAGCCTTCGAGCTACAAGTCCTCTCGTGAGGTTGGTGGAAGGGGAAGATATGTGGGAGACCTCTGATCCCTCCCTTCAAGCTGTTCTAAAAGTGTACCGAACCGAGCTAAGTCGTACTGTCACCTGTTTGGTGCTCAAGGCTACGGCCAGCGACCAGGTGTACATCTAGAAATCTAACATGTGTCTCAAGCAACTTACGTTCCTTCCCTTTGGGAAGGACACGACAACAACGACATGGTGTGCATATTCCAAGAAACAATATGCTTTCTCTTTGCAAAGATCAATTACGTCACCATGAAGTGATTTTGGATTTAATTTTTGAATAAGTATAGTTTGTTTTGATCACATAATATGGTATGGATATTGTTATAGAGAGTAAAATTAGGCATACTTCTAACTTTCTGTAAAATCGAGCAGTGGCAGCCTTTTCAGCTATCAAGTAAACTGTCCTCTAGTATTATTGATACGGTAGGACCTGAATTGATTTATACAAAGAGCAGATTAATGTATAAAAGTCCATATAAAAATACACAGATGCAACTAATTGTAATCGATTTAAATTAAAATATACTTCTGCAATGATCTAATCTACTAAACAAGTGAATTAAAATGGTTTAATTTCAATTAACCCGCGATCACTTGCGCGGGGTGTTTTGTACACCCCAGCAACAAGAAAATCCTTCCAGGATTCTAAAAAAGGATGCGCAGAATCACGATTTTTTCTGTAGCTGATCATTTTAGGTCATTGAACCTTCACCCCTCTTTCTGGAACGATTGGAATGTAATGACCTTCAAAAGTTTATCTGGGGGATTTTGATGATTTGTATACAGTCTGCTCTGAATGTTTGGAAAATGATTAAAATATTACTTTTCTATACTTTCTACTATCATTATCTCATTAATTATAAAGTGTATTTATTACTGGTATATACGTTTTATATATACAGGTTTATGAAAAAATATAAAATTATGTGTTTTAAAATGAACATTTTGTATGTTTAGTTTAAAGTAATAAAAAAAAAAATAGTCTCATTTGTGTATGCAATAAATTTAATAATTTTATTTGTATAATACAAAAAACATCTTGTACTTTATAAATATGTACTATAATGACTTAATTTTATTTTCATAATTAAATACACGTGTTTAAAGTTTGGGGTGTTCTCTACACCCCGCGAGTAACGACGGTAGAAAAAACAGGCGCGAGTAACCGCGGGTTAAACTTATGGAATGTACTAATGTATCGGATTCCAGAAACATTTATCCACCATATAGAGGGGCATAATGCACGTTAAATCTGTCTAGGAGGCAACTCGGTGTCGTTCTCGTCACTCGACCGAGGTGCAAAATTATGAGGTGTGTCGCCAAATGCCTTTGTGTTGTTTGATAGTGCGACGTTAATAGAAATATCACAAACTCTCAACACTCACATTGGAGAAATTTTTTTTGACGATGTTAAATTCCATCATGTTCCCCATATTTGAATCTTTATTATACATAAATATAAATATTTCAGTCTTTTGAGACCATTCGGTGCCTCTTAAGTGGACACTCTAGTCGAGACATAACCGCGAACTCGTCACCGGGGTTGTCGAACCGCGGATTCTAAACCAAGTTCGATTAAAATCCGTGGCCACAGTAGCCTAGTGGTCAAGGTATCGAATCGTGGCTGGGATGTCACGAATTCAAGCCCAGTGCCACTAAAGACTCGCCATATGGGGGGGGGCGATGCACGTTAAATCGGTAGAGACATCAAACATCCTCCAGTTGGTGTGATGTGGTAGTTAGGATAGAGGGTGCCAGTTCAGGTGTCGTTCTCGTCACTTGACCCTAGTTCAAAATAACGAGGTCCGTTGCCAAAAGTTCTCGTGTAGCTGAACAGTGCGATGTTAATATGCACTCACTCACTAACCTCGTTTATGACAAAAGCTTAAAATTATGGATAAGTATTTTAATGTATCCCGGCATATTTATGAACTTGCATGCGTATAATATTTTCTTCGAAAAGACCAAAAACTCATTTTCTTAATAAAAAAGAATTTTGACTGATCTCCAAGAACCAAATTCAAGTTTTATTTCCGCTGGACATATAGATTTGGCAATTTCGAATTCCTTTTTCAATTTTGTTCAGGTGTTGCTTTCTGTGAACAGTTTTTTCATTAAGTATCTAGGAAAATGCTTCTCAAACTTTCAATGTTTGGGACCCAGTATTCAATCATAATTCCATACAACAATGTATTGAATTTAATAATACCATATTTTGAGGCAAAAGCTACATTACGACTTTATACACTTAAGTGACACCAGCGTGTATAAACATCTTGCTCAGGAAACGCGTTAATTGTCCTGAGCGTTAATTGAGCTCAAACGTCCTCCCATTGGTGTTGCGTGATAGTTAAGAGATGGGTGCCAGCCCAGGTGTCATGTTCGTCATTTGACCATTGTTCAAAATGACAAAGTTTGTCGCCAAAAGTCCTCGTGTGGGCTTTTGGCGACGTGTGGGGTGACGGGTGACGTTAATGTTCACTCACTCACTGATACTGTTAAAATCCCCCGTATACAAGAGGTCACTTCATTCAGAGGTATTCATTCACTTAGAGTTGTCATTTGGGGTTTCTATTTTTTAGAGGCACGATTCTTATAAAATATAAAGCCCAGTGGTCGAGTTGTAGCGTATTGCGATTTCACTCTACAGATCCGGGGTTCTATCCCCGTGCTGCCTACAGTCGTCTCAGCCTTCCATCCCTTGAGTGGGTCGATAAATGAGCATGAAGCTTGCTTGGGGACTAAACACTGGGGGTTTTTCGTCAGACTGACCCACTCTCAGATAAAAACTTCTTATGCACCTCAGGGCTCAAGATTACGAATACTGAAATTGGCACAGAAGGCTTTGTCCCTCATGGGCTTCTGTGCCACTGAGTTAAGTCGTTCATTCTTATAAAATGTATTTATAATGCATCAAAAAATTTGTCTTAGTATGGATCCACTTTACCATTAATATTAATATTTAAACATTATAAAATAAAATCTACAACTTCATTATAAATCAATCATAAAGCACACAAATTTATTTTATTTACATGAAATGCCTTTCCCCTGATTTACATATGAATAAATTCCTATAGAATTAAAGTGAAATGAAAATGGCTTCCAACGCTGTATTCACAATTTAGCCTTTAAGTGATTTACTTAATTGTAGAATACTCGAGACAGCACTATAGTTTTACAGATTTGGTTTATTTCAAAATCGCTGAATACCATAGGAATAATTATTGGTAAAGGCGTCTTGTTATATACTTAGCTTAGTGACAGCTGCCAATTTTGCTTAATTTTTAAAATATTTGTTAGTTTTTTGAAAAATATGTCTAAGAAAATAAATATTACAGAAGAAGCTTCCCTGTCTCCTATGGTATGTGAACCTGATACCGATGAGGGTTTATGTGATACAATTCCGCAATTACAAAGACTGCATATAACAGAATACGAGACTTCTATTGATGAAAGCGACATTGCAGACAAAGTGCTCATAGATTCAAAAGATACGCAATACTATGTAACATATCCTAACACGGAAGAAGCTTCAAATGACACTATCAAATCCGATGAAGAGCCTTTACATGTTTCAAGCGAAGGTTCGATGACAAAAGATAATCAACGACTTGCTTCAATCCAAAATAATCAAGAAAATATTGAAATAACTGAAATGCTTCTAACAATAGAAGAGGTTTCGCCTACATATGGCTGTTCAAATTTTACAATGGAAGAAGTACAAATATGTGAGACATCAATTAAAAAAGGCACTTTTGATGTAAAACATAAGTCTTCGGAAGATTCAAATCCTGCTTTGGAAGAAGTTGAGCGTTCCTTATCTTCAAAGATTAGCTACCCTCGGCATTAGGAATGCATTCCCAATGTCGGAGATGCTTCTTTCGATATCGAGTTAAAAGAATTGGGGGTACATTCAAGCTTACAATCGGATTCGTTGAGAGATGAACATCAAACTAATTTCCTGTATCCAAAGGTAAAATCCCAGGAATCAATAGCTCCAGAATTTAATAAAAGCTTAACAAGAGACTCCTTTCGGGCTATTGACTCTTCCAATAGTGGGTCAGACGACCTGGAAGGGTCGTTAGGGCAAACGGATATTTCTTCAGGTTCGGATACTCAAAAATTCAGATATTTTAATATTTCTTCTTGTGAGTCGTCTTCTGATGATAATGCTAGATTAATTGGAAAAATTTCTGAGATAAACATTAGTTCAGACACTACTAAAATAAGTCAGGTTATTCCAAAAAGGGAATTGGAGGCTTCAACGTCTGGCTCTTCTGAATTGAAACAATCGAATGTTTCTCTTGGAAAGAGACCATATGGACTGTATCGAATGCCTACTTCCAAAATCGATACAGCAAATTATTCTTTAGAAAATAGCGGTTCATCTGATGAGGGACCCTTACAATGCTGTGCCAAAAAGAAAAGGAGTTTTGAAAGCGAACAGGAAGCATTACATGATTTACCTGCAGAGTCTCTGGAACTATCTGATGTAATAAGTGCTGAGAAGAGAAGGTCGAACGATAGTCCAAGAAAGCGCCGAATAATCAATAAAGAAACTAAAGTAAAGTACCATAAAAGAAGTGTAAGCGTAAAGGATTCGGAGACCGGAGAAAAATCAAATATCGTTATTCGTTCCAGGTCGCTAAGCTTGGACTCAACAGGAAGTTCTGCTAAGTTGGATAAAACTGAAAAATCATCCCCGAAACCCAAAAACAGGAGTACTCGGATAAGGTCTAAACATTTTTCAAAAAGGAGTTCAGATGAAGTTAGAAAACAATTAAATCTATAGTTAGTCCTTCATAAAGGAATAGTCGAGTTTGACTACACAATTTGATACAAGGTAAGAGAACCTTAGCATTATTCATATATTGCAAACTTTTAGACCTGGACATTGCAACTAGAAATTTACAGTTGGAGAATCTAGCTTTTACAATCGAAATTTAAAAATAAAGCCAGCTTTTGTCGCATCATTTTAAGCGAAAAATTTTTTTTTTTTTTTTTTTTTTTTTTTTTTTTGTTACATGGAAATTTTAAACCTGCAAAGGAAATTCAAAGAAATGTATCATTGATTTGTAATATTTTAATAAAAAAAAATTATAAAACTTTTTTATTGCTTATTACTATTTTTAAGTAAATGTTCTTGCATTGTTTACCTATCAGCATATTTACTACTATTTTATCAATGTGAATTTATTAAGTGAACATTGAAAATGTAGAAACTTCATTTTCTTGAAGGGGAAATATTAAAACTTAAGGGGTCACAGTAAGATTCAATTGACAAAATCGGTTAAAAAAATCAAATCTAATTTTTCTAGACTAAATTATTGTTTATATACCTTTCTCTATAACCTCACAAAATTTTAAAACTCTAAACTTAAAAAAACACAGAATTATGATAGCTTTCACATTCATTTTTATTCACATCCCTATGGCAAATCCAAACTTTAAACTTATCTCAGAAAGGTAAAATAACTAGTTTCTCTTCATTTAAAATGCTAAGGTCTTTTTCCTGTTATGCCTAATGCTTTGAATTTTTTTTACCTATTGTTAATAGTACATGTAACAAAAGGTGGTATGCATTTTTGAATCAAAGCAATACTTATTTTATTTTTTTAAAAATAATAGAAGTTAGAATTTACAATTTTTTAAAGGAATTTTCAATAAGGATTCATAAAAAGTATTGTACAAATACCAATCATGTTATCACAAAACCCATACCAACTTTTGTTATACATAGTTGTAAATCAAATTTCATGCATGCACGTAAATGTTTGTAGGAGTAGCATTTTAAATTCATTTCACAAATTTTAAGTTTTTTCATTAAAAATTAAATGGCTAACTTTTTTTTATGAAATTTTGAGCACAATCTGTTTTACATAGTATACTCAGATAGGAGGCAACCAAAAGAATTTTGAAAATCCTTAAATTAAAAATTTTTGCTTAAATCGTGCTATGTCCCCTTAATACATAAATACAAGAATATTTATATTGTTTAAATGCAGACCCGTTTCCTTGCACTATCTTTCATTCATATAATTTTAAAACTAATTTTTATTAATGAAATCCATTTTTATACGGCATGACATACAGAATCTAATATTCTACTTATTGATGTCGCAATGTCATGCAAAACTATAATGCTGCTTAAGTCAGGTTTGGGTGCTAGTTTGATATCACGGAGCACGCGTCAAGTTGTTTATGTTCGTCAAAATGGGCGATAACTTTACAATACGGTTACCTTGATATTTTTGCAGTTTTTGGAGTATTGCAAGTTTTCAATACTTTTTAATTGATATTAGTTATTAATTTTAATATATAATGTAATTATTTCATTAATAATATAAAATACAATTATATTGAATCATAATATTAGTTATTTGTAATTGTTTTTTTTATTATAACTATTTATAAATATAAAATGTCTATTTAAAATCTTTATTTATAATTTTTTGTTATTTATAATTATGTTTGTTTATATTTATGATGTGTATGTATAACTTGGTTATTAAATCATAGTATGATAATCATACTGACTATTATAATTACTATTAAATTATAGGATTATGTACTGCATACAATTAGATGTTACTTTTTATATTATATTCTTTATTTATTTATTGATCTTGGTTATTGTCAATCTCTTCCCATATTCTTTTGAAATATATTTTAAAACAATTCTTTAAAAGTATCTTCCTGACGATTCGATACCCTTACGCCGCCATCTAGGATTCCATTCCAGCGATACGTGCTACTTGACGTGATTCCTTTTTCGCTCCAAGCGGTGTTTGGCGCCTAACCCCGTGATATCAAACTAATTCCAGTTTTACTTTAAAATTACTTTCAACATATTTTTAAAGGGCAAACGATACTTAAACGGTAACCCAATTGACTAACACTTTTTCGAAGTTATTCAACGGTAAATTTCCAATTTTATTGCGTTGTTGTGAATTCTAGTTGAGTGTACAAGGTATTACATAGATTGTTGCGCATTTTATTTGAGACATGGGATGGGATTCAGCCAGAAATTTAAAACTGTATGTATAATTAAAAATTTAAACAAATTGAAATAAAACAAGTTCTCTGATAAGTCAACGTAACATTCCATCTGTAGATACTTTAACATTCAATTCTGACATCGTCAATGCAATTCTTAGTTCCATAATTGGGGCTTTCTCGGCTTTTAATACGCATCTTCTGACAAATCTCCTGTTGCTTCATAGTATGACGGCTTCCGTAGCCTAGCGGTCAAGGTAACGAACTCTTGACAGCGTGTTAGAGTTCGAGCTTAGTACCGCTGACGACCCGCCATATAGGGGTGCGCTCAAACGTCCCCCCGGTGGTGTGGTAGTTAGGAGAGAGGGGTGCCAGCTCAGGAGTAGTCATCGTCACTTGACAATGGTTTAAAATGCCCTCGAGTATCTGAACAGTGTGACGCTAATATTTACTCAATCACTGAAGCTTCATAGTATGACCGTAGTAAAAAAACCGGGTGAAGTTCAAAGTACCTCGTGTATTACCCATCTATTTGTATGGAAATGTAAGATACTTCAGTGATTATCTTGCTAGCATTATGAGAAATTTACAATGCTAAAGTTTTCTTTTTTAAAACATTTGTTTAATATTTTCAAAGTACGTCGCCTTTAAAGTCTGTATTTAGATTAGAGTTTATATTATATGCACGGCTATATATGAAAAAATTGGATCACATAGTTAACCATGATTCGCTAATACTAATTAATATTAGCCCATTTACCTACTACTGCTGAGCAAAGTAATCAAGATTTTAAAAAAGTGTTCGAACCAAGTGGTTAATAAATTTT
>BMAV01016047.1:141673-170928 GCA_019973955.1 Trichonephila inaurata madagascariensis | reverse complement strand
TTTTCAGCGCCGATGCTTTCGTCATCCTTTACGTACATAATACTCTCCCTCATTTCAGAATTTCATGTCTCTCAGATGATTTTTCGTGAAGTTATGGCAATAAACCCACCTGTTGCTTAAGTTCTGCACACCAGTGTATATATATATAGGGAGAATGTGAACTATTAATAGGAATTGAAAAAAGAGCATATGTCTGCAATGTTGTAACACCCACAGTTTCGCTGAAAAACAGGTTTTCGATGGCAACTTTTGTTTCTTATTTAACAGTTACATTGTAACAACAATAGGGACGAATGTAAGTTGGCGTCAAAAACCAGTAATTAATTTAATTAATTAGTAGTTGAAAAAACTGTATTAACATAAAGTGGTATCCCCTACAAGTTTAAAAAAATATTTGAACTTGATTGAATGAATAGAAAGTATTTTACTAACGAGTGAAAATTTGAACATAATAAACATATAAATAAACATAAAAAGAGAGTGAACTAAAAGTAGGAATTAAAAAACAAAATAAAAATATATAAGTATATATAGAGAGAAATTGAGCTAATTAATAGCCATGAACATCACTGTCGAGTCCTGTCCTATTGCAATTAAAGACTCCAGGACAGAATAACAGGCGTATCGAGGTTGAAAATTCTTCAAACGGCATGGTGTGGGATTTTGGAAAAGGGATGCTAACTAAGGTGTCGTATTTTTGTCTCTTTACCAAAGTTTTAAATTATGAGAATTTCTTCGCAAACAGTTTGTTTTGCTTCGGAATGCGGGGTTAATAATTCTCAAATCACAATGATTATAAACGAAACAACTACTCATTTCCTTGCATTATGATAAACAACTGTAAAGCATTTTTGAAAATGAAGAACAAGAATACAAGTAAAATATGAAAATACTCTTATATATATATATATATGTATATATATATGGCATTTAAATAAAAAGAATCAAATGAAGAAGTTGAAATAAAATAAATATTTTCAAATTAGTCCTTTTTTTATATGTGTATCTACAATTTTTTATTTTAATATTTTAAAAATATCATTTTGTGTATTTATACTTGTGCAACACTAATAATAATTGTTGTCTATTGAAAAATATTAACAATACTATATAAAACATAAATTGCAAATGCATCCTCAATTTTGATATTATTTAAAATTTATTTTTCCTGATTCCAGAACATTTAAATAATTAGTTATCCCAGCGTTTCTCAAACTGTGGGGCACACACCTCTAGGGGAGGACTAATATCTTTATATGGGGAGGGAGCGAGCGTATTGAAACGTTTTACATAAAATATTTAAAATAGGTAATAGTTTATTGAAAGGAAGTAAAACAAAATATACATTCTGACACGGGAATTAAATACACATTTACACTGAGATACAATATTCTTACAAATGTATCAGTACTGTGCAATATTTTTGATAATTAATCCATTATTATACTAAATTTAAAAAACAAGTTAAATAATTACTAGTATGTTTCCCATAGACTTGTCAAATGCAAAATCTAATACTTAATAATTTGTACGCTTTATATTTAAAATTGTATTGTAGTTTTAGTGTCAAGGTACTTTTTTTATTGCATTCAATACAATGTTATTGTATGAGGGGGCTGCGATGAAAATTATAATTCTGAAAATTGGGTCACAAATATTGACAGTTTGAGAAGTACTAGACTAGCAACTAAATATTTTTTGTTATTTTCCAAAGTTTCAATCTATTTCTAGAAACATTTGTAACAATTTAATTTATAAAAGCTAATAAACCATTTATGAGAGAGAGAAAATGACATTTAGTCTATACTTCCAAGACATCAACATCTTCGACTCGGATGCAAATAGTTTGAAAATATCGAATTCTCTAAAGGAGACAATAACTTATCAAACTGCGAGAAAACAAATGTTCTTTGTCTTATTCTAACAAATTTTTCACGAATTTGATAGAACTGTCTATCTGTCTTTTGAAATGCTCCATAAACTTGATAGCCCATCTTCCCATAATCTTCCTGTCACCGCGGTAGCCGAGTGGTGAAGGTATCGGATCGTGGTTGTCCTTGTCAAGAGTTCGAGCCCAGTACCATTAAAGACCCACCGCGTATAGGGCAGCGATGCACGTTCAATCTGTCGAGAGCTCAAACGTCCTCCCGTTGATGTGGCGTGGTAGTTAGGAGAGGGGGTGCCAGCTCAGGTGTCGTCCACGTCACTTGACCATGGTTCAAAATTACTTGTTTCGTCATCAAAAGCCCTCGTGTAGCTGAACAGTGCAATGTTAATATTCACTCACTCACTCACTCCCGTTACCGTGGTAGCTCACGATTTCCTGTTCAGCGTGTCATGAGTTCGAGCCTAAGTGCTCCTGAAATTCTACCGTGTAAAGGGGCTGATGAACGTTAAATCTGTTGTGGCTCCCGTCCTCCCGATGTCGTGATAAGGCAGTTTGGAATAGAGTGTGCCATCTCAGGTGTCGTCCTCTTCACTTGACTGAGGCTCAAAATTACGAGTTTCATCACCAGTAACCCTCGTGTTGCTTTATAGTGCAATGTTGATAAATACTTACTCATCCATGGTCCTCCGAAATTTCGTCCCTTGGAGCAGTGCTTCTCAAACTTTTAATATTTGCTACCTGATATTCAATGATAATTTTCATCGTACCCCCCCCCCCCTTCATAACGTCCTCCCAGTGGTGTGGTGTGGTAGTTAGAAGAGGTTGGTTCCAGCTCTCTGTGGGATCATCCTCGTCACTTGACCATTGTTCAAAGCTACGAGGTCCGTCGCCAAAAGCCCTCCTGTCGCTGAACAGTGCGACGATAATTTTCACTCACTCACCCCCCTCCATCCAATAACAATACACTGACTTCAATAACATCACACTTTGAAGCTATAGCTGCAATGCAACTTTAATCTCTTAGGTGTCACCGGCGAATATATGTCTCGCTCAACCGGTTAAATTTATTATTTATAATGTAAGAACGTATTTTGTTTACTTTCAGTAAATTCATAGTTTCTTTAAATAACCTTTTGTTTTCGACTTTTTAATATTGTCATGCCCCCCTCGTAGAGTTATACCGCCCCCTAGTGGGGCGTGCCCCACAGTTTGAGAAACGCTGGTTTGGAGACAAAAATCTCCACTAAATGTCATCTGTTGTTAAAAAATAAAATATTTGTTCAAATTTTTATTTAAGGTATGTGACTATCCTTCGTAGCACTTTTTTTGAAATATATAAAATTTCAATTAAATAAACCTTTTTTTATTTGAAATCGGACATAAAAGTAAGAGAATTCCAATATAGTTTTTACAAAGTTAAAATTAATTTTGGAAATATTGGGAATTTTGTGTGAAATTTTAGTGAAAAATTGCAGTTGCGGTTAGGATTGTATTGAAATTTCTAATTAATTTATTCTTATAATATTTATACAGTACATAAATGGCATTATTATCTGTGTTGATAGCTATAAAATTTGTAAATACTTCTAAAAGTTTTTGAAATACGTCAATTTTTATATAAAAACTCGATTTTTTACAAAACACTAATGTAATTTTCTCACAAAAAGTGCAATAAAATAAATAAATATATACACAGAGATTAGATTAAAATCTAGATAACAAACAAAACTAAATAAAACATTTTCTGAAAATTTCAAGTCAATATCTTAAAAAGAAATTCTGTAGTGAACTGTGCCGTGAAGAAAAAAAATTGAAAAACATAGTTTCTCAGAAAATGCATTTCAAGATTTTAATACAAAATGAAAAATGTTCTCCTAATTGTACACTTTTTAAACTCTCCATATTTATAGCTCAAGCTCTTTTTAGCTTCATGTAAAACTGATTTGGCCATTTATTTTACTCTTTTGTTGTTTTCTGGAGAGTTTTGTAGACTATAAAACAATAATCGTTTTTAGCGAAATTTTGGTGAAAAATTGCAGTTACGACAAATCTTGTACACAAAATTCTAATAAATGTATTCAAATAATATTTATACAGTACATAAATAACATTTTTATCTGTGATACGAATCAAAAAATTTGTAATGCTTTTGGAACTTTTTTAAATTTGCCAAATTTTATGCAAAAACTCAATTTTTTGTAAAAAATTAATGCTTTTTTTTATAAAAAAGCAATTAAGTACATAAATATGTACACAGAGATTAGATTTTGATTCATAACACGGATAGAACTAAATAAAACATGTTCTGAAAATTTAGATTTAGAGTCTTGAAAATATTTTGTGTAGTGAGCTTTATATCATGAAGAAAAATTTTGAATAACATTTTCTCGTAAAACACATTTAATAATTTTAACTTTAAATAATTTCTTTTCTACTTACTAAACATATTCAAAACTCCCCATATTTATAGCTTACGCCCTCTTTAGCTTCAATTTTAGCTAATTTGGACTTTTTCTTGGCTTTTGGCTTTTTTCTGGAGAGTTTTGTTGAAGGTAATGACTTGCTATTCGATTTTTCAATTCTCTCTGTGTCAATTCCCATATAATTTTTAAATGTCATTGGATCAATTTCTATACCTAAATAATTAAATACAGGCAACAGCCCTAAATAACCCGAATTATATAAGATGACAGCAATGTATGAACCCAAAAACAAAGTTTTTTTATGAACAAAAATTTCTTTCGGCAAAACAGACCACAATACATTATTAAAGCTTTCATTATTATTTTGAGTCATGCGATGAAGGCATTTTTTTAGCAACTTATTACCACAGAGTGCTAAATAAGTAGGCTTTTTCAGTTTAATCACTGAATTTGAAAGGCCTGTGGTTTTGTCTACATATACTTTACCATCACATAATGCTTGTTTATACTTGCACCAGCTGTCTTTCCCTATTGAACATTGCCCATGCATGGGATTTTGATTGCTAGAGCAGCAGAGAAAGAAGGCAGCTATTACAGCAGATTGCATTTTTTCGAGGCATCCAAAATTGCTGCGGATGGCAATCCCATAATAGTTCTGCAGTTTATCAATAAATTTATCAGTTAATTTCCCCTTCCCGCCAAGTCCTTTGGTGTTCTTTTTTAGTTTCCTTAAACGTGAGCCTACTCTTTTTTGTATATGCCCTATACATTGAAGTTTTGTGACACTGTTTTCACCATATATATCTTTCACTTGTAAAAAGCCCTTGGAATCACCATCACCATAGTATTCAGTGTATTGCATGTCGCGTTTGATTAGTGACCTTTCAAAAATTCTGAAAGCTCCAACAGCTTCCATGTTTCCAGATGATCCTTTGTAATTTGAACATTCTTGCTCAGATTTCACATTCATTTCACACATTTTGCACTACTGTGTCATTACTTCCAGATGTAAAATTTTTCCAGTATCAGTGGGAATAACTGAAATGCAGCCATTAAGTGACATATGGCCTCTCCGCTGCCATGTGCCATCTACCGAAACTCCACAAGTTGTACTCTTTTAAAAATTTCGAACTTCTTTAGATGCAGCTTTCATATTTTCTTCAGAACATATCTGTACTGCTTCCAGCAGTTTGAGTTCATGAGCTCTGAAGGTATTTTTAGAAATGCATGGCAAATTTAAAGTGAATAACTTCTTACCAGCTGTGAAACCTCTGCCAATAAATCTCAATCCAAATACCAATAAGGTATTGAGAGAGAATGTTTTATTTTCTTTAGGAGTAGAAGTAAAGCCAATCATGAATCCACAACTGCAAGCCACACACACAAATTAGAGCAAAATCCTTCCCTAGAATCTTATGACAGTTTCAATCCATTTGCATAACATTCCGGACAACACAGGATTGAAATAATTCCCATCAAAGCTTGGAAATTCATAATTATATTCCCTGTAGAACCACGAAATTCAGGTTCAGGCACATCAAAACTGCTCATCTTCGCTTCACTTGCAGACGTATTATTACTGTTTTGTGTTAACTTGGTAAACCTATTACCATAAAACTTTCTCTTTCTGGACACTTTCGATCTAGCTTTCGGCATTTTAAAATTATTCACAATAAAAAAACACGTTAAAATTAAATGAAAATGTATGAATAAACTGTAAAAATATCAAAAGTAAGTAATAATTAAGAACGCTTTAGAATGAACAATGTAAGAAAACTCTCTATAAACGATAATATTATTGCCACTCAGTAAAACAATCTTGAATTAAAAAAAAAACAGTTGCCAGATTTAAGAAATATTAATAAATAAATAAAGGATACATTGATCTATATTTACAATAAATATTAAATATTTATATTGCTTAAAAGTCACGAAAAAGGCATTCAAACTATTTGTTTACATTTTTATGTCTCTTTAAACACCCATTTCCGGTTTTGAAAATTTCGACTCCGGTTTACTAAATAAGCTATAACTTAGCTTCTAAATATCGTAGGAACTAAAATAGTTATTTTGGAATCTTAAACGTATGGGCTATAATATTAAAACATAAAAAAAATTCGAAAATTTTCTCCAAACCGAGGATTTTTGGGTAGTTACATACCTTAATAATGCATACAATAAATCCTAACCCCGGACCTGTGTGTGCACTAACCATTTCTTAGAATAACAACTGAGACGTAACAATCCTGTGATGACTATGTCTATTAGGATCCGCGTAAGCTAGAGGTGTGGGATTATCTAAATGATGAGACATTTTGGATTCTTAACACAACTTTTATTAAGAATAACTTAAATTACTTAATTCCAATTAACAACTTTCTTAAAGTGAGAGTTAACACCCAATTAAACCTTATATTCAAGTCAGATCGCGCAACTAGATCACTTATCTTAATTATAATAAATTAACTGACTAATCTAACTTCCTATACAAAATATTACCTTTTGTAGAGTCACCTTCCTTCATCGATTGAGGTAATACCTATAACGTAACTTTAGATGAGAAGATTCAGACTTTCTTATAATTTAATTAAGATGAACGTATCCTTCTTCCAGAGCTACAGGATGACTAACACTTGATCCGAATGATTCCACACTAAGTTATCTCTAGACTTGCCGCTCACTCTCATCAAAGCTTCTATCCTTTTAAAGTATATCTCATTTAGATATTCGATCCGTTTGTCTTCTTGGTATTGGGTTGGAAAGGTTTTGCCATTAATCGTGGCCGTCAAAGAACCTAGGAGTTATGTTAGAAGAAGGACGCGAGAGACGTCACACAACTAATAATTACAGTAATGATGTACCTATCCTTCCAAAAAATATATATTTAAAGCGTCCGGTGTTTTAAATCATACAGTATGTGAGTCTTACAGTTATACAGTCCTAAGATACTACACTAAGAAAAATACAAACACCCCTGGGGGGGGTGCATTTCCTCTAGGGATATGATGACTCTGAGAGGAGGGGCAAGCATATTAAAATTTCGTAAACAGAAAAACTATTTAAGAAAATTAATAATTTATTAAAAGTAAACAAATAAAATACGTTCAGACATAATAAAAAATAAAATGCACATTTGTACGCTGACATAATACACATACAAGTAAAGTCACTCAAAAAAGTATTGGGACACACTGCCAGTTCATATATTTTTATCGTAATATTTGACTTAAACTTACAAAAGAAACAAAAAAAAAACTAAATGCTATTTTCGTAAATGCAAATAATAATTTGAACAAAACTCATATACTAATGAAATTATGGTTAAAAATGAAAATAAAAGAAATCGAGTTAAGAAAACGTGCTCAAAAAAGTATTGGGACACTTCTCAATATAAATTAAGAAAAACAATTCAAACTGAGAAATTAATATCTTGTTGGGTCGCCCTTGCTTTTTATGACCTCTCGAAGTCTATTTGACGTGGATTGGATCAAATATTTTGCAAAACAATCGATCAATTTTGGGCCACTCTTTGACCAAATACTTTTTTATAAATCCTACTTGTGTTAGAAATTTAGTGCTCATATTTTTTTTGCTGCAAATAATCCCACACATGTTCAATGGGATTAAGGTCTGGACGTTGTGCAGGACTCTTAATAACACAAGGACAGTGGTAGAGGACCCATAACATGTAAATATCTGCAGTATGTTTCGGGTCATTATCTTGGTAGAATTTAAAATGCCCTGAAATTTCTAGTTTGCTCGCACTTTGCTTTTAATTTCGGTTGAGAATGTCAAGATAGACATATTTATTCATTATACCGTCAATAAAATGTAAGTTACCGACACCAGAGCTTGCCATGCAGCCCCAGACAATTTGATTACCCCCTCCATATTTGACAGTAGGCCGTAAATTTTTGGCATGCATTACTGTATTTGATTTCCGCCAAACTTTTTGCTTGTCATCCGATTCGAAAATGTTATATTTGCTTTCGTCAACACAAAAACTTCATTTTCCCAATATTCTGTTGGCTGCCTTACATACATTTTAGCAAATGCCAACCTAGCTTGTCTATTTGCTTTGATGATGTAGGACTTTTTTTGAGTTACTCTGCCATGATACTTTTGTTTTCTTATAAGATTTCTGACAGTTTCAGGATTTACTAAATTTTCCGTACCTTCTTTTACATTGTAAAGTCATTTTTACTGCACTAGTTCTTGGATTAATGTGTACTTGTCTCACAATCCACTTCTCTTTACATTCATTAAATATTCTTTGACGCTCTGATTTTTGCTTGTTTTCAACACTTTGTTTTCTTGAACATGCCAATGATATTAAAAACAGACTTACTCAATTTTTCAAGATTTTTCCTATACATAGAAGTGATTTCCCCTCTTTCCAATGACAATACGAGATTTCGCACACCAACTTATATATCTTTGTTGCTCGCCATTTTTTCTATAAATAATCTTATCTTTTGAAACGTTTATGTTTAAACTTCTAGTCTAAGAAAAGTGATGTGAAATTAAATTATATTGATGCGCTGTATATGTGTAAAATTTCTCATTTCAAAAGTGTCCCAATACTTTTTTGACTCCAGTGTGCCTGTAAATTATATTTGAAAAGCTAGATTAAATTATAATTCTGTAATACTAATAAAGTTTTCCTTATATATTGTACACCAAATGTTAAAATGTTTCTTAATTCGTTTTGTTTTTGTTTTAATGCAATAAATATTTTTATAAATGACTTTATACTGATGCATGCCAAGTGTCCAAATACTTTGAGTGACTGTATATCTATATCCTGCACACTATTATTTTATAATTAATTTAAAAATGTTAAGTTAAAAGAACACAAGTTAAGTATTACCAGTGTTTCCAAGGGCTTGCCATACATAAAATTATATATAAAAAATTTACACCTATCTTGATAATTTGTACGGTTTATAGTTAATCCTCCAACTCTGCAGATTAAAAGCTACGCGTTTTGTTCCTTAATACCACTGTGTTCCATGTAGGTACGAGTATGTGATTTATTGGGCGCCTTAAGGGGGGGGGGAGAAAAGGAATAAGTAAACAAATCATCTGAAATAAGTAAATCCTTTGCAAACACTATGTAGGCCCTTTTTTCCCATTCCACAGTCTTCGGCTGAATTTTGCGGATATCAGTAAATAGAAAAGATCGTACTTAGGAAAGACATACGTTGAAGGCAATTAATGCATTGGCTGAGCGAACTTAAGAGGTTAACCACTTAAGAGGTTAAATTCGTATTGTAGATTTTGTGTCAAATTATTTTATTATTGAATTCAATTCATTGTATGGGAGGGGGCGAGGAAAATTATTGAATGCTGGGTCCCAAACATTAAAAGTCAGAGAATCACTGTCCTGGAACTTAAACTGTTCACCGAAATCAACACCCGAACTGAAAAAGGAAGAAAAATTTAGCAAAGCTATATGCCCTGCGGAGTCATAACTAGCATTTAGTTTTTGGAAATACTTCACACAAAATCCTTTTTTTCTTCAAGAAAAGAGTTTTTGTTCTTTTCGATGCAAATATATGTATGCAAGTTCTTAAACAAGCCTAGTTACATTAAAAATACTTATCAATAATCGTAATCATTTGTCAGAAACGGGATGAGAATAACTTGCTTAGAGTTAGAGATAAAATGTTTGTCTTGCTTTGAATTATCATTATAAACTGACAAGTGTTTTGAAGCCCATATATTTCAAGCCCAAATCAATTCTAAAAATAAACTTCGTTTAAATTAGATTATATGGAACAAGTACCCTATAACACATAGGAAATCTGCTAAAATATGGCATATAATTGTTAATATTATAAACAGGCGACATTTAAATATAGCCATTCCATTAAGCGATTAATTTGAACTTGGTAATCTTTAACATTTTCGCCATAGGAATTTTAAGAATACCACTTAGAAAATACACCAGATCCTGGTTTCTAGCGGATACTTATAAACAAGTAAAGCTGACGAAACCCTGCTATAACTTACATTTTTTGTTACGTCTAGTCAATTTTTTGTATCCAATATTATCTCCAATGTTCACGTTGGTGACAACTGGGAAAGCAGTTGCCAACCTATGTTCCTAAAAGAGATATTACATGTATGCATTTTCGAAATTCTGATATAGTATCACACAGTATAACAGAAATTTCTCATTTAAAATGCCTTTTTCTTCAAAAGAAGATGGTGAAACTGGATTAAAAATTGTAATTACTGCGACGGAATTAGTTGGACATGAATGACGCCTGAATATAATTGAGAAACTGAAGAAATTCATAAGCTTTTGAAGAAGGATCAGTCATTTTCATTTGGTGAAAGGTATTTCCGACTCATAAGTGAAAATGAGATAATTCCTTTTGAAAGTTTATAATTAAAAGGAGAAGACACTTGAATATTATCAGAATTAGTTTTTAAGAGTTGATATATAATCTGAGTTTGAAGCTAACATTTTCAACGAAATCTGACAGTGATTTTGTTTGAAAAGTAATTTTTGTACAATGTTAAATTAAATCTATAATTGTATTTAAATTTTATAATAATGCATTTTAAGTCTAAACATCAAGATTTTCGACTACCCGTACATTTGCTCTAGACTTGCCGTGAGTTAAAATAACGTTCCTTTTTTTTTTTAGTGATTTTATCCGTTAAATACACATTAACGAAAAACTTAATATTTCATAACAGAGTCAGAAAGAATTATAAATCCATTTAACTGGTCTTTTAGTTGCATACTTACTATTGTTTTATCAGTACCAAGTTTCAAGTTATTATCTTTAATCAAATTTTTAATTTGAGTGTCAATATTTTAACAAGGTAATCATTTTTCACACACGAACAGTTTACCATTCTGCTGGAATAAAGTCCTTAGATTGTATGACTAGAGTATATATAAATGTATTATCCTTACATTGAATTAAAATCTAACCGAATTAAAATTGATACGAATATTTAGAAATTGTTTTTAAAACTATGTTATTTAGTAACAAGTCTTCCACCAAAGGTTATGTGGCAAACTCTACAGGTCAGATAACGCACGTTCAATCTATCGGGTTTAAAGTTTAAGTTTTGTAGCGTTAAATTCTAGACTTGTGGTAAGGTTTACACTCAAGCTGCCCCTCTTTTAACTGGGACCAAAATTAATATTTGAACTTTCTAGTAAACATCTGGTTAAGACAAAAGCAAGCAACCTGGAATAGTCTACGATCTAGCTTAAATTTGGTATAAAAATCTCCGAATCTATTTTAAAAGTCCCATATTTGAAGTAACCATATCCAAGTCTCATTCCAAATAGTTCCATTGAAAGAATATGCACAAGTGAATTAAACTTATTTACAAAACCATGCAATTTTGGGTATCAGAACACGCTTTACAGCAATTTTTTTTAAAATTTATTTATGAAGTAAAGAGTAGCATGTTTATTACCAAAGCGATCGAGGCTTCATATTAGAAGCGAACGCAGAATTTTTTTTATGCCTTTAACCAAGATTAAGCTCAAGATTTCATAGCCCTTCCACACTTTCCTACCATAGTTTGAAGTTATTTAGTAGACATATTATAAGCAATTAATATGATCAGAAATAAATTATATGCATATTTAAAATATACATTTATATTCTTCCTAAAGTGCGAGACTAAATTTGTATTTAAATAGCGTTTTGGACGAGATTAAATAAATCAAGATTCAGATCGTTAGTCTGAGTCACAGAATCTTAAAGTTACTAGATTACCATAAACTTGTTTACCCATTTGTTTTCAACGAGGGCCTGAAAATGTGCGTACTAGAAATTAAGTTGTAAATATTCTACAAAAAACCGAGAAAAATACTTTTCTTTATTTAAATACATGTTGTTATAAATATCAAAAATAGTATTCACATAGTCAAAAATATACTATGCAAATTTACTGGCATAAACAACAGCTATAAAATAAAATTGAAAAGTGTTCGGAATCCATGGATAAAAGACAAGTTTGTTCGTTGTCGATTAGCTTGTGTTTAAATGAGTACATAGAATAAAACCAAGCATATCAAGATAAAATGTAAACATTAATATAGCAGTTTATCCAAACTAACATTTTCGTTTCTAACATTAAAATAACAATTTAACTGGCCTTAATATAACTGATAATCCAAGAAGTATTTCGATTAATTTCCCCTAGGATAAATATGTTATTTCCACCATAAGGCTTAACGTCGAGGTATACGCCAAGCCAATTCTCCTTATATTAACAGTTTCTTTAAATTATAGAATTTTATTGAAAAAATGAGACTTCCAGCTATCTTAAATTGGTTTTGACTACGTGATATACTTGCGTAACTTTGCATGAGATGGAGCGTTGGTTATTGAAGATTTAATTTTAGTTTCCTGCTGAATAATCAGAATCTGTTCCGGAACCCGACAACTCACCCGTAGATTCAGAAGCAGATCCCGAGCCAAGTCTTCGAACCCGTTTCTTCGGCGATACAGGATGTTTGACCTTTTTGTCCTTGTCAATTCTAGCCTTCTTTCTTGATCTTTTCCCACTTTTAGATGCACAGGTAGCCATAGCAGATGTAGCTGTTTTTCGCTCTGGTTTACTCGACTGCTTTTCTGACTTTGAAACAGGTATCGAGACTGAAGGTCTTTTAGTTTCAGACCCAGAAAGTGATCTATCCGGAGCAGTATCTCCACTCTCAGACTGAACTTTCACTGTCTCATCCTTCTCTGGAGTAATTTCCCGTTCAACAGGAGATCCCATTTCCATTTGCTCAGACGACATTCCAGGATCTTTAGTTTGATGTTCAACATTTCGTTCAAATCCTGCTTTAAACTCTGTAACCCTTTCCTCCTCAATCGTTTCTATTCGAGAAACTGTCGCATACTGCATCTTAAGCTGGGAACCTGGTTTTGGAGCACTTCGGAGCATTGTAGTACCTTCAGACTCCGAAGATTCGATTGAACTTCCAAGAACATGGCTAAATTCAGAGGAAGTGCTAAATGGCTCCGCGGAAGAACTAGATAGTCTTGAGTCCGGTCTTCCATCCTTAAAGTCGGAAGCATCTGAAAGTGCTCTACGAGATTCTTCCGATTGAAATGTACTTGCCAAGCCATGTTCTGATGCACTTTGCATCGCTTCCATTTCGTGCAAAAGAGCCCTTTCTGGATCAGTGGTGTCTGCACTAGGTAACGAAACATCCATTTGTTCTGGAGACTTTTCGATTTCGACATCTGTTATAGGCTCTTCAATTCCAAATGGTGCAACGTTTTCTTCAGTTGATTCCATGCTTGATATAGTGGAATGCTGCAGTTTACGGAGGGAACCCGACTTTTGCCATGATTTTCTGTGCGTGTGTGGTTCCGCGCCAGTCTTCGAAACTTCATCCAATTTTATACATTTTGTTGGGCTTTTGATACCACTAGAAACTGTAAAGTCCGTATTTTCATCCTTAATATTTGAAGTCTCTGAAAAAGAGGCACGAGATTGTACAGACGTTAATTCACTTTCCATACCATGCCTAGAGGTACTTTGTACAGCTTCATTTCCATGTAGATTAGTCTCTTCTAGATCAGGAGTTTTTAAACTTGGAAGAACCGATTGCAATATCGAAACATTTTCGAGAGTAACGTCACGCTTCTCTGTAATTTCTGGAACAAATTCAGGTTCCACAGGTGATCCAACTTCCATTTGTTTTGGGGACATTCCAGATTCTTTCAAGGTTGGATCAGTATCGGGTACAGGTTCTACAGTTCCAAATGACTCAATCATTTCTTCAGGAGTTGGTATAGTAGCATATTTTACCTTAAGCCGAGGACCTGGTTTTTGATCCTTAATGCTGCATTCGACTTCCTTTGCAAAACTCGACTTTTTTCCCTGCTTATTTTCTTCACGCTTCTCCGAGTCGTCGAAAGAATGAACGTTCTTTCCGGCACTCAACCATTTTTCAAAATTAGTCATTTCTCGAAGCTCCCCCGAACCAATTTCAGAAGAGGAGCTTGAAGGTTCACTAACTTCTCTGTCTTGTTGCTCGCATCCTTCTAAATAAGTTGGTAAAGGTGAAATAATTTTTTCAGAGCCACCGTCACATTTAGAAAGTTCCGCTTCACCACCGACTTTATCAGGCGATTTGTCACTTTTTGTTCTTTTTCCCTTATCCATCCATTTCTGAAAGTTTTCCAAAGCAGGATGTTCGACAGAGCTAGCATCTGATGAACTCGTGTCATAATTTCGCTGACGAGCTTCCTTATTGAGTTCCTCCATGTACTCTTCATGCCCTTGTTCTTCAGAAACATTTTCCCTTTGTGAAGGGACGACGTCCCTCATAACAGGGACATCATACTGTCCAAATATGCGCAAGCGTTCTCCTTCCACTCGTTCTACAGCCCAATCCAAATTTGCGGATCCTGTTCCAGACGAGGTAGATTGTGGGCTGCCTCGTTCTCGAGCTTCTTGTTCCAATCGTTTCATGTATGCATCATTACCTTGTTCTTCAGTCGGAGTTGATACAGTACTTACACCAGTAGGTTCACTTGATGTTAAAGACGGCAACCCGGCAAGACTATTAGAATCCGAATGATCTGCATTTTGAGATTCCACTGCATCGTGATACAGAGAAACAGAAGGCTCGCTCTTCACACTTGATGGTGCATCGTGGTACACACTTTCTTCCATAGAGCTACCGGCCGTTTGAGTACATATTTCAGAAACATCCGATAATGTATTCCCTTCTTCCGAAGGGGTCGATTCTCTCTGAAAACTATCATCTCTCATGAAATAACGCACTACATTCTTATGAGGCATCTTAGCAAAATCAGTCGGTTCCTGTTCCTCTTTTGTACCTGCCACATTTTTCTCTTTATCCCGAGAAGGTAGTGTTTGCATCTCAGCTTCTGGAAATACACTTTCGTCCTCGGGAAACAATTGCATTTGTTGTCCACTCGTTCCGGGTTGTGGCTCTGGAGGTTCTTCTGAAGAAATTATCTTTCGACTGGGTGAGCCAGTTTCTTCCTTCCTAGCAGATTCATCTTTCGATTCCTTACATTCTTCCTCTTCGTTTTTACCCAATTTCAAGTGTTGTAAATCATCTCTAGTCTCAGACACCTTTTCGCCAAACTTATCGCTCATATTGATAAAAAAAATGGGCTATTGAATGCTACAGCACAAACTCCAGGTGGAGATAAAAGCCAGTATTTGTCTAAAAGTAAAGAAACTCTTATTGTACTTCTGTATATAAAGGTAATCGGCGTATACGCATAAATGACGTCATATAATGTAAAATAGCTTTTCAATTCATTTCATTTCAAAAATTAAAAAAAAAAATTATTTTACAAATATAAAAATGCTTTCTAAAATAATTTTCTCAGCAATGACCTTATAAGATTCATGTATTTAATGTAAAATAGAAACTTTTTTGTGCGACTGTAATAGGGAAAAATAAATTTAATGAATTAAAATACTTGATCGTCACTACCATTATCATTTCCCGCATTATAATTCTTTCTTAAGAATGCTTTAAAAAAATAAGCATTATATCAATTTTCAATCAAAAATGGCTTTGCCATCAAGAGCTATCAGTAATCATAACTAAAGCAGTTGCGAGTCTTAAGTACTATAACATAGACATTTTCGTTTAATTGAGAAGCGCTTACTAATTTGAGAGTGGGCATTCAACATTGATAAAAGTTTTCCCAACAGGACTTTCAGTGACCCATTACGATTTTTAAAAGTAACGGATGCCACACTTTTGTTTTATTTCCACTTAAAGCAACAACTATTTTACGTGCATCACAAAAGTAAGCATACTAATAAAAACATATAACACACCTCACTGGCATTCGTATCATGATTAAAATGTCTGGAGGAAATTTAACTTGAACACCTTATCTTGTGTGACGCGATTAAACCTCTGATTGTCTATTAACAATACAATTTAAGGCAATTGGAGTTGTAGCAAAACACAGTCATTCTAAATCTTGATCAAATGACGAGGAAGGCACATGTGTGACAATCCCGATCTCCAAATCTTCCTTCTAGATGAACGTGAGGACAATGATCTTCTATTGACACAACAACCCTGGGTGGGCTAAGGCCTTCCCAAGAAATCTCTGTCATTCCGACCTCCGCTTAACGACATTTCTCCAATAAGTTACTTTTGGTGTGGTGGGGTAGTTAGGTGAGGGGGTGCCAGGTGAGGTGTCGTCTTCGTCACTTGAGCATGGTTCCAAATTACGAGGTCCGTCGCCAAAAGCCCTCGTGTATCTAAACAGTGCGACGTTAATATTCACTCACCCACAATAAGTTACTTTTAAAACTTTATAAAATCTTTCTTTACTCAATCAGCAAATTTCAATTTGAGCCTACTCCTAGTTCTAGTTACAATAGGTTTTAAATAGAAAATTCTGAACGTCAAGAATGACTGGTCCATTCGGCAGATGTGGCCCTCAAACATTAATCGACCAATTTTGATGTATTTAATGACAACTACTTCCTTAAATAAATTGTATAATTAAAAATTCATTTGTTTTTACAATCCATTTTCAATTACACCACTAAAGATACATCTATGAACTTGTCTCTGTTAGATGGATAACTGTTCAGTCTGTGATTTAGTCAAAGTCCGAGTTTCAGATAAAAAGGTACATACGGGGCTGATGATTGTTTTATATAGCGTAATTTTTGTATGCCCTTTAATTAATTTTGACTTCACTCTCTCTCTCTTAGTGAAGACAGCGAAGACTAAGGAAACTCTTATACCATGAAGGCAGCGATTAGCAGAAATAATGCATCTTTTAATTTGAGTACTAATGTCACTTAGAAAATTAATGTTTGAGCCCAAATAGGCAAAATTATCAACCACTTTATACTTAATTTTCATTCAGCAGATTAGTCAGTCCTAATGAAGTTTTTGTAATCGGCATGCATTTATTTTTTTTTTTCATTAATGATTAAATACAACTTTTCAGCTAGGTAACGGTTATACATTTACGTGGAACCTTAGAGATAGCTCTATTATCCACTCATCATAATAAATTGAACAGAGAACAATTTGTTGAAGTTACATATAAAAATAAAAAGCAGTCCACATTAAATGCAGCGCAATAACGCTGGTGGAGGGGTGGGTGGAAACCACTCTCCCAGTTGATTTAGTTTCTGTTTCGCTTTCATAGGAAAACGAAGAGAAAATGACGTCACATCTCCATAACAGCAAAGCCCGTCTTTCAACCGTCTGCCGCATCTTGACGGAACGAGGAGAGAAGGGATATATTTTTTTTTAATAACAAGGATTAAGAGAAAAATATTTTTAAGTCCGTTACAGTTACCTCTAAGATAACTGCGTGCGGTTATTAAAAGGAAGTTTTAAATAACCACTTGGAAGAAAAAGTAAGAAAAGGTAGAGGAGTTTGAAATAAGATCATGAGGGGTGAAGTTGCCACACTAAACGCTATCAAAAACTTGCATGGCGCGGGGGAGGGGAATAATTAGAGTGAGTGAAGTCTTGCAAAAGAAGACAACTAGTATAACAATATAAATCTCATATCTTTTTAATTCGTATCAAGACATTATCATCCTTTTCAGAGCTGGGAAGTGTTGATACGAGTGATTAAGAACTGCTCTAGGTCTCTTAGAAGAGCTAGGAATAGAATTGTCGTAAGCCGGGATTTCCCTGATAGATTCATTTGAAATCTGTTGTAACCGGTTGAAGAAATTTTCTGATTGTTTTTTGATGAAATCAAGAAGCGGCGGAACATTAAGATCTTTATGCAAGACTTCGTTCCTGACAAACCAAGGTGCGTTTGCTGCTCTACGCAGTTGAATGTTTTGAAAAGTGTGCAATCTTTTCAGGTGAGTAACTGCCGCCCCTGCCCAGATGGGAGAAGCGTACAACATGATGGGGCGAAGAATGGCTTTGTATAATAGAACCTTGTGCCTTAATGCGAGCTTGCTCTTGGGAGAAATCAAACGATTTAGAGTATTTTTCATTCCAGCCGCCTTTTGGAACTTTTCAGCTGTATTCTAAAGGGGTAGATATGCCTCTGACAAAGAAATTTAGTACGAGCAATGATTACTACATCATCGGCATAAGCAAGGACTATGATTTATGACTGATTTTACCCGTCATCACTCGTGCGAAAAAAAACCACCGAAAGTTCTCGCGCAGAGTATCTCATACTCAAGGTTGCTTACATTCTGTTTTTACCGTAAGATTTGTATTTAAAACTTAAAAAGGAAGAAACATAGGAAATGCAATATCTTTATTACATTTTTCACACCTAAATTTAGTTTTTCTGTTCCTTATAATAAATAAGGGCATTCAATACATTATTTATACATTTTAATCTCGTCGTGTGTGAGTGAGATGTTTTCACTGGATCTAATTTATTTATTTTTTTAAATCTGTATCTTTTTAAAACTAAACTTCTCTATTCTTTAAATTCAAAAATTTTGGAATTTGTTTTTTTATTTTCTCTTAATGTCCAGCAATATATTTTTTTTTCAAAAGTTTATCTGAAAGTGAATAAGATGTGCTACCGTTGTCTGCTTTAAAATTACGTTTTTCCCAAATGTTTTTGCGTCTCTACTTACAAAACATTTATTTGAGGAAAGAGAACAGTGTCTCCCTCTTCTAAATCTGGATCTATTTAAGTGGAATCATATTTGCCGTTACTCTTCATCATTTAATTCTTCCTCATGATAACCACGAAGAGAATTTCTTCATTCGAAATAATGTTGCAATATATCAATTAAAATATTGTATATATTGAATTACTTAAATATCGCATTTCTTCATCATAACTACAATAATACGTCATAGCATAAGGAATATTTAAAACGCACTCATGCATCCAGAACTGTAACGGCGATTCACGCGCAGGGTATGACATACTCAAATGGTGTTCAGGATGCTAAGTGCCATAAAGTACTGAACATTTTATTTTAACCTGTAACAAATACTAATCGTAAAGTAAAATTTTGAAAAATAGTATCTCCATCCACGGAGAGAATGGTCTTATTCATCAATAAGCGAATTATAAAACAATAGAGGATGTCCAAAAAGTAGAAGAATTTTTAATATCAACCAATATATTTTAAAATACCAGCTAACAGATTCTAAATACTCTATTTTCATTAATTTCTGTTGAATCACAAGGCGATAATCAAGTCTACAGATGTACAGTGCAATCACTACCTGTACGTTGCAACCTAATTTAAGAAACTACTTCACATTCTATCGGAGCGTAAGGCGTTAGCAAAGTCTCCAGATTTACTGTGTAATCACTGTGCACAATTGAACTGAACTGGACGCATATCCGAAGAGGCGGTGTCCAAAAATATACACTTAGAATTCACCAACAAGCTAAGGCCCCTCAAAGGATATGACCTTGAAGTCAGCTGCACGATAAACTATTCCTTTTCTGAAAAAGGTTTAAATGGAGAATTGAAAAAAATATATACAATGGGTGTGACACAACCTGAGCAAGAAGTGCCGATTTAACGGAGATCAGCCCCTCTAAACAGAGGATTTTCAGTGGCACTAATACTCGAACGAATGGCTTGACAAAAATGAAGCCGGTCATAAGTTCACGATCGTGACACCTCAGCTACAGTGGCCGCCTCAACTTCTGAAAAATTCAATGTCATTTAGGCTGCTATAATAAAATATAAAGTAACAATGTAATTACTCAGTAAAGAAAACCATAAAAAAGAGCATGAAATAGGAGGGAAACATTAAAGAAGAATGCAATAATAGAAGTAGTATTTCGTCGTACATAATAAAAAAAAAATATTCATACCAAGAACAACTTGAAAGCACTATGGAATTGTGTTTATTTTTTTTTTCTCTTTATACGTAATGTTTACTTTCCATACAAAAAGCATAGAGGACACATAACGGAATAAGGAAATCTTTCAGGCTTTGCTAACGTCACACAAAGTCAAGGTCCAGACCAACACTGGTAAGGACGTTTGGCATGAAAAATAATACAGTCTAACACAGACAGTGGAGATCAGAAAACACCAATAGGCGGGAAAAATAGTCCCTTAGTAGAAGGGAGGGAAACAAACAAAGCAACAAGGAAGAGAAGAATAAAAAGATCAAATGTTTACAAGTCCACTTGGGAATCCCCTTCCCTTGCTGGAGAAAGGATGGAGTGTAAGACATTGTCTGTCAATTGGAGATTTGAATCACTAGGGCTCTTTTCGGAGGTTCCACGGTTGAGACAAGGACAGCTTTGTAATGTTTATGTACTGCTGAACTCTGTTCAGATACTGGAAACAAATGCCACGTATCCATTTAATAGTGCAAGATATAGAGTTTTGAATTTGTGCTAAGCCAACCAATTTGTAGTTATTAAACCACTAGACGAGTAGAGACTTGCATAAGGGGATTAAACTTATACTAGTGGGCAGATTTGACTCGAGTTTTACCATCGCCGCTCTCTGAAGTTGCACAAAGGCTATAGGGTATGAACCTCGTAATTTTGAAACAGGATAAAGTGTGAAGACGACACTGGAACCTTCTGCTCTACACTCCGTCAACGTGAGGTTTTGAACCACAATAAATTTAAGACACATCAGCCCCTCAACGGATTAACAATGGCATCAGAACTCGAACCCACGAAGAGACATAAATTACGATAGCCTGGAGTCCATGACCATGACCACACGTCTACCGCAATTACGTTGATGGATACAAATGAGGTTAATGAATAAATGAGACAGATGATTCACGTTGGGTGTACTTGGAATGGAAAAGTTAAAAAGTGAGATGTCAGCTAGAGTATCACATCGAAACTTGACAATGATTAAAATGTATGAGAACTGGTTGCGTTAGTCAGAGTTAGAATTATATTAACGTCGCACTATAAATAAACACGAGGTTTATTGGTGAAATTGCCAATGTAACCGATCCCACCCAAAAAAGGTTTGCAGTTACATACCGGTCACCCGGGAAACTACTACTCTTTAATCATAACTTTATCAATTAAAATATTACATTAAATTGTTGGGCTATTGGTTATGGATCTTGTAATTTTGAGCTTCGGTCAAGAGAAGAGAATGACAGCTAAGCTTATACACTGTCCCCAAACTACCACACCAAGCCGGTGGAAGGACTAAGATTCACAGATCTAAAGTGCACCAGCCTCCGCTCACCGCAGAGTTTCAGTAGCATCAGGAACTGAACCCATGAAATGCGGGCAACCAGTTTGGGATCATAACAATTAGACTGCAGAGGCTGCAAGGTCTGGTTGCCCAAACTCTTCGTTTAGTGGCCGTCAGAGCCTTGTGGCTATGATCACGAACTCATGTCCTGAGAGTCGTGGTTTAGAGTCCTGATGGCCCGCCGTGTAGAGGGGGCCGATGAACATTAGATCTATAGAGGCTCAATGCCATCCCATTGATTTAGTGTGGTAATAGGAAAGGGATTGTGCCAGCTTAGGTGTAATCCTCGTCACTTGATAGAGGTTCAAAATTTTGAGGTTCATCGCCAGCAGCCATCGCGTCGCTTTATAGGGAAACTTTAGAGAAATCCAACTCACATTCTCACATGTTATGTTTACGTAGGATGCAAGCAAAAAGGCAATCAATCAAAAGGGACGATTCATAACAATCTTTGAAGAAAAGAAGGCAGAGCAATTGAAACGGAAGAATACCGATAAAGCACTTGCGCGTGCGCAAGTATTCAAAACTTAAGTAGTACGCTGACTAATGATTATATTACTGTTGTTCGAATTGCTTTTAATCTCTCTCTCTTGAAGCGGTTAAAATGTCAGACATGATTTTAGTGACTTCTAAATTACTTTTAAAAATCAGAAAACTAAACATATTTAGATTACATATGAATTCATTGATTTCGCTTGTACTCTCCCAGTATTTTTCAAGTTCGTTTAAATTACTACGCTACAATTTGATAGAATGGAAGGAAAACCATTATCGTGAATGTTTTCTTAAATTTGTTGATTCTTTAATATTTTATTCTGTTTACAGTCTCGATGTCGATCGACTGGTCGTACCATTAATTTTTGCATCGGTTCATCAATTTAATAATGCTATTCCACCTGTACTTGATACAAACATCAGTCACGAACAATCCTTAGTATAGTACTTCCTTACTCCTCCCAGAGTCAAGGGCATTAAGACAAATTTTTGTTCAGTTTCTATATCGGAGCTTATTGCTATCAGAAGGGTGGCCGTCGTAGCCTAGTGGTCAAGGAACCGGATCGTGGTTGGCATGTCCTGAGTTCGAGACCTTGTTCCACTAAAGACCAGACAAGCATTGACATCCTTAATCTTCTTTATAGGGTTTTTCTTATAATCGTGTATCATTTTCAGTGGGTCCCATCCAACGTTGGGATTGATTGTAATGAGAAAGCCGATTTATTCAACATGACTGTGGCTGCGGACCCCTACTGGGCATTTCTCTTTTAATGAATTATCCTCTCTTATATATAAGAAGTTTGAACTCAATGGACTTGGAAGAACACCTCTTAGTCATCATTGGAACTTCGGAAGAAATCCAGGAGTTTCATTCAGGTTTATGCAAAGGAAGTACAAGACTGTCGTCTCGCGCTTTGTAAGCGGCTATATAAAAACTCTCTTTTTCGTCAGGGTCAGAAAATATTGGTTGGGCCGTATATTGGTCGAATTATCCTCCCTTAACCCTCCAAGCGGTCTGCACGTAAAATTCCGGCATTCCGGAGATGCTTTTTCTGCCTTCAAGCAAGATTCCCAAAAGCAGCCGAGCCGCATTCTTAAAATTACGGCTCAACCGCTTTTGAGAACCCCACCTGAAAGCAAAAGAATATGTGCGGTGCATTTTTGAAGCATCTCCAGAATGGCAAGACTTTAAGTGCAGACCGCTTAGAGGGTTAAGAAGATTGAACTCAATGGACTTGGAAGAAAGCCTCCAAGTCATCCTTGGAACTTCGGAAGAAATCTAGAAGTTTTATTCAGGCTTATGCATAGGAAGAACCAGAATGTCGTCTCGCGCTTTGTGTCTATATAAAAACTCTTTTTCGTCAGGGTCAGAAAATATTGATTGGGCCGTATATTGGTCGAACTATCCTCCCTTAAACAGATTGAACTCAATGGACTTGGAAGAACACTTCCAAGTCATCCTTGGAACTTCGGAAGAAATCTAGGAGGTTTATTCAGGCTTATGCATAGGAAATACCAGACCGTCTTTTCGAGCTTTGTGAGCGGCCATTTCACTTTACGCCAGGGTCAGAAAATACTGATTGGACTGTATATTTATTAGCACAGAACTGCTAAACAACACTTTTTAGTTTATGCTTTCGTTTGGAAAGTAAAGCGGGCAGCGTACATACAAAGACCATGAGATTTAATGAGGTGGGATTAGAATTGTTACGTTTGAAATATCTGTTCTGAGAAATAATAAGGTGTTTAATTTAAGACTGGACCGTGTTGCGGAAAATGAAAGTTAAATGGTAAATAGATTTTTTTTTTTTACAAATACGTTCATTATGCCTTAAATATATATGATATAATCTGGATGAGATAGATGTTTTTCAAGTTATGCACACACAAATGATTCAATGGTAGTTTACGTGGATTTATTGTGTTTAATTCTTTTTATAGGAGCAAAAAAAAAGAATAAAACCCCCTTACGATAGATGTTATTGAAGAATTCATGAAAGTAAAAACATGTACACAAAGTCATGGAATTTCAAAAAGAAAGGGAGAAGCGTCTTAAAATTAATAAACAAAAGCTACAAGCTCAACGGGAAAAATAAATTTGTTGAAAGTATTGTTAAATAAAAAATAAATAATATAAATGTTTTAATTGATTTGTGTTCTTATATCAGTTTTTATACAAACAGCCCTTTCTTGCATTTTTAATAGTGTTTCATTGTCTGGTAAAACACATTAGTCCACATTTTTCTTATCTAAACTATCATTATATGATAGTTTTTTTGATAAGAAGATTCAGCTAAAGAAAGTTAACCCAGGCAGCATAAAAATGTAAAAGTTAGACTTAATTAATATTTGAGAAATATATATATATATATATATGTATTTTAGTTGCAATGCTTAATGTACTTGTTCTAAAAAAATCATGTTTTCCTATAACAGCTTTTCCCAAAATGCGAGGAACACCTTCCGGGGGAAGTGATAACCTTTCGCGCGTGGTGGAAGGGTGCAAGCATATCGAAAAGTCAAAGCTCAAAGATTATTTAAAGAAATTATTAATTTACTGAAAGAAAGCAAAACAAAATAAATCCTACACCATGAAGTGTAGCACATAATACATTTCCTATTACTAAAAAGTATATATATATATATAACTTAAACTATTTATTACTTAAAAGTAAAATATACAAAATTTAATACTTATACTGATAATTTATACGATTTATAAACAAGGTCGTATTGTAGCTTTAGCGTCAAAGTATATTATTATTATATTCAATACATTATCCTTAAATGGAGGGGAGGCAATGAAAATTATGATTGAAAATTGAGTTACTAATATTGAAAGTTTGAGAAGCACTGTCTTACAAGCTATAAATCTGCATGCAATATCATTTCGACTAAGCGCTCATTACCAAGTAAAATAGTATTCTATTTCGGTATGGGAGATGTAAAAAAATGTATATTTAGTATGTTTTGCATGAATGTTTCCAATATTAAAGTAAGTTGATACATTTACTTAAGACAATAGTTTTTGAGATTGATATTAAAATATAATTTTTGTGAATGTACACAATCAAATTGCATTTTTGGTTATGTTGTCTGATTTATCTTATTGAGTGTTTCAATATAAGAAGAGTATAAGTAATGCTGTCTTATAATTAAATAATAAGGTTATAAAGGTACAAATTAAATTTATTTTTTTTGTCTTGATAATTGTTGAAATGTTGATATAACCAATAGAATGAATTGTTTTACATTAACATTCCTATAGATTGTTGAGGAACAGAACTTCAAAAAAGAAAATTTCTAAAATCTTCAATTTTGATTTAATTTCCCTTACTTCACCATTTATTTATTTATTTTTAATCAAACCATTATTATATAATCTATAACTTTACCAAAACAAACCCTTTATACACACATAACAACTGAATAGGCAGTCACAAAATTGTAAAGAACAGTAGAGGCTATACATATTACTTTTTCCCCCTCTAAGAGTTATATAATTCAACAAATATGGAACAGACTATGAACATTTTCTTGTTAAAATATTGCACATAAAAATGCATCACATTTATTTTATTTATATTTTTTATTGAAATAAGTTGCCCAGCAGGTATTTTCTCATTTTCTGCATCAGCAAAATTCGAATTATTATTACTATCATCATCGTTTACATCATCAAAATTTGCATTGTCTCTGATGTTCCATCTTTCAATGAGGTCATCATCGCAGTCTTTTCAAATATTGTGTAAGACACAACAAGCCAATATTTTTGATTTTACATTTTGTAACTTTTAATCCTTTGCTTTTTAAAGGCAAAAGCATCGGCATCGCCCCTTCAACTGGCCAAAAAAGCAATGTTCCACAGAAACTCTTCCACGACTTAATTTCTGGTTGGAATTTGCACTCCACCATAAGGTTTCATTAACCGTCGTAAGAAGGTATGCCCTGAATCTGCCGCTTGAGTTTGAGTGAATATTAACGTCGCACTGTTCAGCTACACGAGGGCTCTTGGCGACGGACCACGTAATTTTAAACCATGGTCAAGTGACGTGGACGACACCTGAGTTGGCACCCCCTCTCCTAACTACCACACCACACCACACCAACGGGAGGACGTTTCAGCTCTCGACAGATTTAACGTGCATCACTGCCCTACACGGCGGGTCTTCAGTAGAATTGGCCTCGAACTCATGACATGCCTGCCATGGTCCGATACCTTAACCACTGGGCTACCGCAGCCCTCTGAATCTGCCGCATTAATTGGTTTATGTAAATTAGTATACACTGTTAGATGAGATGGTGAAAATAGTTTTGAAGTGACAGTTGCTAAATATAACTATGAATTTCCAAAAAAAAAACACTTTAGCAACATGTACAGATTTTAACCCTCCCACATTGACATTCATGAAATAGCAATCACATCAACAACAGCTTGCAAAATTAAGTTGTGGAATTGCTTTCTACAAAAATAATATTTGACGTTGATTGAATTAGTCTTGACGGGTATGCGACATCCATCAAGTGCACCACATCACCCTGGTATGGAACACCTATCAAAATTCTTTGTTCTAAATCACTGTGGGTTGGAAAAGTCATTTTGTATATTGTGTACACACAGCTGTGTGCTCACTTCTCTTACTATCATACATGCAATGCCAAATTAATTGTGGCCACAGTTAGCATCTTTCCAGAAAATCCTGTCATTAGCAGTTCAATAGCCAGTCGTCTTTGAACGGAGATGGATCTTCTGATCATGCATTGTTTTTGAAACTAGGGCTGTATAAATGGTCACACATATGATGAAGTATCTTCCTACAAGAAAAATCAAAATAAGATGCACAAATGGCAATACTTAAGGTATACGACTACGTTCGGAACCGTGATTTTAAATAGCGCACACATGGATAATTTTCATGATATTTAGTGTCACTTAGATTAGAATACATGTATAGAATTGTTTTAAGGACACACATTTTGACAAAAAAAAAATATTTAAATACAATATTTTGGCAAAAAATTAACTTAGAATATTTTTTTTTCTTCAAAATGTTCTCCTTTTGTGAAAAATGCTTCTATTATAATAATATTTTGCCTGTACATAGCTCAGACCTCTCTACAGAGGATCAACTAGAGAATTTTTGAAATATATAACTTAGAAGTGTGGGCTTATGCCTATTTTAGGACAACAGGGAGGGGGGAGCAATTTTAAGAAAAAAACGCCAATAATTATTTCAATGGGTGGTAACTCTAAAAATAATGCGAATTTTTCAAAAATTCTAGTTGAGCTTCTGTAGAGATGTCTGAGCTAAATACAGGCAAAATATTATTATTATAATAGAAGCATTTTTTACAAAAGGAGAACATTTTGAAAAAAAGATTATTCTAAGTTAATTTTTTGCCAAAATATTGCATTTAAATAATTTTTTTTTGTCAAAATGTCCTTAAAGCAATTTTATGCATGCATTCTAATCTGATTGACACTAAATATCATGAAAATTATCCATTTATGCGCTTTTTTAAAATCACGGTTCTGAACAAAGTCGGATACCGTAAAATATGTCATACAAAAAGGAAACTTTCTTCTGAATATTATCGGTTGATTCAAAATTAGAGTAACACATTTTAAAAACGCATAACTATTTATGGTGAAATTGAATCGTTTTCTTACAAATTTTATTTTAAAAGTGAAATATCTAAATTAATAATTCAAACATTGTTATTAATGGGATTAAATTATGGCATCAAAATTAGATTCTCAAAACCGTAACGAAATTTTAAAGGATTTGAAAAATGTTTGCTCAAATACTGCTATAAATAAATTTTTTAAAAATCAGAAAAGACCTTTTGGTAATAAATTACTGTATATATAAACTTCGGAAATAAAATTTGGCTGGCAATCAAAAGCTCCAAGAAAACAACTAATATATAGAAAAAAAATTGAGTCTATTCCTCTCTAATTAGGTCAACAAAAAAAATTTAGTTAATTTTAATTAAATAATATAGACGATGTTTTTTATCTATCACCGCGTCTATCAGTATTTATATTCCTATAGATTTTTCGATTTGGGTATTATTACTTGTATAATTATTTTTACATGAATGTAAATAATTTCTAATCAGTTTATATAAAAATACTAGTTTTAATTCTTGCGATAAAAATATATTAATATAGAGTCTCACATAAAGACTAGATTATAAATTCTACTCAATTTCATGAGTGGTAAAGACATTTCAAACAGTCCTTAAGGTTATAAAATTTAAAAAAAAAAATCGCGTAACCGTCTGTCAGATGGATGTTTCTAAGAGAGGTAAAAAAATTAATGTTCTGATCAGAGGGTTAAAAAACCCCGCGTTGAGGACCGATGCATGATGGATCCATCGAGGCATAATGTCGTCACCTTGGTGTGATGCGCAAATTTGAAGAATGGGATGTCAACTCGGGTGTCCTCATCCCTTATTATGAGGTTCATTGCCAACAATTACGCTTTGCTGTACTGATTGATTCAAAATAAGTGTGACTAATTTTAAAAGCATATAACTATTTATGGTGAATTTCTATCGTTTTACTATTAGTTTTATTTTAAAAATGAAAGATTTAAATTACTAATTTAACTATATTTATTAGTGGGAATAATCTATAGTACTGAAATTAGAACCTCAAACCTGTGACCAAATTTTGAACAGTTTTTAAAGGCTGGTTGTTCAAATTCTGTTATATAAATAAAACATTTATAAATAAAAAAGACATTTTGCTATTATATTATTGTGTAAACTTTAAAAAGAAATGAATTTCTGCTCTCAATAAAAAGCCCGAGGAAAAAAATGTTAATGAAAGTAGTCCTTAATGAAAAAGAATTATCGCTCTAGGAAATCCTTTTTCCTTAAAGAAATATGGCAAAGATACTTAAGGCAGCGTTTCTCATGTGACAACTCTACGAGGGGGCCGCGAGCATATCGAAAAGTTGGACACAAACAATTATTTTAAAAAATCATTTATTTACAGAAAGTAAACAAACTAAATACATTCTGACATGCTAAATACACATTTACACTGATATATTACACTTATAAATGTATCAATGTGGTACACACATTGTATTTTTTCTAATTAATTTAATAGTACTTATTTAAGAACAAGTTTAAGAATCACCAGTGACCCTATGGTATTGTCATATATAAACTTATACACAAAAACTAACACATATCTCTTGATATAATTTTGTACGGTTTATAATCCTTTAAATGCTGATTAAAATTTCCGCGATTCGCCACCCATTTTCCAA
>BMAV01016047.1:83725-122128 GCA_019973955.1 Trichonephila inaurata madagascariensis | reverse complement strand
TGGTCCGTCGCCAAACGCCCTCGAGTAGCTGAACAGTGCGACGTTAATATTCAATCAATCAATCAATCCACTTCAAAGCCCAAATATGTTTCAATGTGGAATGGAGGAACGCTTCGCGTTCCATTTCCCAAATATATCAAGCGCTCAGTTTCTGATACTTGACATTCTGAACACACTGGAGAATCTACTTGTTTAAAAAGAAAATGTATGCCATTCAATTGTTTTTTTTTTCGCTAGCATCTTATTAATTCAAAACTCTAAATATCTATTGTTTGCTGCCTGTCTATTCTAGTTTTCTTGATAAGAAATATAGTTAAAGTTTTATTTCTTCTGCTCTGTGTTTGTTTCTTCATTTTTACTTCTATGTTGTTTTTTGAAATATGTGTGTATCTTTCTCTCTCCTCCAGAATGGAGTCCAAGGAATAATACTTCACTGTCCATTAATCTCTAATCCCTTATGTGCCGTTACCTAAATGAATGTTATTAATTGAACTACATGAAAAGTCTCTTGCAAAGGAAAACTAAATTAAAAATTATCGTATTTGATTTTCTGTAAATAATTTGAAGATTTGTTGTTGTTATCGTATGTTTTTATCCTGGGATATATATGAAATACAAGAGGAAGAGTAGAAACATACAATACAAGCAGAAGAATATCGACATTTAATTTGAAGACTTTTTAGAGCGTTATAATATCCTGTCGTCTTACAATGACAACAATCACAGTTTAATAGTTTAAATTTTTTGCATGATTTGAGTTACTATAGAAGATCATGGTCTTGACTTATAATTGTCGTGGTTTCTCTCGTTACCAGAAATCCCAGTACTTCTGTAAACGAATGTTTAACAAGTTCCCATTCTATAGTAGTGATTCTCAAACTGTGGGGTATGATCTGGGGAGGACGGGATATCCTTGCGGCAGGGGGAGGGCGCAAGAATATCAAAAAGTTGAAATTGAAAGATATTTAAAAAAATTATTGCTTTAAAGCAATTTATTTGAAATATATAGTACTTAAAGTATTTAAAAAACATTTAAACCATTCATGGCCATTATCATGTATATGTGATCACTACAGGTAACACGGTATCATAATTCAGATTTCATTTTACTCGTTTTGAGGCCCGTTATCACATTTATGTGATCTGAATTGGGAACGTATTGAATTTGGGATGATTATGAAACATAAATTTCGTCGTATTTCACTGTAGTAATGATTTTGTAAGAAATGGAGGAAGGCGTAACTAGAAAAATCGCCTGGTTTTAAGATAGTTAATAATTGTCTTGAAAATTTGTAGTGTATAATTAAGGGCGTATTGTAGCTTTAGTGCGTCAAAGTACATTATTATTACTTTCAATACATTGTTATTGTATAGGGAGGGACGCGATGAAAATTATGACTGAAAATTCGATCTCCAATACCGGAAGTTTGAGGGAGGGAGTCAATATTGACGTTGTACTGTTCAGCTACTCTGGAAGTTCTAGAAGAACTGCCTCAGAGCAAAAAGAGTTGGCTGCGGTAGCCTTGTGGTCAAGATATGGAATCGTGGTTGGCTTGTCATGATTTTGAGCGCAGTACCCCTAAAGACCTGCCGTGTAGGGGAGTGATGCACGTTAAATCTATCGAGAGCTGAAACGTCCTCTCGTTGGTGTGGTAGTTAGGAGAAGGGGTGCCAGCTCAGGTGTCGTCCACGTCACTTGACCATGGTTCAAAATTACGTGGTCCGTCGCCAAAAGCCCTCGTGTAGCTGAACAGTGTGACGTTAATATTCACTCAAACTCCAAAAGCCCTCGTGTAGCTGAACAGTGCCACGTTAACCCTCTCTCACTCACTAGAGAAAAATGAGTTATTGGCGAAATATCTCGAAATTTAAACCTCGGTCAACTGACGAGAACAAAACCTGCGCATTTCTTCTGAGTGAGATGTTAATAAACTATCAATAAAACCAAGGATTTATTTAATGTTTATTATTGATGTGATTAGAAGTAACACACAGACACAGGCATTTGACTTCACAAAATGAGTGTGAGCAAGGGATGAGATCGATACTAAAGACAGTGACATCTTAGTGCATGGACCTAATGGGCCCAGGGGCTCGCCATCATGGGGGGAGGCCCATTACGCTCTCGACTCTTTCTTGACCACATCATAATCCGGACCATTTTAATGTGGTCACATATTATTCCCGTACATATTCTCTGAAAAACAGAGGATTTTAAACAGCATGTCAACTTGCAAAAGTGCCAAGACTGTATAATTTTGTTCAACACAAATAGTCAAAATTCGGTCATCGGTCGAACCAGTTTGTGCCTTGTTCTGTAAGATTATGAGTCGTTCACATTTGTTTCAAATTACCGTTTGATCGAGTATTTGAGAATTAAGGCATTCGATGTCTACTCTTAGAGACCTTAGGCAGGGCCTACATTTGCAGAGGAGCCCATGACCTCAAAAATTCTTAAGAGTTATCTTGGTCCAGGGCCTCAAACAATCTTAAAATGACTCTGACTAAAAGGTAACATCATGGCAACGTGAAGACTTTATGTCCGACAAGTTTAACATAGATAACGTACGGGCATTACAATGGGAACCCATAATTTGATTGAAACAACAGGGATCACGAGTTTGTGATCGTGAGGCCTATTGAATACCACATCTTCTCATATTTCTATGAGAGAAGTATGAAATCATGATAATGAGAAGGACACAGAAAAAAGGATTCGTAAGAGATGGATGGTAGGTTTGGACTAAGTCTTTTTTAATAACCACCCTTATTGGCGGTGATTTTCTTTAAATCTGACAAGACATAAAATTTACGTTGCAATAGTGTTAAGCAGAGTGGATTTAATGTTCTCGTCAGTCGAAGATGTTTCAGAATTTATATAAGTTCCGTCACTATAACAGTTATATTGCTCTACAATAATGACACAAACATGTTAACATGACATTACAATATTATATTATTGTTGAAAAATTTAATGTTATTCAGCAATAAACAATTAAAAGATGAATTGGAATTTGGATAAGATAATTAGAAAAAGGTTTTCTTACGGGAGCTATTCTGGTATAATCTTCAGAGCTTTAATTATAATATGGGTAAATTAGAAAATTAAATGAACGTTGATCACTGATTGGTCTTCTCATGTATACATATAATTATGATATTAAAATATTTAATTTCGTTGCCTAATTGGGCACATAGAAAGCACACTTTCTATGTTATTAACAGTCAGATACATAAATTTTCATTTATTTTCTTTAATATATTGTCTATGATTTTCTTTTTCAAGCTCCTTTAAAATGAGAGGTGGTGTGAAAAATAAAATAAAAACATATAATATATAATACAAACTTGTAAAGTATCTGAAAATGATTCTTCGTAAATCACGTAATATTGGAACTATTAATCCATGACAAATAAACGACATTTTACGTGTTATTATACAAATTTAGAACAGGAAATCTTAACTGTCATTTGAGAAAAAATCGTTTATCTTCATTACACCATCTCTTAATAAAATTGATTATTTGTGTGTATTAACCCTCTAAGCGGCCTGCACTGAAGGTCTTGCCATTCTGGAGATGCTTCAAAAATGCACCACACATATTTTTTTGCTTTCAGGTGGGGTTCTCAAAAGCAGTTGAGCGGTTTAAGAATGCGGCTAGGCCGCTTTTGGGAATCTTGCTTGAAGGCAGAAAAATAATTTCTGAAATGGCGGAATTTTACGTGCAGACCGTTTGGAGGGTTAAATATTTTTAAGTTAAAAGCGTTTTGTATGAACGCATTTATAGAAGAAATAATTTTTTTAAAGCCACAGTTGATTATTTTGAAACAGGAAACTTATAGTTTATTATATAACCTTTAGTTTATTGACATTAAGCTTTACTTTACAACCTTTTTTTCTGAAGGGCCGAATACAAATGATGGCTATTTGACACTGACCGCAACATGAAAATTAATAGAGAGGAGGAAGAAGAATGCTTTAAGACCAAGGCAAGATAGAAATTTTAAAATGTGGATATTTGATCAAAATATTTAAACTCCTATTTTGCTTTTTTTTTTAAATTATTTTTTTTCATTTTTGCCAATAAATTTTCTGAAATCGAAGCATTTAGAATCACCCCTTCACAATTTCTACATCAGTAAACGGTTTCATGTGATTACCACCAATATAATATAACGAATTTCTTAGGGTGAATTTGTTACCGCTGTGACATTACCACTTTCAAAACACTTTTTTGCTGTTGTAAAGATTATTCCGGAAAGCCAATGTATCACACCTTTTGAAAGAGATCTTCGAGGCAAAGTGTTGTTTAACGCGATTTCTGTTTATCGGTATTTTTTTTTAAATACAGCACTTTCGTGACGGATCAAACTATTACTGATGCATGCTTGTTTTTCACCACAAAATATTCAATTTCCCAATCGTCTTGAAATAACCTAATTTCTTCTAATTTTTTCGCGTGGCCGTCGTAGCCGAGTGATGTAGGTATCGGATCATGATTTGCCTTGTCACGTGTTGCCTTGCCAGTACCACTAAAGACCAGCCGCTAAAGTAAGGCAGCGAAGCACGTTAAATCTGTCGACAGCTGAAACGTCTACCCGTTGGTGTGGTGTGGTAGTTAGGAGAGGATGGTGCCACCTCAGGTGTCGTCCACGTCACTTGACCATGGTTCAAAATTACGTGGTCCGTCACCAAGCCCTAGTGTAGCTGAATTGATTGATTGAATATTAAAGTCGCACTGTTCAGCTACACGAGGGATTTTGCCGACGGACCACGTAATTTTGAACCATGGTCAAGTGATGTGGACGACACCTGAGCTGGCACCCCTCTCTCCCAACTACCACACCAACGGGAGGACGTTTCAACTCTCGACAGATTTAACGTGCATCGCTGCCGTACACGGTGGGTCTTGAGTGGTACTTTGTTTGAACTCGTGACAAGGCGAGCCCCGATCCGATACCTATACCACTCGGCTACCGCGGCCTAGTGTAGCTGAACAGTGCGACGTTAATATTGAATTAATCGAATTTTTTCGCTTGCAAGATATGTAAGATAGTTACAAATTAGTTCCACTTATAAATTAGTTTCTATTCCACTGAATTGTCTATTATCACTAATCGGAAAAAAAATCATTTCGCACCCAATGGCATCGACAACAAAATTGATATATTTGATTTCTTAATAAAAACTTTAAATAAATATAGGATTTCTCAGAGCAATGGGCCATGACTGGGCAACTTGAAAAGGCTCAATGGACTGCAGGTTGAGTATCGTTGCTTTGCACTAAGTAATGACTTTTTTTTTTGTCTTGTTTTGTTTGCTGAACAATTTCAAGATGCCAATTTCTGACAAACAAAAAGTCGACTAGCCACAGCACACAGCACTTTCACATTTTGAATATGATTTGTTGAAGAGGACATCTGAGTTGACATCCATTTAACCATCTTACTAACATGATGAATTCGTGCCTCAAGATGATTAATGAATCTCAGCATCTTTATAATGCTGGAAATATTGTTCAAAATTGCGACTCCATTAAGCCGTTACCGATCACATGATTATAATAACTGCGGTAGCCAATCGATCGTGATTAAGTTAATTTTGTCGAGTGATGCTTTCGAATCCTTGTGGCACTAAAGACCGAATGTGCGCGTGGCTGATGCTCATTCAATCGGTCCAAAACCAAAGTACTCACGTTGTCGGGGTATGGAAGTTAAGGAAGAGAGGGGAGCACAACTCGTATGACGTCCTATTTTTTTAAGTCCTACTATTAGCTCACAATCTCTATATATTTATGTGGCCGCGGTAGCCCAGTGGCTTAGGTATCGGATCACGGCTTGCCTTGTCATGAGTTCGAGCCCAGTACCGCTAAAGACCCGCCGTGTAGGGCAGCGATGCACGTTCAATCTATCGAAAGCTGAAACATCCTCTCGTTGGTGTGGTGTGGTAGTTAGGAGAAGGGGGTGCCAGCTCAGATGCCATCCACGTCACTTGACCATGATTCAAATTTACGTGGTCCGTCTCCAAAAGCCCTTGAGTAGCTGTAGAGTGCGACGTTAATATTCAATCAATCAATCAATTAGCCAGCATATACTTAAATTATTTCCAGTTAAAACTTTTCAAACTTTAGTTGAGTTCAGTATAATGATAACACACTGTAATTCTAGATACTTGACCATAACCTTATGCAACGAAGGTATTTGATAGATATATACATATATATATTTTAGAATTGGTAGATAAATCATGCTTTGAGTGACCGTAGCTGCTTTCTGCGTCCGGCATGTCATGACATTGAGACCAAGTACCAAAGAAGACACGCCGAGTAAGGAGGCTGGTGCACATTAAATACGTCGTATCTCAAATTCCTTCCATAGGCATGGTGTTCTGTTTCAAAGGCGGCGTACCAGTTCAGGTGTCATACTCGACACTTGTTCGTGGTTCAAAATTACATACTCAGTGGGCAATAATACTGTTGTTGCCTTACAGTGTGAAGTTATTGCAGCACTCACTCACTCAAACAATTTTTAACCTTTTTTTTTATCACCCCAGGCAACGATAAATAAATGTTTAAGTCACAAATTGGGTGGACCATGGCGTCTCTTTTAAAACAACACAAAATGGTTATTGATGAAGAACCTATTACTTCTGAACTGAGATCATGTGACCAGCATGAAGCCTGAGAGCTGGCTCCCTATCATCCACACCCATAAACGTGAGGGTGTTTCAGTCAAGGCAGATTTATTTTGCATCAGCTCCTCTATACGCTGGGTCATCAGTAGGAACAGGACTCGAACCTCGCCACCAGTTCATGACCTGGATTATTATGATGCTGTGGCTACAAGCCTACATTGAAATTAAAACTCAAAATCACCGTTTGATTCAGTGGCCATGGCAGCCTAAGTTTGATGGTCACTGAATCGTGGTCAGCGTGTGAAGAGTTCAAACCTGGTCATACTGAAGAATCGTCTTGTAGAGTAACCGATGTAAGTTAAATCTTTCTAAATTTAGTTCCTTCTGTTTGGTGTGGGAAGGCCAGCTTAGGTGTCGTCCTCATCACAACCGTTATTCAGAGTTATGAGATCCATTACCGATAGCCATTTGTTGCTTTATAGTGTGAAGGCAATAAACACTCATTTACTGAGTTCTATTTAACTTTTACTGTAATCGTAGACTCCTAACCACTATGCAAGGAAACACCGAGCAGCGGAGACATATCCCAACAGAGGGTTTTTGTATGAAAGCACAAAGGCACCAATTTGGATATATCTTCACCGCATGTTGCTTTTTGCAGTGGTGAAAGAGTAAGAGTTATATTTCTGTCGTATTATAAAGTTGCACGATAGCTATTGGTGACGGACTTCGTAATTTTGAACCATGGTCAAGTGTCGAAGATGACACCTGAGCTGGAACCCCCATCTCCAAAATTTCTCATCACACCAACCGGAACCACTCAGCATGTTTAACGCGTGTCGGCCTCCTCTGCTATGTGGATCTTCAGCGGTAACAGGCTCGAACTCGTGACCTTTGGACACGAGTCCATAACCTTGACCACTAGTCTATCGTGACAACTTATCATAGCGAGAGGGATTTTTTATGAACGACTATAGAAAAAAGCGGAAGCAATTGGTGACAGACCATATAAGTTCCTTTTCTTATGTAGGTAAAATACTATTTTAGTTTACACTTTGGTGGAGGAAATTACCAAGGTTTCAAATTGATGTCCCTCAACAGTTTTTATGCAGACTAAAAAAAAACGTGTCAATGGTAAAGATAAAAAAAGTCGTGTCAAATTACATCACACATACAATAACTCTATTTTTCCTATATTAATTTTCTCTCCAGTATGAGAGCACGTTAATTTGTCAACTTGGTTTTAAGTAAAATGGCCTTAGCAACTTGACTGCGGATTAATAGTTACGCGATTCACTTCCCAGTACCACCGTTTTTCAAACAGGGGAAAAAAGGCCTAAATAAGTATTTTTTTAATTTATGTAAAATAATGCTTTAGTAACACTGGTAAGGTCATTTTATTACATTTCAAAGCTTTCGGTATAGCTGTATTGAAAGCAGCTCGAAGAAAAGAAGTACATGTGTGCACCATTTAACGCACCAGTTGAGCCAGCCGTATATATACGCCGTCGGCACTTAAGGTGCTAGAAAAGAATCCAATACCATACGCATAGCTAAAAAATGCTAAGAATGTCAACTTAAATTTGGTTTTGAAATGTGATTAGAAGTTTTTTAACAGATTACTGCTTTATAATATGTAAGCATTTCATTTCGCGTTAACGCTATAACGTCTGGGATTTCGATTACTCTTTGACGTCCACCGCTGTCGCTACGACACAGAGATATAAAATATATAAAATATTTGTAATATTAAATAGTTGCAGGACTACTGTTCTGTAGGATTTAGTTTTAAGACTGTTTAATATTATTTCACGTAAGTAACATATTTTTATGACCCTTTATATCAGAAAATATTGACGTTGACGCGCAAATCAACCAGGAACATCACTATTAAGCGGTATAAATTATGTACCATCCCATTGACATATATATCAGGATTTACTGGGATATTATGAATTTCATCTGCACTTTCTTCAGATTATTCGCAGTCACTTTCATTGATTCTTATGTCTTCATCGGAATCCAAATTAGAACAAGACAGCTCTAACCACCATTCGTTTCATTCTCAGAAAGCTCTGAATAAATTTGCAATTTCATCAGGACGTACACCTTTTCTACGAATCATCGTTTCGGAATGGCTGCTTTGTACAAGGTTCGAAAATCGATTTTTTTTTGAGCCTATAAGAAAGCGCTATGTAACGAAACACTTAAACACAACAATTTTAGTATAATTGACTCACTTCCATTGTGAACCCAATAATACTGAATTCAAAGTTGCTGCCGGAAGAGTTTGTTTTATACAAATAATAGCTACTTAGTGAACTAGCTTTTGCTGAACGACAGCTTTTAAAAATGATAAATTCTCTTGGTTTCGGGATGAAACCAACGGATACTGTAGAAATATTTCGCTGTAAAATCTCTTCTATTTAACCTTGAGCCACAAAACGTTCTGTGTTATTATATAGAAACGGATTAAAAGTCACGACAAATTTTCAAATTCCCTATAAAAATGCGGAAAGGAGAACAAACTAATCAGACTCCGGTGTCCATTTCATACCGACAAACGCGCGTTCAAGTGTTAATTTATATTTCTACTGGCATATTTGATTGAATTAAAAATTTAATTTTCATACAAAGTATAATACTCATGAATTTGAAATATTTAGTAGAATGTTTTTTTTAAATATTAAAAAGTAAAAAAAAAACTCTTTCTGACAGATAAAAATCAAAACTTTTTAATTAAGTATTTGAATTAGATTTTAAACTTAATTCATATATTTATAAGTATTAATATGTTTGATTCACACAAATGATAGCAACATTTTTACCTTACAATTTCCTCTCAGAATATGATATATGAACCATATTCGATTTTGTAGAAAAACTTATTTATAATGTAATTCTACTTACTCACACACATAAAAATGGAATCCAGGCATTAAATTTTTCCAATAATTTATGCAAGCAAACTTTGAGAGAGAGTGCTTTTACAAATAAACATTTTTTTTTATCTACATTACAGCAAATTAGTTTAAATACTATATTGTGAGTATTATACCAGCCTAAAATTATAATAACACCCGTAAGAAACTAACCTATTTCAACATAGGTTCTTTCAAATTCTGCACTTTGAGGAACATTATTTATTTATTTATACCTTAACCCAGGGTTTCTCAAACTTTCAATACTTGCGACTCAATTTTCAATCATAATTTTCATCGGGCCCCCCTCGATAATATAACTCTGTATTGATTTCAAAAATAACATACTAAAAGCTATACGCTAAAGCTACAATTTGACTTTAATTATAAACCGTACACATTATTAAAATAAGTATTAAATGGTGAGTATAATTTTGTCAAGCCCATGGGAGTAAATGGTAATTTCATTCATCTTGTTCTTAACATACCATTGATAAATTAATTATCAAATATATTATGAATTGCAGATGCATTTATAAGTATATTACATCAATGTAAATGTGAATTTTACTTTTTTTATTAAGTCAGAATGTATATTTTGTTTTCCTTCCTTTCAGTAAATTTGCAATTTTTCAAATCTTTTATTTTTGACTATTTGATATGCTCGTGCCCCTTGTAAGGTTATCATGCCCCCCACAATTTGAAAAACGCTGCCTTAACCCTTTATCTACCGACGGTACTTTTAAGAACCACTCACTTTAAAATTACATAGAATAACCCTTTTTAAGAATACTCTGACGATACTTAGAAGGAATATAATTTTAAATCCACTCTTTCAAGATATATGGCCGCACGGGTTCTTTGGTGAGTATTTTAGCGGAAGGCGAATAGTTCTATAGCGGAAGTTTCGTTTTCAGCAGACATTTTGATCGGATTGAGAAGATTGTCATCTTTGTTTCGAAAAAGTAGTTGATATCAAAAGGTGTCTTATTTTTTTTTTTATATGTTAAGGAATACCTTAGAAAACGATTTGACTATTTTAAGTGAGCAGTGTATAAAATGTGAATTTTACAGTTGAATAACTTTGTGGTATTTATAAGTACCGACAGCACAATGGGTGCTGGAGTTTATTGTTGTTTTTTGTTGTGTTGTATAGTCATCAATATAGTGCAATAAGACACATGCTTTTTCTGCCATTTTTCTTAAGCTGACCTTATTTTATTTATTTTGCTTTTTTATTGTTTTATTTCAACGTTTTCAAACAATTTTGAGCTTTGAATCTGAGTAATTTTCTTACCGCACTATTAAATAAAATATATATAATTTATTAAAAAATTAGCAATATTTTAATTTACTTATTTGTGACTGAGATTTCACAATAATAAAATGTTTTTAAGGTGCTATTATTATTATTATTGTTACCTTTTCTTAGAATTTCTAGAAAAAAGGGACTGTCTTCAAAAGGCTTTGGATTTATTACAAAACATATTATATACGGAAGCAATGATATACTAACGATGGTATTCTCAATCGCGAGTTAACCTCGGGTTATCCCCGAACCGGAGGTAACTCGCAGATTGTATGTGTGTGTGGCGAAATATCATTATTCTCAACTGCGGATCGCGCCAAATCCACGGATTATTCATCCAAAGGTAACCCGCCGATTTCGGAGGGTAACTCGCGGATTTCGATCACGCGAATCTGTTTGTAAACAAAAATGGATGGATTTATCGGAGCTTCTTTTTTTTGCGACTCCTTTTACATGTTTTTAAATTTGTTTTGAAGCTGCTGCCGACTTTGTTTACATAGTCTGGCTGCATTGAAATCCACCGTCAAACTATCCCATGCTTCTTTTTTCTTGTTAAAAACTGCGTTGGTAATTTTGCAGTTTATTATGCATTTATATTGTTCTACAAGATTTAATAACAATTCCATCTCCTGAACTGAAAAGTTGCTTTTCGACGTAGCAAAACTAAACACGAGAACTACGTCAAACAAAAAAGCGTGTTAAAAACAGCTGATCGAATGTTTCGCGCCAAGATGCAACATAAAATGTAAGCAATATGTCACGTGATTATCAGTGTCCAATCACAACGACTGTAACATCTTGCCCACGCCTAACTCACGGATTCGGTAATCGTCAGTTCGAGAATAAGAAAGGAGAATTATCCGCGAGTTATCGGCGAGCGAGGGTTACCCAATCCGCGAGTTATCTTTTCAATAACTCGCGATTGAGAATACCACCGTAACAGATGTGTGATTTTTCACATGAAGAAGTCCCAGTAAATAATCTGGTGGAATTTTCGTTAAATTATTAGGATGATAAGAGACTGAACTCCAGGTGCAGTAGTTCATGTCAAGAAAATACAGCATTTCTTACCCCAGGATTCAGCGGTTTGAAAAACATTCAATCGAAACCTCACTCAAAATGCACAATGTGTATAATGAATTCCTGTGTTTAGTGGAAAAACAACTGTTTCTTTGAATGTAATCAAATTAAGTTTAAGTGTAAAAAAAGTAAATAAAGTTTAAAAATGTAATAATCTTAAAAAAATATTTTGTGCTGTAAAATATTAGTTTTCTTTGTCGTTATTTTGCATTTTTAAAATTTAAAATTGCGTTAAAAAAACATTAGGTATTTTTGTGTTGTGAAAATATTTGAGAAATTTGTGGACTGATTGTACTTTTAAGTACCACACACAACTTAATTAATTAGCTTTAACAAATTAAATTTACCCCAGTTGAGAATTTTATTTATGTATATACCTTAATTTTCAATGCAATGATTGAAAAATAAATGTTGCATGGAAAAAATTTGCAGTAAATCATAATGTGGTAGATAAAGGGTTATAAATTTTAAGAGAGAAAAGGAACGTTGGTTTAAATTGATTTCATTCAATTATTAGTTTCAATAACTTAATTTTACGAGGGAATCGTTTAATTCGTTGACTTTTAAATTCAGATGTTTCACTTTGTAAGCAATTGGAATTATTAGTAAAGTTTAATCGATTCATTTTTATTGATTAAAGTATAGTATTGTAATCCCAAGCAATCCCTTGAAAAAAAATTTCAGCTCAACAGAGCTTTTAAAAATGCGAGAACAAGCTTTTAAATTTTTAACCAAATCGCCAACATGATCGCCAAGTCACCAAATGTGATCCTCAACGTGGCTTTATCTTTATTTCTTTAAATAATTAATTTTAATTATTGGATTTTTAATTATTATAATTAAATTTTAGTACTGTCATCCAAAAGAATTGTGTATAGAAAATTTCTGCTCAATTGAACGCTTTTAAAATGCGAGAAAAAAATCTTAAAATTTTGATCCAGACGTAGTTACGAAGTAAGTAAAGGGAAACCCATTAAGGCTGTCTTCGGCTATTGTTATAGAATAGGAGCCAAATTAAGAATATTTTTTCAGATATAAAAGTACACACACACACACACACACACACACAAACATTAATATTATATTCTGGCTACACTATCCTGTAGAGAATCATTTATTTTATCACACTACTCATTTTTTCCCGAGTTGACAAATTTTTCTTTTATAAAATGTGTTTTGCATTTTTTTTACTATACCGTAAAGTTAAATCAGCTATTCCTTCACATGTTAAAAAAAAAAAAAAAAAACTAATTATTTATGAAATATTTTGAAATTTTAAAAACACTGTATTATAAACAAAAATGCATGAGATATACAATGCCACAAATTTTTATTAAAATTGAGGCATTTTTTTCTGTCCGAAAAAAAATGTGCTCCGCGTCAAGTTCACGCTCTCGTACATATGGCGAAAACAGCCTTAAGAAACTCCATTCTGCGTTAAAATATTTAATACACTTTCTTATATTAATCACAATAAAATTGTTCCATTGTGCCAAAATAAAATTTGTCAAAATTGATGTCTTTAAAATATTTAATCATTAAAATGTTTGGGAAGATGCATGGAATAAACGAGTAAACATATTCACTTATTTAGAAATATTTATTACTGTAAACTTTACAGTGTAAAGGTCAAGCTTCTTTTTTATCAAATAGAAATCTGAGTAGGTAACAGTAGCACTTTCCTTTATTTTCTAGTCCCATATTTATTATTTCGAAATTAGCAATTATCTTATCCAAACTGCTTTCCAAATCAGTACATTGTGAACATACGCTGTTAAGTCTTCGAAAACTGTCATAAATCTTCTGAATGATAGACATCACTTTGTCTATAAGGAAAATAAGTTCGTCTTACGAACTCTTCAACATTCCTCTCGATTCAAGGTTCAGAAGAACAGGAATTTGTGTGTTTTTCTTTCGTTCTCAAGGACTTTACTGAGTCCAATTTTACAAAGGCAGTCCGAGGTCACTTCTGTAGATAGCCCCATTGACTATAAATTTAAAGTGTCGTCGTCAGTTGTATTCATCTCTTGCCTTGAAGTAATCCTTTTTCAACAAAATGTGAAATGTTCTACCTTTTGCTTGATTAAAAAATTACTAAAGTTATAGGGAAAAAATATTTAAAACCTTTCCAGCAGCCTGAAATAAAACTATACATAATACTTTTCACACAATTGTGTCAAGTGATTTAAAGCTTCCGTTCCAGTTAAAGGCTTGGTGGTGCTTAAAATAAAATTTTAGTCATATTGCCTTTTCCTCCGAAATGCTAATCGTGGTTGCAGAAGCTGGGCGAGTGAGTGAGTGAATATTAACGTTGAAGTACTCAGCAATACGAGGGCTTTTGGCGATGTATCTCGTAATTTTGAACCAAGGTCAAGTGACGAGGGCGACACCTGAGCTGTCATCCCCCTCTTCTAACTTCCTTCAATACCACACCAACGAGAAGACGTTTGAGCATCGACAGATTTTAAGTGTATAGTCCCTCCCCTAAACAAGATAAATATTAAATTTTTTTTATATAATATTATATGTGACAAGCCCTTGGAGTCACAGGCAATTAATAAAATTTTTCTTAACTTAGTACTGTTAAAATAATTATCATAAACCTTGTGCAGTACTGATACATTTATACAAATGAATTATAGCAATATAAATGCGTATTTTATATTTTAAGTCAGAATGTATTCTGGTCTTCCTTTCAGTAAATAATTATTTTTTTTTTTTTAAATAATCTTTTGTTTTCGAATTTTCGATATGCCGTCGCCCCCACCTTGAGTCATCACTTCCTCGAGGTGGTGCCCCCATAATTTGAGAAGCCTTCATTTAGCAGTTTGTTCTTCACGATGAAAGCTTTTGTTACAATTGGCAGTAGAGGGGGACTACAGAACTATCAATATTAGAGTGAACGTGTGGAAGGGAGTCATGATGATTTCTCTCCCTTTCTGAAAAAGTTCATTTTGGGATTGAAGAGCTTTAATGAATATATTCACTTGTTTCCATAAAAAGTTCAATTTCTGCTGACATAAGTACATTTTGAACCACAAATTTTAAAGAGGTATCAGAACGTAAAGGCCACTGTAGGCTAATGGTCAAGGTAATGGAATCAGGGCTATGGAGCCATGAGTTCAAGCCTTGTACCGCTGAAGACCCGCCGAGTATAGGTTGCTATGCATGGTAAATTTGTCGAGATCTCAAACGTGCTCCCGTAGGTGTGTTGTAGAAGTAATGAGAAGAGGTAAAAACTCATGTATCATCCTCTTCCCTTGATCATAGTTAAAAATTACGACGTCGTTCGCCAAAAGCCCTCGAGTAGGTGAACAATGCCTCTTTAATATTCAATCATTAACTCATCGGAACGTGAAATAATTGCAGCTGTTAGGAAAAACATGCAATTTAAAAATTATATTTTAAAAATGTATGGTCTAGAAGTTTGATACAGTAATGCGAATAGTAATTTTTTTCGTTCCGGTTCAACTAAAAAAATATGTCGGTCCAGTTCCAGTTTTCGTTCCTCCAAAACTAAAGATTTTCGGTTCAGTTCTGAATGATTAATTTTACTTTATGTACGTAGTATGATCCAAACGTTCGGGGACAAGGTGAAGGAAACCTTAGCCTGGATAGCTCACAACAATGATGCACTTCTGCCAGCGCGTTTTTATAACTTCTGAAAGCACAGCTTAAAGCGATTTTTCGTAACCTCCCGTAAGGCCTCCTGCGACGTTACTTTCACTTCATCTGATGGCACAAAACAACACCCCTATAAATGTTTTTTCATTGATGGCGACAGGTAAATGACATAAGGCTAAGTCTGGCGTATAGGGGGATGTGGAAGTACGTTTGAGAGTTTGGGCGAGTAATTATTTTACCAATTCGGATCGAAGTGCTGGTGCGTTGTTATGCAGACGATACCAGTCGTCACTCTGCAAGAGAATTGAGGACGTTTACTACGAATGGATTGCTACAAACGAAGTCTTCCAGAAACGGGTAGCCTCAGCAATTTGTTTAAGTATTTGGCAACGACCGTTTCTAACACTTTCAGACACGAAAGCAACATTTTCCGCATCCCGTGAAGTCGAAGGTCATCCAACGCGTTCATTGGATTCGAATGATTATCGGCCCTCTGTGAAACATCGATGCCATTCGTAAACCATGGATCTCACCGTGATAAATTCAATTTTCAAAGTCTCCATTGTTGTTTTATCTAAGCGTTGACAGAATTTAATGTTCAACGCTGTTTATTAAAAGCCAGGTTTCTTAGATCACGAAATATAAAGCTAACTAGCTTAGGAAAATAACAGCTGCGTGTGTGGTTCGGTCACATGACATGGGTTAAATCAGCCTGGCGAGGTAGAGCAGGATTTTAAAGATCCATTTCAAAAACTTTAATTGCAGCTCGCAAGTTTGCATTACATGCATTGGATACAGGAAAATTAGATTTTTTATACATTATGTTGAATTTTTTAAAGCGTCATCTAGTAGTTTAAAGGATTTTGATACAAATAGTTAGTTTAAATTGTACGAATTTATATTAGAATTAAAACTCAAGTTAAAATGAAGAAAATTTCCTTAGAACACTTAAGGTATCCTATACTACGTACTAAACCACGATTTGGCAAAAGCGTATAAATGGATACTATTTATGATATTTAGTGTCACTTAGATTAGAAAATGTATATAAAATTGTTTGAAGAATATTATTACAATAAAAAATTATTTAACCCGCGATCACTCGCGCGGGGTGTTCTGTACAGTACACCCCAGCAACAAGAAAATCCTCCCAGATTTCTAAAAAGAATGTGCAGTACCACGATTTTTTCTGTAGCTGCACATTTTAGGTCATTGAAACTTCAGGCGTGATGCAATCCTTCTTTAAGGAACGATTGGAATGTAATGACATTGAAAAGTTTATCTGGAGGGCTGAGAACTCCCGCGAGAAGTTGAGCATTTGTATACAGTCTGCTCTGAAAGTTTGGAAAATGATTAAAATATTATTTTTCTATACTTTCTACTATCATTATCTCATTAATTATAAAGTATATTTATTACTGGCATATACGTTTTACTGGTTTATGAAAAAATATAAAATTATGTGTTTTAAAATGAAAATTTTGTATGTTTATTTTAAATTAATGTTAGTCTCATTTGTGTGCAATAAATTAAATAATTTTATTTGTATAATGCAAAACACATCTTGTACTTTATAAATCTGTATCATAATGACTTAATTTTTATTTTTATAATTAAATACACGTGTTAAAAGTTTGGGGTGTTCTCTACACCCCGCGAGTAACGAAGGTAGCAAAAACAGGCGCGAGTGACCGCGGGTTAAGTACAATATTTTGACAAAAAATGAACATAAAATGACCAAAATATTCTCCTTTTGTGAAAAATGTTTCTATTATTATAATACTTTGCCTGTATATAGCTCAGACCTCTGTACAGAGGCTCAACTAAAATTTTAAAAGTTTATAACTTAGAAGTGGGTTTATCCATGTTTACGACAACAGAAGGGGAGAAATTTTAAGAAAAAAACACCGATAATTATTTCAATGGGTTGTAAATCTGAAAATAATATTAATTTTTTAAAAAAATAGTCCAGACTCTCTGGAGAAGTCTTTACTTTATATAAACACACGCACACACACACAAAATAGTATTATTTAAGAAGAAATTTTTATAAAAGGAGAACTTTTTGAATAAAGACTATTCTAAGTTACTTTTTTGCCAAAATATTGTATGTAAATAAGTTTTTTTATTGCCAAAATGTCCTTAAAATTATTTTATACGTGTATTCTAATCTAAGTGACACTAAATATCACGAAAATTATCTATTTTTCCCCTTTTTTAAATTCACTGTTCCGAACGTAGTTGGATACCTTAAGGCGTGATTATTACCTTAAGGCGTACCAAAAGATTATTTAAAACAACTATATTTTTTTACTAAAAGTAAACAAACCAATACATTCTGACATAATAAATAATAACACCCATAGTTACATTGATATGATACACTTATAAATATAGCAGTACTGCGCAATGTATTTTAAAATTAATTTAACAATACTAAGTTAAGAATAAGTTTAATAATTACCAGTGCCTCCTTGGGCTTGTCATATATAAACTTATATAAGAAAATTAGCATTCATCTGGATCATTTGTACGGTTTACAATTAGCTCCAAAACTTCATATTAAAAGTTACGCGATTCGCTCCGTCATGCCTTAATTTTCTACATAGGTGTGTGTGCGTGAAGTATTGGAGGGATGTGGAGAAAAAAAAACAAATTTTCTGAAATAAGAGTAAATCCTTCGCAAGGCCATTTTATTGCAAAAAAGCTGTCACGGTGATTTTATTGCATTCCAAAGCCTTCAGAATAGTTTTACGGATAGCAGTTCGCAGAAAAGATCGTACTTCGGAAATACGTATATATATATACGTCTGGAGCAAATAACGCATTGGCTGAGAGGGACGTTTACATAAACCGGTGGCACAAGAGGTTAAAGTCATGTTGTAGGCTTAGCGTTAAAGTATAATTTTATTGCATTTAATATATTATTTTGTGGAGGGGAGGGTGCGATGTGAAAATTATGCTTGAATATTTGGTCACAAATATTGAAAGTTTGAGAAGCACTGATATACAGTGAAAATCTTGAGTCTTTATGTTTAATAGTTTTTGAGAAAAAGGTACGAGGAGATACATCATATGTAATGTTTATTGTCGTTGTGAGAAGCTTGTTACATACATAAATATATATAAATTTCACGTTGAAAAGGATAAAAACAGCTTTATTTCGGCTGTTTTAGAAATCATTTGTCCTGTTTAGAGCAAATTTTGAATTTTTAAAATATTTAGAAACTGTGTTTGTATGTGAACATTCAAAATCCTAATGAACATTTTCAAATGCCATATAATCATGTATTTGCAAATACAATCACAAATTCGTACTAAAACCATATTGACACTTTTTACCTTATATTTATAATGCTTTTTGGTCAAATTCTATGTGGGTATTGCATCATTCTCTTCAATGATAGAGAATTTGAGAAAAATGTTGTAAATCTACAAAATATCTCGTTAGACAAAAAAAAATGAAGTATGCTATGAATGTATTTTCTGGGCAATTTAAGTAAAATAGGAAACAAGAAAATCTTAAATTAAGTTAAAGAGAAGCTAATGTTTAATAAAATGGGACAAATATATGATGTAAATCATAATTTTTATATGAAATAACATTTTATTTTTAAAATACAATGTTCTCAAAATGTTTTTTTTTATAACTGCGTGTACCTTTTTCTGAAAATCTTTTGTATGAATGTACCTGCCATTTTTCACTCATATTAATGATGTTTTAACCTGAAATACTGAAGTAAGCTTTTTGAGGGGCTCACAAAATAATTGGCTTGACACCAGATATCGTAAACAAAAAAATGACAATTTTCCAAAAGTTCAAAGTGATATTTTCAAGCTGCATGTTTTTGAAAAAACCAAACAGCATATTTGAAAAAAGTCACTTTAGTATAAATATAATAATATACAGAACTTTTTTTATATGTAATAGTTTTTGAGAAAAGGGTACATAAAAAAAGCTCAAATTAAAACTTTGTTGGTACAGTGGGTACCGATTCATCTTTATTCGAAGCATCAGAAAACATGACTCGTTGGTGAAGACAACCACTTGTTAATACTTAGAAGATCGGTAACATGTGCTATTGGCACCAACTTGAAGCAGCTTTGAATAAAGCAACTTCGTTAGTTTTGGCTCCTTCGGAGTCCTATATGTTACAAGAATTATTATACTGTATTCTAAATCTCCTGGCCCATTTCATATACAGAGTGATTTGCTGCCAGACCCACAATCTTGCAGGATGGGGGAAGGACGGTTACAAAAATGGTCCTGAATCATATAGAAATGTAGAGTCGTAAATGTCATAGTTACGAGCTTTGGGGCAATGAAGCAGAGATAAGAAAAGAAACAAATGAAGTAGGTGTTCGAAACTACGACCAGAAGTCATCAGGCAGGCCGGACAACTGTGCTGCACGGAAAACTATTGGACGTCTCTTATTCTTCCGAAAGCTACATATATTCAGCAATGATATCGTTAACTGAAGAAAAAGGCGTCTCGTACACCAAAAAGTCAGTTAAATTGTTAAAGAACAAGTCTTGAGTAATCTTCTGTTAACACTTGTGAATAGGGTTGGTGTGTGTTCACGAAACCTTCCGTTCAGCAACATCTACCACAAAATTGCCTGGAGAAATCTACCAGAATGTGAAGAATTCTTCGCAGACTTGCCAGAAAACTGCTTTTCGTACTTTCAAAAACCTGTTGTAGTAGAACCGTTTAATAAAAGGTTTTCTGTGCCCCATTCATGTGTTTCTGATATTTTCTCTTCTTTGCACCATAGCTCCAACTTGCGATGATGTGATACTGCATTCTTACGGGATTTCGAGTGGTTTTTACGACCCCTGCACACCCTTCAAGTTTGTCAGTCGGGTAGTAAGTCACCGAGTTGTACGTTTCTATTCACCGCTAACTGAATTAGGTTATGAAACCTGGAGTAAAGTGACGGAGATTAAGTAAAAGAGAAATACCGATTTAAAACTTCATTTCATCAACATTTTTTTCAATTCCTGCCATTAGTTCACAATCTCCCTCTATATATATCTTGTTCAAATTTTCAATCGTTAATAAAGTACATTTTAAGGTATCCGACTACGTTCGGAGCCGTGATTTTGAAAAAGCGTGTAAAGGAATAATATTTATGATATTTAGCATAACTTAGATTAGACAATGTATATAAAATTCTTTTAAGGACACATTATGACAAAAAAAAAATTTTAAGTACAATATTTTGACAAAAAATTAACTTAGAATATCCTTTTTTCCAAATGTTCTCCTTTTGTAAAAAATGCTTCTGTTGTATTAATATTTTGCCTGTATATAGCTCAGATCTCTGTACAGAGGCTCAACTAGAATTTTTGAAACGTATAACTTGGAAGTGGGTTTATCCATGTTTTACGAAAACAGAAGGGAGAAATTTTAAGAAAATACTCCGACAATTATTTCAAATGGTTGTAACTCTGAAAATAATGTGAATTTTTCAAAAATCATAGTTGAGCCTCTGAACAGAACAGGCAAAATATTAATACAATAGAAGCATTTTTTACAAAAGGAGAACATTTGGAAAAAAAGGTTATTCTAAGTTAATTTTTTTCCAAAATATTGTATTTAAATTTTATTTGGTCAAAATGTCCTTAAAACAATTTTATACATGTATTATAATCTAAGTGACACTAAATATCATGAAAATTATACATTTATGCGCTTTTTTAAAATCATGGTTTCCGAACGTAGTCGGATACATTAAAGCGCTCAATTGAGCTGAAATTTTATATACACGATTATTTTTGATAGCAATATGGTAATTTAATTATAATTAATAAAAATTTTAATTGACTAAAACTAATTATTTAACGAATTACAAATACAGTTACATTGGCATCATTTTTTGTGACAAAGCGTTCATTTTGGTGACTTGTGATACAACTATAAGGTTTTTTCACTCATTTTAAAAGACTCATTTGAGCAGAAATTTTTATGCACTATTGTTCTGAGTGACAATAAAATAATTTATTTATGATTAATAAAAATTAATTGACTGAAACTAATTATTTAAAGAATTACAGATAAAAAGCCAAGATGGCTTCCTTTTTAGCTACTTGGTCAAAACATTAAAAGATTTTTTTTTTCTCACGTTTTAAGGTATTCAGTTGAAGTTTTATATACACGATTGTTTTGGATGACAATACGATACTTTAAATGATAATAATAAAAATTATTTTCCAATTAATATTGTGATCCTGTCATATGTATATACATATTTATATTAATTAAAATTATTATTTGATAAAAAGAAACTAAAATAAAATTTTTCTTTGTTGTTTTTTAATAGGAATTGACTTAAATTTTTCTTTTATATTACATGTTTTTAACTCCAGTTACTGAACTGTGAGTCCGTCATCATTGGTATGAATAGACCCTGTAAACTCGACTGATTTGTTTAATTTTTGGACTCGGAACTGTAAGAAATATATATATATATATATATAAGTGTTGTATTTTCTTCTTACCTTCTTTCTCTCCAGAACTCAAATTTTTTTATAAATAATCCGAGTAATTGATAAACTTCTTTTAATTTTTGAAATTTATCCACAATTATTATTATAAAGATTCCGATTTAAATGATTTCCATACGTAAGAAGTGATTTTTATTACTTCCTAAACTATCATAAAATTTGCAATAAACTATTATAATTTTCAGTATTTATCCAAAGTGTAAAACTTTTTTTTTCATTTTTTTAACATTAATTTTTATAACTCTACTTAATAATTAATATTACTATGTGTTTATAAATATATTTTATTTTTCATTTTTTTTTAAGTTGTTTGAAATGTGCATATAACAGGTAATATAAAAAAAAAAAATAAGTCAATTCTTACTTAGATCAACAAAGAAAAATTTTATTTTAGCTACTTTTTATTAAATAGTTACAATTAATATAAATATGTATATGCATAGGATTAAGTGGTAATTATTTTTTATTAATTATCATTAAAGTATCGTATTGTCAGCCAAAATAATCGTGTAAATAAAATTTCAGTTCAACTGAAAGCTTTAAAACGTGAAAAAAAACTTTTAAAATTTCGACCCAAGTCGCTAAAAATGAAACGAACGTGGCTGTATCTGTAATTTTTTTAAATAATTAGTTTCAGTCAATTAATAGAATTAATTATAATTAAATTATCGTATTTTTACCCCAAACAATAGTTATAGAAAATTGCAGCTCAAATTAGTGCTTTAAAATCTGAGAAAAAATCCTTTTTTAGTTTTGACACAAGTCACCAAAATGGTCGCTAAATCACCAAAAATGATGCAAACGTGGCTGTGTATTTGTAATTCTTTGAATAATTAGTTTTAATTAATTTTTATTAATTATAATTAAATTACTGTATTGTCATCCAAAATAATCATGTATAGAAAATTTCAGCTCAATTGAGCGCTTTAAAATGTATTTTATTTACAAGTGAAAATTCCTCCAAGATAAATAAATATGTAGAGAGTGTGATCTAATAGTAAGAATTCAAAAAGTATCTATCGTTTGGTTCCAAAACTGTTATAAGTATAAAACTTAAGCATTTTGATGTTTGGGAGTCATTTGGCATTTGAGGATAATTTTTAATCCACTCTGATTCAAGCTGAATTCTAAAAGAATGCTTCTTTTTGTGTGTTGTAAAATGAACTTGCTGTGAAATTCGACAATAATGATGAAAATATACTTTTGTTTAGAAATCAATTTGTTATGTTAGTGAAATTATTGAATCATTCAATTAACTTAATAAATTAAATAATGTTCAGCTGTTAACACACAAAGAGTTTTGTCTAGTTTTGACAAAAATAACAACTTTTCTTTGATGACAGCAAGGATTTATTAGTGTACATTTTGAAACATGTATAACATTCAATAAAATTTAAAAGAAAATTATAAGTAGAAAACCAACAATAATAAATATTTGAAATTTACAGTAACATATTTCACATTTCTTAATTATCGATCAGAATAATTTTGTTTTTATAATTCATAAATTACAGAGGAATCATATACACATATATTACATTTACATTATTACATAAGTTACAATTGCATCACATTTACAATATTTATTTCTATATAATTGCACACAGGTATTATAAATGATATTTCATATTTTACTTTAAAAATACATATGTATATATATGATTACTACGAAATATTCTATTCAATAGTATATTGCCTTAAAAATACATTTGCAATTTTTTCACCCGATATTATTGTGTTGTTTTCCTAAAACTGTCTAAATTGTATCATTAGTTTATGGATGAGATTCTACATTGATCCCAATCTGAAAGTGATTATTTTATTCTGCAAGAAAAGATAAATTTGAAATTATCGTTGAACGTGAAAGAGCCAACTGATTTTGAAACTCCTACACTGAAACTGTACTTCTTATTCTAACAACAAAACAAAGCGTCTTTAATTCGATTAAGTAATGATTTGTCCAGATTTTCTTCTTTAATTGTTCAAATACTAACATTTTTTTTTTAAAATCCAATGCAATTAAAATGAATATTGTGGAGCAGTAATTGTGAAGTTTCTACCACACAAGAATAAAGTGCAGTTACATAACAATATAATGTGTAATCAGTGTCATTAGCTTGAAGACATTTTATTCTTTATATGTTTCTTTAACACATCAAGTCATATAAGACTGATGATCCTTTATTTAAAAGTCGAGTTTACCGATAATATTTTAACTGCAGTTAATTATATTGTAGAAATTAGAGCATTAGCCTATAAATATTAAGTACACAGAATACATCACCCATTATGCTGTTTTTAGGAACATCTTTCATAAATTAAACGAAAATTGGTCGTCCACAGTTATTTTTGTTACATCACATATTTTGAAGCTATGAGTTCATCAACTGCTTTTGAAAGTTGCTAAGCTCTTTTATGAAATATTAACTGCAGGTCAGACAGAATCTTTTCCAATAATTTTACAATGATTTTAAAATCTTCTTAATATTCTCACAGAATGTAATCATTTCTTTTAATCTTTCAAAAAGTTCTAAGCTTGATTTTAAACGGAGCTATGGATATATTGTTTCCCCAAATATAAAGAAAGTTTGTTTTAGAACAAATGCTATTTTAAGATTACCAGCCTCGCATACTTTCTAGACCTATGAATTTTGAAAAGGGAATTTTTAATTGTTTTTCAATGTACAAACAGACAATTAGATATTCTACTTGCCCTCATACATTGTATTCACCCAGATTATTGCCATGGCAGATTTATGGAGGGAAGAAAAAAGTTGTTTTATGTTTTCCCCATGTATTCTAAGAATTAATTGAGAAATAACTCCAGTTACCTCCTTTGAGACAATTTATGTTTAATCCTAAAAAATCTCCAGCCAGCACAGATTTTACACGATAAGTAACTTCAATATTTTTCAATGTGCACGATTTTCTTTTCAATATATTGCTATTTTATTAAATGCATTTTAAAACAAAGTGGCAAAAGGCTCCAAGAAACGTTATTGAGGTCATCAAGGGCATACTCAGTTTGAGTTCAGTGTACCTGCCAGCAAACAGCACATTTTTAATAAAAATTTAATGAAAATTAAAATTTCCTTTAAGTGTTATTAATCATTGCGTATATTTTGTTTGAAACTGAAAAAAAGCAACCGGGTGAAGATCTTACGTATTTGTAGGTAAACACTTGAATTCACTTCTTCTAAAGATTTTTCTCTATGATTGCAGCTGTGACTTCACAACTTTCCTCAATTTATTTAAACGGACAATGTTTCTTAATCTCTACGTACTGGGTTAGATTTCATGATGTACATTTATCGCGCAAATATGCATTTTGGCCAGGCACTAAATTTCCCATTGTTTTGACACGAAGAAAAGTCTTCTCCGCTTAACGCAAAATCTTTTTCGCACTCAACAAAACACTTTTCTCTTAGTTGTTTTCGGTAAAAAATCTTTAGCAGTTAGATGGTTAGGAATATTTGAAAAAGAAAAAAGAGCATAAACAATAAGGATATAAGCTCCATAGACCTTCAGATTCATATTTGATATCTGCTTTCCTGACTAAACTGAAACTTTCTGTTCATTTAACAATGCATGTGTTTTTAAAAAAGTTATTACAACAATTTCCTTCTCTTTTAAAAAAATTAACTATTCATCACAGGTTCTGGACACGATACTTTTGATATGTTGGAAAGATACCCCATTTAACATTATTCTGACATACACTATGAACGAGCCCTATTAGTGGCATGCTTTTACTACACTAACATAACATACTTTTCCTGGCAACATATCGCTGGCAATTCCGCTTCGTAATCCAACCATTAGATATATTTATGCTTGGACAGGTGTAACTTGAGAGAAAACTCCATTTACCTCCTTCGAGACATTTTATAATGTTTAAATCTAATAATCGTCCACTCTGCACACAATGTAACTCACAAGTATGTTCAGTTTTCTTTTCAGAACATTTTCCTATTACTTCAGTTTTAAACTGCTCCTCACAGGTTCTGGCCACGATAATTTTTGACATGTTGGTGAGACACCCCATTTACCATTATTCTGACATACACTATAATCAGGCCCGAAGAATATTGTAACCAATTTTACAGCGAATAGAACACTTTTCTAATTTTGGTATAAAGACACACTTTTTGCCTCTTCAATAGATTCGGAAACATACGGAGTTGCACACGCACAACGGGGGGACTCACTCCACTGAGAATCTTGTAAGAATTTCATTTTCTTTCCTTCAGTTAATTTTCCACCATTTTTGCAAGAGACTTACAAACTTCATCAACATTTTTAGTAGAACAGTTCTTTTTAATTTCAGAAGATCATCTTGCAACACACTAAGCTGGGGCAAAACGGTTAAACGCACTTTGGCTGAGAACTCCATTTCGAATTATACTGGCAAGTAAAGTAATCATTACCTCTCAGTGTCATGCTTTTATTAAACTCAACGAAACATACTTTTCCTGGCAACATGTCGCTGCAATTCCCCTTCGAACTCAAACCATTAGATATATTTATGCTTGGACAGGTGCAAATTGAGGGAAAACTCCAGTTACCTCCATCGAGACATTTTATAATGTTCGAACTTAATAAGCGTCCACCTGCACACAATGTACCCAAAAAGTTTCTTTAATCTTTTTGAATGTGCAGTTTTCTTCTTTCAATATTTCCCTGTCTAACACAGGACGAGAACAATGCGTTTTAAAGCAAAGTGGCAAATAACACCAAGTAGCATTGGGGAGACAGGCAATAACATCCTCAGTCGGAGTTGCGTATCCATGTGGGCAAGCCACAGCACATGTTTTGTTCCTTTTCTTAAAATTGCAGTCTCCTCTAAATATTTGGAATTGGGCATAAGCAATCTGGTAAGGAACTCCACGTATTTGTAGGTAAACACTCGATTTCATTCGATACATTAACTTTTTCTCCATGTTTGCAGGCGACTTCACAACGTTCTCCATTTTTTTAAAAGAGCAATTTTTCTTAATCTCTAAGTATTCGGTTAGATTGGGTGATGGTCATATCTTGTGTATACATTTCGGCATGCTACTCCTTTTCGTTTTAATTTGGCAGAAAATAAAGCAATTTCCAATTAATTCCATATCTTATTTACACGGAAGAGAACACCTATTTTTCAGTCTTCATGCAGCGGCAACTGCGTTTGAAGTTCAAGCCACTCGTGAGAGGCAGAGGAGGGCACATACAATTTGGCAGAATACTCCATTGGCTATTGCTCTGACATTGAAACGTATAATTGCCAATTATTTCAACACCTTCTTTGCACTTCAAAGCATAAACATCTTCGAAATATTTGTCGGAACAAGTTGCTATAAATTTTAAATGAGTATCTAACATTGTGGAGTTTGGACAGGACTATCTAATGCATTTTGAAAAAAAGAGCTCCATTCACTATTATTCTGACAAGTTACATAGTTCAAATCAGTAATATTATAGTCTTCTTTACATTTAAGAGCGCATTTTTCATTTGGTTTCTTAGACGTACAATTCTGTATGATTTGTATGGATTTCTCAAAATTCGGTGTTGGACATGCACATTGTGGTGTTTCATCCACATCAAATTTTCTGAGCATTTCATGTTATCTTCACCAATGATAATTCCGCCATTTTTGCGAGCCACTCTTGCCATGTATCTCCAATGGTTCTTGTGAAACACACTTCTTTGAGTAGCAGAGGACCATCAGGCAATACTAAGGTTGGGCAAAAAGCCTTTACACATTTGCGGTTGAGAGCTCCATTTCGTGTTGTTATCACATATTAAAAAAGTCTTTTCCACTGATTGTCCAACCCTGCATGCACTTTATTTAACAAGATTCTTTGGGCATTTTCTGGGAGTAGTTTTCCATTTCTTTAACGGGACCATTTAAAACCGGCTGTGGTCAGGGGCAGTTTGGAAAAGTACTCCCCTTGAGGTTTTCTGTGCATTCAATGACCGCATTGCCAATTATAAAGCCACCTTTTTTACAACTAATTTTACATGATTGTTTCACAGATTTCAAAAACAGTCTTATTCCAATACTAAATGTTTGCGGAAGCATCGGGTACGGGAAAAACTTTGGGCATTTCGATAGAACACTCCATTTGGTGTTATTGTGGTAAAAAATGAAAAAAAAAATATTTTCGGATTTCTAACTGTTCTTGCAAAATACCTCACAATATTCACCTATCTTAATATAACTTCAGTTAATTTTAGTTTCTAGATCTTCCAATAACACTGGAGCAGGTCACGTACAGTCACCTCTGGTATTCCACTTTTCATTAGCTAAACAAGTGACTTTATTTTATCCTGTTAAATTCCCGCCTTCTTTACATGAAATTTTAAAACCCTTCTCCGATGCGTTTAAAAAGGCTCCTCGAGTTTTAAAAAAGCATGAAGAAGAGGGTTCTTACAAACATGCGACTTACATACAGGTTGAATGTTCCACTTTGAATTTCTTAAGCATTCTATGTAATTTTTACCAAGTATAATTGAGTCATTTTTGCATTTTAAAACACATAACGTGCCTGGCAATATTGCAGTGCATTTACTATTCTTGAATTTCAAATTGTCTTTTAACATCGGTGGAGGGCATGAGCAGTTTGGTAGGCGGTTTCCAAAATGTAAACATGAAATAAAGTTCCTGGGTAAAGGTTTTCCTCCATTACGGCAACCTAAGTTGCAATTTTTTCCAGCAGGTATAGAAGTGCAATCTGTAATAAACTTCGAAATTCCGGAAAGTTTTGGTTTGTAACACATCACGAACACGCATTTTGGGAGTAAACTCCATTTCGTATTCACTTGACACCGAATAACATTATTTCCAGATATGACTGTCCTTTTATCAGGGCATTTCAGGTTGCCTATTTCGCCCGACTTCTTGCAGCAATCTTCTTTTGTTTTCATTTTATCTGGTAGCATAGGACTCAAACAGGTGCATTGCGGGGAGGAGAGATGTCCAGTACAACATTCTTGTATGAGTTTTGCAAGTAATATAATTTGAATCAATTAGACTTCCTCCTTCTCCACACTGTAAGCGGCATTTCTTTTCCAGTACTTTTGATGAACAATTTTCGTGAAATTTTAAAGCACTGCTTAACTTTGGTTTGGAACCAATCAACGTTATACATTTGTGGCGATAGACTACATCGAATATCATTTTTACACACAATGAAATATTTCCCTACTAACCTGAAAAACTGTTTGAATGTAACATGGCATTTTTCTCCTACAGTCTTATGGTTCCAACTCTCTGTCTTTGACAAACCTTTCGTAAGCAATGGCAAAGGACAGGTGCAACGAGGGAAATTGCTCCATTCTTTTATATTATTGCAAAATATTTTGTTTGATCCAATTAGCTTTCCACATTCTTTGCATTAAACGAAACATGCTTCACCGGGTAATAAAGAAGAGCAGTTATCTGCATAAACTAAGGTCTTAGGCAATTTTAGAAGAGTGCAGAGATGTGGTTTGCATTTCAGTAGTAGACTGCATTGAGCATTATTTTTACAAAGAATAGGTTTTACATTAGAAAATGATTGATCAAATTTGAACTTCACCCTGCATCTTTGTCCAATAAGTTTGGAAGAGCATTTCTCAATCAAAATAAGTTGATTTCTTAGTATTAAAGAAGGTCACGTACATTCCGGCATTTTTGTCCATGTTTTTCCTTTTATACATGTCACTCTATTAGAGCCTATGAGTGTTCCTCCTGCCATACATTTAAGTTGGCAATGCTCACCTGGATATTTCAATGAACAATCTTCATTGAAACTAAGATATTCTGGTAACCGTAATTCTAAGCACGGAAAATTTTTGCATTTTGGCAAATGGCTCCAACGTGTGTTATTCTGACATACTATGAAATTATCAGAGACTAAAGACATGTGTTCTTTGCATTTTAAGTGACATTTTTCTCCTATTCCCTTTTTTGTACAATTCTCCATGGTGATTAAATCATCTGACAGATATGGAACTGGACAGGAACAAGTCGGTAATGGTGTCCAAATGAATCTAAATATGCACACTATAAAATTAGGACCAAATAATTGTCCTCCTTCCTTACATTCAAGTAAACATCTTTTCCCAGGACTTACAGTCATACAATCTGCAGAATAAAGCAAAAATTCTGGTAACTTTTTTTTCATGCAATAATTTGTTTTGCACTTGGGGATTTTACTCCATTGGGTATTGTTTTTACAAACTATAGAAGCGTTTCCTTCCATTTTCAAGTCATTTTTACAAATTAAAATGCAATGATGTCCGGGAAATTTATATTTACAATCATTTTTCGTTTCAATGAAATCTGGCAAAGAAGGTATTGGACAAGTACAGATAGGAAGATGAGTCCAAAGCATCGTATTCAAACAATCAATATAATTGGATTTAAATGGTCTTCCTTGTTTTTTGCATGACACATGACATCGATCTCCTAATACCTTGAAAATGCAGTCTTCCTCAAAAATAAGTGTATTTGTAAGTATTGGCATCGGACAGTGTTTCTTTTTACATTCTGGTGTACCACTCCATCTTGTGTAACTGTTACAAGTAATAAAATTCCTACTAATCTTAAACAAATTACTTTTACAAGACAAAAAACATTTTTGACCAGGAAGTACTTTCCTGCAATCGTGATTGGTTATAACTCCCTTGCTCAAGAATGGGAAAGGGCATGCACACTTGGGTTGTTGTGTCCAATGAGTTCCATTGATGCATTGAATTACGCTATGTTTCAGTGTCTTACCTCCTTCCTTACATTCTAATTTGCAGTGATCTCCGGACAGTTTCGATGTGCAATCCTCTTCAAAAGCAAGAACTCTTGACAATTGAGGTTTTGGACATCTAGGTCTCTTACAGGAAGGCAAGGAACTCCATTTTAACTTGTAGTTACACATAATGTTACCATCACCTGTTATCGAAAATCCTTTTTTGCATTCGACAGCACATTTTTCTTCCGGCTGTCTGTCTGTACAGTTTTCACGGAAATCAATGTCGTTTCTCAAAATGGGCAGCGGGCAGGTACAACGAGGGGGTGAACTCCATCTCAAATTACTTTTGCAAAATATAAAGGATCCCATCTCTGGTCTGTATTTGCATTTGACATAACATTTGGTGCCAACTACTTTTCCAGAGCAATCTTGAGAGACTTTTAAATGCTTACGAAATTTAGGAACTGAGCAATATGACTTGCCTCCAGAACATGGTTTAATTTTACTCCAAAGACCAGGCGGTAAGCATGTTGTAGCGCTAGGACCAGTCATCTGGGCGGAGTCATCTCTGCATGTTATGTCACACGTAACGCCTCCTTCGGGATTACATGATCCGATTAATTTAAGATTTGCATAGATGGGAGGTGGAAAGCTGCATTTAATTTTAAACAATTTATATGGAGAAATTTTTTCTGGAAAGCACTGAGGGATACCCTTCCAAGTACCGTTTTCACATTTAATGAAATGCCAACCAACCAGTACGAAGTTCTTAGGGCAACGAATCTGACATTTGGCTTCGTCATTAAATGAACAATCATGAGCAAAGGTAATATAAGGAGATATTTTTTGGGGGCACTTTGTGAAAGAGGAATAACAGGTTGGAAATGTGGACCATTTTCCTGACCGGCTGCAACTAACTCTACTATCCCCTTCCAAAGTGCCTCTTTCACATTGTAAATCACAATTTGATCCAATAGTTCTTCGACAGGTAGCTCCGTAGTGGAATATTTTTGGTAACGGTGGACACAAAATAGGTGTGCATTTAAATTCTCCGATCCACTGTTTCATAAAACAACGTATGGTGTTGTTTCCTGATGAAAAAAAACCTTTTTTGCACTTATAGTGGCAGACTGAGCCCTCCACAGGCAAGCAATTTCTCAGTAAGTCAGAAGTTTGGGGAAGTTTTGGTTTCGGACACCGCAATTTCTCCGGGATTTCAATCGAGAACATTCTCTTTGCTTTTTCACAGTCCGGCAATCCATGCCACAAACCCGAAGAGTTGCATTCTGCGTCTTTTACAAAAACAAGCTTATGAATGATGGTATTCGACACTCGTGAGAAAATTCGCACATCACAGCCAACTTTGCAGAGGGGTGCAGTGGATTTTTTACATGAGTTAATAATAAAATGCATTTGAGCGGGGAGATTTTGATCTGCGCATTGAAGTCGAAAATTGCATATCGGTAACGGTGACCATTCATTTGTCGATAAACACAGGATTTCTTCAGGTGCAATTATTCCATTGGGACACCGTACCTGAAAACAATATAAAATAATCAATTTTCATTATTTTTCTCTAGATTACATAAAACCAATTAGCTTACATTTACTTATAAGTAGTGGTTTATATTTCAATAAGTTGTGGTAGCTTTACTTCAAGAACTTAAATCATTTTTTTTTATGCTGCTTGTGTGTGTTGTTTTGTGGGACGAATGATTCAAATACAAAATATAAAATGTTTATGCATCTTAAGAAGTGTATATGAAATAATTAAAATGAAAGAAACATTTAAAAACAACTTGAATGGGCAAATATAATATCAACGTAGAAAATCTCCCCAAAAAGCACCGCAAGGCGATTCATACTAATATATAAATAAAATTGGTGCACAGGACAAGAAATTGAAAAAAACGATAAAAGTAATCTTTTAAAATGTCAAAATGTATAAAGATTGATGTATAAAGTTACCTTTAATATCACTTCGGACCCCCTGTGGCAGCGTTATTTGCCGTAAAAAAGTTCGGCATTAAGGTATCCGACTACGTTCGGAATCGTGATTTTAAAAAAACGCATAAATGGATAATTGTCATGATATTTAGTGTCACTCAGATTAAAATAAACGTAAAAAATTGTTTACAGGACATTTTGACAAAAAACAATTTTTTAAATACAATATTTTGGCAAAAAATTAACTTAGAATAACCTTTTTTCAAAATGTTCTCCTTTTATAAAAAATGTTTCTGTAATAATAATATTTTGCTTGTATAAAGTAAAGACTTCACCAGAGAGTCTGAACTATATATATTTTTTTGAAAATTTCACATTATTTTCAGAGTTACAACCAAGTAAAATAATTATCAGCGTTTTTTTTCTTAAAATTTCTCCCCTCTGCTTTCGTAAAAAATGGATAAACCCAGTGCTTCTCAAAGTTGCAATATTTGCGACCCAATATTCAATCATCATTTTCATCGCGCCCCCCCTCTCATACAATAACAATGAGTTGAATTCAATAACACTATACTTTGACGCTAAAGCTACAACACGGCTTTAACCTCTGAAGCGCCCGCGACATGTATAAGTCTCTCTCAGCCAAAGCGTTTATTTCCCCTGACGTATATATACGTGTGTCCGAAGTACGATTTTTTCTGTGCACTGCTATCCATACAATTATTCCGAAGGCTCTGGAATTCAGTAAAAGGGCATTGACAAAGTTTGCGAAGGATTTACTCATTTAGGATTATTTGATTCTTTATTCCTTCCCCCCAGTACTTCACATACGCGCGCTTACGTGGAAAACGGTTGGCATTGGGAAGCGAATTGCGTAACTTTTAATCGGCATTTAAGGGATTAATTATAAACTTTACAAATTATTAAGATAAGCGTTAATTTTTGTTTTTAATTTTATATATGACAAGACTATAGGGTGATAATTAATAAACTTAGTACTATTAGATTAATTATCGAATACATTGTGTAGCACTGAAACACTTAAAGTGTAATACATCAGTGTAAATATATTTTTTATTATGTCAGAAAGTATTTTGTTTTTGTTTACTTTCAGTAAATGAATAATTTTTTTGATAATCTTTTGTTTCCGACCTTACACAATATGCTTGCGCCCCCCTTGTAGAGTTGTCATGCCCCCCAAGGGGAGCGCGCCCCACAGTTTGAGAGAAACGCTGGATAAACCCAATTCTAAGTTATTTATTTCAAAAATTCTAGAATGATTATAATAAAATGATTATAATAATAGAGACATTTTTCACAAAAGGAGAATATTTTGAAGAAAAAGATTATTCTAAGTTAATTTTTTGCCAAAATATTGTATTTAAATAACTTTTTAGTGTAATAATATTCATAAAACAATTTTATATACATTTTTTAATCTAGGTGACACTAAATATCATAAATATTATCCATTTATACGCTTTTGCAAAATCACGGTTCCGAACGTAGTCGGATACCTTAAGTATAGAAAATAAAACGACTATATGTGTATAATGTACAATACATTGAGCTTTACATTAATAAATGTATAATACATTATAAAAATCATATTTTACTCATTTTTTTGAGGATCATAAACATGTGGCCTCTAACTTAAAATAAGACGGATGATATAATATACGAGTTTCACACTCCTGATATAAGTAATCCGAACTAAATATCTCCGTACATTCTGTATGAGATTTATATCAGAGTTTCGAGCAAGGAAATTGTAATTAGAATTTCCATTCGCTTTTAAATCCGCAGTTGTCGAGTTCTAACGATGTACACAGGCACATATTTTCATGAAAAAACATTCAATGTGAACCACTCTGATAACTAGTATCATATTTAATAAAACCTCACCAAGCATGCCTTAATCATGCATATTACCACCTACGAAAACAGTGTCCAGAGTCGTATTTGAAAGCAGGATTTACTACGATTTCCACCACCCCGTAACAGAACCAACTCCGTACTCTCTTCAAGGTATAAAAAAGATATTTCATATTCTCCAAATAAATTTTACCTATCAGGGCCATCCGCGTTAAACTTTTTTTTTATCCGAAACAATTATAGTTTTATATGTATCATTCCAAAACATGATTTCCAGCAACCTATACAGCAGCCTGTACCAGCAATTTTTGGTAACTGGAAAGTTACTGGTCGTTTTCCTCTAATTAACATAGCAATATGTGTGGAGCTGATGTCAAAACACTATATCTATGAGAAACTCATGCAAAATTTGTCGCAAAGGCATTTTTTGGAACCGAATTTTGCACTAGAGCGTTCTTTCTCCTCAAACAGGCGTTGATTTTTTTTTCTTTCTGGTTTGCTTTTTTCAGAAACATAATTTCAGGATCCCGTATGATAATCATTCATGAATGTTTTTGAGAAACGTATTGTGTCTGCTTTTTTCTTTACTCTACAACAAAAGGTTGAATTTAGATGATGCTTAATAATATCTAGATGCTCGTATAATGCAAAATAATCTTTTCACCTATTTTTTTTTAACAATAGACATATTCACCTAGGCTATTCTTTCTCTTATAAACTATATATATATATATATATATATATATATATAACTTCTCCTATAAGATTATACTTCTAGTTAATACCGGAATAAAAACTACAATTTGATAAACCAAAATATCAAACAAATGTGCATTAAATATTGTTTCAAACGTCATTACATGACTTGTATATCGAGCATTTTAATCTTCTCTGATTGCACACACTAAAATAGACTTAAAAATAATATTACAGGTTTAAAATTTTGTTGGTTAGTTTGTATAGCATAATTTAGGGTATTGCCGAATTCGACTGATAAATTCAGAAGTTTCATAGTATACTGCATGGAGATGACAAATCAAAATGAAACATGGGGTGACAAATCGCGTTTAGTCACTGAAAATCATGAAAATACTAGCTGTCTCCAGGACAAAGTGCCAGACGAGGGGGATGGCCAAAGAAAGTCGGGGATGTACATATACTACCCGAATTCCTCGGTGGCACAAAATACTTTGTTTTTCAACAGTACAAACCAGCTACTGCGTCCAGAACGTGTGGCTCATGTGTTATGGGACACCGACACATGTTTGGATTACGGTGCGTAAACAGCCCCATACTAGATATCCCCGGGAGGTGGATTGGACCCGGTAGACCAATTTACTTGGCCTCCACGCTTTTCAGACATCAGTAATTTGGGTTTCTTCATATGGAGAGACATCTGAATTAGATTGTGTATAAGACGCCTGTGGCTACTGTAGATGATCTCATGTCACGGAGTTTTGTTGCTTCAGGTGACATCGGCAGTACGTCGGAATGTCAGAAAGGGTCTGACAAACTTTCGACTGTCGGTGGTGGCGATTCTATGACCTACGCTGCTACTACTTCGAAACAATCCAGTATCAATCCATCACCCTTGCATTTCTGACGATGAAGTGTGATGTATTCTTCGTATTGTAAATATATATTGTATAAATGTATTTCTTACCTCTGATTTCCCCTTTTCATTCCACTCGACGTTACATCCTTTAATGATTCTTTTTGTGAATTACTCCGACTAAATGGGGTTTGCAACCCCGTGTTTTGTTGTGCAGCGACTCCATGCTGCCTACTTACTATCACACCTAAATATTTGTAAGTTGGATTTAGCAACGCCCTGTATATCTCATACCCAACTACATTGAATTCTAATTGCTACTCTTGCATAAAACGTCAAAATTGTTTTCTCATTGAAGGTATCCGAATACATTTGGCACCGTGATTTTAAAAAAGTGCATAAATGGATTATTTTAATGATATTTAGTATCACTTAGATTAGAATACATGTATTTAATTGAATAGGGATATTTTGACAAAAAAATATTATTTAAATATAATATTTTGGCAAAAAATTAACTTAGAATAACCTTTCTTTCAAAATGTTCTCATTTTATAAAAAAAGCTTCTAAAATAACAATATTTTGTGCTTATATAAAGTAAAGACTTCTCCAGAAAGTCTGAACTATGATTTTTGAAAAATTCACATTATTTTCAGAGTTACAACCCATTAAATTAATTATCGGCGTTTTTTTCTTAAAACTTCTCCCCACTGTTGTCGTAAAATATGCATAAATCCACTTCTATGTTATATATTTTAAAAATTCTAGATGAGCCTCTGCACAGAGGTCTGAGCTATATACAGGCAAATTATTATTATAAAAGAATCATTTTTCACACAAAATGAGAATATTTTGAAAATTTGTCACTCTAAATTCATTTTTTGACAAAATATTGTACTTAAATAATTTCTTTTTGTGATAATTTTCTTTAAAAAAGTTTATATACATTTTCTGATCTAAGTGACACTAAATATAAATATTATCCATTTTTACCCTTTTGCAAAATAATGATTCCGAACGTAGTCGGATACCTTAATGTATCCTACTACATTAACATCGAGAATTTTGTTAAAAAAAATCAAAAAATTGTTGCTGTTTAATTTAGGAGGCCAATTTATGAGAATTATAAAATTTTACGAGTTTTCAATTTTCAATTTGTTGCACATAAGTTACAACATTTTAGCAAGAGGGAAAATCAATTCCAGTAGACAAGTTACCGAATTTGAAAAGTACGGTCATAAACAGGGATTCCTGGAAAGATTAGAGAAATATTGTGCACAATATTAGATAGTTAGACCTATTTTGTGAACAGATTTTTTAAAAGGCACTACATTATTACAAACATTTTTTGTAAATATGGCTACTGTATTCACTTATTTTTTACGATAAAATGCTCTATTTTTTTGTTAATTTTTATTATCTCTTATCCTTTAGTTTATATAAAATGATTAGAAACATACATATGTAATTCTGACGTCCAGAAAATAAAAATGTATCCACAAACATTTTTTTTTTTTTTTCCTATTTAAAAATGTTTTGTACATTTTAACTGTTTCCTCATAAAAATGAATCTCACAAATCTTAAGAACCTAAAAAAATCTTTTTTTTAAAAGATAAAAAAAATAAATAAATAAGTTGCTTATAAATCTGTGTTTCTCAAACTGTGGGGCGCGTCCCCCTAGGAGGGCTGATAACCCAACGAGGAGAGCGCGAGCACATTGATAAGTCAAAAACAAAGGATTATTAAAAAAATATTAATTTACTGAACAAAGTACATTCTGACACAATAAAAAAATTAAGTACAAATTTACACTTATAAATATATCAGTACTGCACACAATGTATTTTATAATTAATTTAACATTACTAAGAACAAATTTAATAATTACCAGTGACCCCATGGACTTGTCTTTTATAAAATTATCTGCAAAAATTAACACTTATTTTGATAATTTGTACGGTTCATAATTGATCCCTTAAATGCCGATTAAAAATTCGGCAATTCGCTCCCCAATTCTACTACTTAACACGTAGACGAGCATATGTGCTGTATGAGGGATGGGTTGAAAAGGAATAAATAAGAAAAATCTCTAAAATTAGTAAATCCTTCGGAAAAGATTGTACTTTGGAAAGAAGTATACATACGTCCAGGGCAATTAATTCACTGACTGGTGAGACGTTTATATACGCCGGTGGCACTTAAGAATTTAAAGTCATATTGTAGGCTTAGCGTCAAAGTA
>BMAV01016047.1:11076-27763 GCA_019973955.1 Trichonephila inaurata madagascariensis | reverse complement strand
TTAAATAAAATTATAGCTAAAATTTTAAAATTTTAAGAAAAAAAAATTAATTAAAATTCAAATAAAAAAAATTTTAATAATTTTTTTTTTGAAAATTGATGTATAATTTATGAAGAGCTTTATTTTGAACACGTGTATGAAATTTTAAACTAACATTATGAATAGTTTCTGAGAAATCCTGTGCGGAAGCTAAAATTTTTTGTTTTGAGAAAAAGGAAGATAAAGATAAGAAAGAGATAGGGTTTTTGTTTAAGTTTCAATGGGCATTTCAAAATAACTTTGGAAGTGTTTACAGTATCAACACAATTTTGGTATCAAAATGCTCAGAAATGTTGAAGCTTTAACATATATTTGTTTTTAAAAAATTGAAAAATTTGCAATTTAAGATTCATGATAGCCTTTATATAAACTTAGCAAACCACAGACATAGTCATCTAATCTGAGAGTCGGCAAGCTTTTGGCTGTGGCATGCCAAAACATTCTACCAATTTGATTCAGCGTGCCACAAAGTAGGACATTTTTGAGACAATTCGATACCCACAATAAGTCATGTAGTTAGAGAAAAGAATTTAATAATATAGATTTACATTATTATTTAATCATACATTATTTTTTTTAATTATTTAAAGATATTTCTTAACATAAAAATAAGCAGCATAAAAATAACTATCTCTTCAAGAGAAATTTTAAAACATTAAAATTCTACATACATTATGTATTTTTAAGCATAAATGTTAAAATACAAAATAGACAACATAAATAATAAGTATTTCCTTTTATTATAATTAAATAAATAAATAAATAAAATTTTAATGTAAACCTAAAGCTTGTGAGAACTACTAAAGTCATTCATACTAAAATCTGTTTATTAAGATATTAGTTTAAACGCAATACAACTACAAGAATAATCTAAGGAGTATGATCAAGAACGAGAAGACGCAACATGTGTTACCAATCGAAGGCGCAACTAACCACTGAATCTAACTTTATAGATTAAGTATTATCTCACTAGTAAAGGCTTTACTTTATACTTAAAGTTGAACTAATCAATCTTACTGCTATATCCTAGATAAACAGCTACGGTCCTTATCACATATGTTCTGGCTTTAATCAGGCTATACTCCGTTGGACTCGGGCCCACTTTTGGTTAATCTTCACCGGCACTGTTAGGCTAATTTCCAGGATTAAGATTCATCTTCTAGAATATATCTCATATCACTTTGCGACTACCTTTCTACTTAGCAACCACACCTAGAGACTTCACTTAACGACTCCCCTTAGCCACCCCACTTAGCGACCACGCTAATGTTAAATTTCCCATATATATATATGATTCCTAATCTGCATATACACGTTCTTCTTCTTGAGTTGGTTGGAAAGAATTGCCATTCTGGCCCCAAAGAACCCCAAGAGGCCAATTAACAGGAATCGTGTTAAAAGCTTTGTCACACAAGCTTGCACTGCTATACTTTCCTATCGTAAAATCAGGGGCGTAATATTTTTTACTTTAAGTCTTACAGGATTCTAAGTTTTACAGCATACTTAGCGGACTCGAAATATTTTTCACTTCAATAATTTACATAATAATTTTCCAAATATTTCGTAATTCCGTAATTTTCCATAATTCTGAAAATGTTTTTCAAATATATAATATTTGTCAATTATAATTTATCAACCTCCCCTCCATTTAAAAATTTAAAAATGTGTAAAGTAGTGCAGAGTGCCATTGAGAATTGCACCACTCGGCACATGGGACACTCGTACGATAGGTTGCCTACCACTAATCTAAGCAATTACTATATCTTTATAAAAATCAGAAGAATATATAACAGAATTTTTCAAATAATAAATATCATGAGTGAATGGATAAGAAGCATCTTCGGATCGAAGGTTACATTAACTTAGTCATAAAGGTTTGTAAAGCTTATAAAATAGACTTAGTTTTAACGAAACTCTACAGTGTATGAACAGTTTCCAGTGAAATAGAAATGTAGTCTCAGATATGTACAATGATGAAATAAGTAAATTACAGTTTCTTAAATAAAAGGTGGGAAATTTTGAATTTTTTTTTTATCAAAACCAATGCCATTTCTATTATTTTTTGAATATTATACAGCCAGTTTTAAAATTATAGATTCAAATAATTTAAGTGTGAAAAATCAACTGTTCTTTACAAGCGATGAAAATTAAAGACACATGCGAAAACTCAGTGTTTAGCATTAAACAAATTAAAGATATTTTGTCATCCTGTACATATTAGTCTTAAAGAATCAGAACTATCAGAAATAGAGCTGAAAACTTGACTATTTAGGCTTACCTAATTTAAATTTTGAAATGGCTAATAAGTAGTTTGACACTACGAATAAAGAAAGAAAAATAATCCACTTGTATGATGCAAAAAAAATATCAATGAATAAATAGGGGAAATCGAGAACAGGATCTATACTAAGAGTTAACACTGCAATAATAAAAAAGAGACCCAATTTCAGTATGATAAATGAGCCAAAATATAACCACCCACCAATGTTGAATCGAAGTGAAGAGGTAACAAGTTCTTAAAGTATCCAAATACGTTTGGAACCGTGCTTTTGCAAAAGCGTATAAATGGATAATACTTATGATATTTAGTGTCACTTAGATTAGAAAACGTATATAAAACTATTTTAAGAATATTATTCCAATAAAACATTATTTAAGTACAATATTTTGACTAAAAATGAACATAGAATGAAGGATTTATACTTAAAGTTTAACTATTCAATCTATCCTAGATAAATAGCTACGGTCCTTATCTCTTGTGTTCTGGCTTTAATCAGGCTATACTCAGTAGGGCTCGAACCCACTTTTGGTTAATCTTCACCCGCACTGTTAGGCTAATTTCCAGGATTAAGATTCCTCTTCTAGAATATATCTCATATCACCTTGCAACTACCTTTCTACTTAGCAACCACACCTAGCGACTTCACCTAACGACTCCACGTAGCGACCTCGCGACTGCTAAACTCCCCATACATATATGATTCCTAATTTACATATACTACTTCTTCTTGAATTTGTTGGAAAGAATTGCCATTCGGGCACGAAAGAACCCCAAAGAGACAGTTAATAGAAATTGCTATGGAAGCCCCTTCACAACCCTCCAAGAAGAAAAACGGAATTTATTCGAGGGTCTTAATGGCCAGAAAAAAATCACTTTAACAAATTTTACCTTTAATTTTTCGCCTAAATTTCTAACTTTAAAATGGAAACAATATATAACTCGACTCAAATATTTACACCGAAATTCACATTTAAATGTTTAATTCCTTCGTTCTTAATCATAAACATGTACATAACTTATGATGGTGCATCCCATTTGGGCAACGTGCCTAGGAAAAAAAAAGGCTTTTGAACAACAGGCCATAAAAAACCTGGCCTTACACAAACCGAAACTTAGATATATTATACATTTTTTCATCTTCAAAAATTTTGGTCTCCAATACAATCTTCTGGATTCCTCTGCATACAGTTACTACCTACAAAAAAAAAGAAAAAAAAACTGGAGACCGAGGAGGCCATATAAACTTGCAATGAACATTTGTTACTGATTTTTAGACTTGGTCGCCCAGATCTTTCACGATCCTATAGCGATCCAGTTTTCTCAAATCGCTGAACAAGCCTTATGAGTCGTACCATAGTTGAAGGCTTTTTACCAATTTTCACATTTTTCTGAATTCGAAATTTAACGCAGTGCAATAGTCGCTGATTCCTTGTTCATGAAAATAGCTTCACCAATAAAATATTGTATATCTGATTCAACATCCTTGTTCACTTAGTTGGCATGCAAAGGAGATTTAGATCTGGCTCAAGAGCATCAGTGTTTGTAACTGCCTGTCTCATTTGCAAATTTTCAACTCAGTCATTTTTTACCAGCGCTATATGTCAACAAATTTTTTTTTTCTTTAAAAAAAATGCCATGACTTTTCGATGTAAAACCTGCAAACCATTTTATTATTATTATTATTATTTTATTTAATTTTCCGGGTTTTATATAAACTTTTACAATTTATACGGACTTTGTGCCCACTCGATTTTTTCCATAGTAACATCGCACTTTGAAACTACACGAAGAGTATTGATTTTGGGCCACAAAGTTTCAAGCTGCAGTCATGGCACTAAAATCTTCAAATTTTCATGCCACTCAAATACAGTAATACCTTGACTTACGCGAACTTGGAGGGGATTTTCAAACTTCGTCGATTCTTCTTTTGTTTGAGCTCTACACAACTCGACTACTCACATTATTAAAGATTTCGATACAAAGATAAAAAAAAAACTTGTGAATTAGAAAATAAGTTTAATAGAACGGGGGGAATGGACGGTAAGAACAAATATTAAAAAAATTATCAACGGTGGAAAAAATACTCAATTTTTTAGTTGAACCATCGTTCGTAAACGTTACGGTATTATCTCTGAAAAGGAAACTATGTAGAAATTATATTGTGATAATTAAGTAAGTGTGAAAAATGTAATTTAAAGTGTGTAAATGAAAATTTTGTTTCTGTCCTCAACTAAAATAATATATATATAGTTTATATGTATTTATTGGCGAAATTTTACCTCGTCTTATGCGGTTATAAGTCACACCTTTCGCCTAAGTTCGGGGTATTAATGTATAATAGTTTTGATACTCAATATATTTAACGAGTATTAGCCTTTTAGGCGAGTCTAAAATGTTATCTTTAACTACCTGGAGTATGTGTTATTTACATAGAAAAGATTTTAAAATAAAATCCACAACTCGAACACACATAATGCTTTTTAATGAGTGTATCTCCCCCTTAAATTTCTCCATTACAGATAAACACAGCAATATTTGGCTGCCTTCATTCTATCTATATCATAAGTAAAATAAAATCTGACTGTTTCCTCAATTTTGATTAAATATCTACGTATTTTCTTCAGTTATCTGAAAAATTCTCAAATGATGTGCTTACAACAGAAACTTTGCGAACACTTTGTACAGCTGAGACAGTGTGAAACCCATTAAAAAGAATCTCCTAATGGCTTTAATTAGCATTAACATTTAATCAAGATTTTAATTAGTGAAGCAAGTAGTGGAAGAAGTGGAGGGTTCAATTGCTTCTTGCGTGTAAGAGGAACAAAGCAAATGAGACTGATTTACCACCAGCTCCGTAAAACCACAGATAATTCGAATGAATTTATGCTAATGGACACATATTTTTTTTTCTCTCAAATAATCTCTCTTTTCACCAAGTGCAATAACTGTTGTTTTTCTTCTAAAGAAGCTTAACGGGCAAATCCTTGACGTTTACAAATAAATAAAACTAATTAAAGGTACCCAATCATTTTTGAATACTAACGATCTGATGAACAGTGATAGGTTTCTAGAAATTCTATTTGGCCGGTCTCAGATTTATATAAATTATAGTTTTAAAAAACTAAAAAAAACTAACTTTTATAGTTTAATCGAATTGAAAAGAAAAAAAAAATTCTTAATATAAGAAAAAAAATTATTACCAAGAACATTAAAGCCAATGTGGTAAATGTATGGGGTGCTTAGTACTACATTTTTACACTTACATTTCCGAATAGAACTAGTAAGAAATGGGCTCAATTCATGTGACATCACAGGCACATGATAAAGATCCCCACATGTTATTATCTAATCAGTTCAAAAACTTATGTGGCGTCAAATTCACACGATAAAAGCAATCACGTGTTTCCAGCTAATCAGTGCATGCGCTTCTTTGTTGCCAACTTTTGCTCTCTGTAGAAACTTTCAATTAAAAAATACAAATTTGTCAACAACAATAACGCAGATAAACAAAATACATTTTATTTAAAAGTACATGCATATTTTATGCATGATTATTTTGTCAAATTTTAAAACCTTTTGAAGAAATTTATTTTCATAACATTTGGACATTTTAACCCAAGTTTTATAAATCGAAGAACAAGTACAATTAGTTTGATGTCTGTTTTGAATTCAATGGAGAACACGTGTTTGTCTTTATCATGTGACGATCATGAATTGAACCCATTATAACAATTGATATCGAGCTCTCCCCACTTTTACCACAATTACGTTAATTTTCTCTTTAAGCATTTTATTCTTATATTAAGAATTTTTTTTTTTTTACTTTTCAATTTGATTAAACTTTAAAAGCGTGGGGTTTTTTAGTTCTTTTTAAACTATAATTTATTTTCCATTTTTTTTAGTTCAATCCACAATAAAAATATTTTTTTTTTAGTTTTTCAGACTATCATTTATTTTGTATGTTGTATTTATATTAACCATCAGTGTTTTTGTCTTAGAGCTGTAAAATAATCTTTTAATAGCCAAATCTGGAAATGGGATCTGGAATCAACGGTCAGATCTGGAAATGGAAAATCGTTAATTTTTATAATCCTAATCAGGACAATTAAATACAATTATCAAGTTATTGCATTGTCATGGGTCCTTGACAAGTGTGCAAAATTTCGAATTAATCGGACCTTCTACAGTGGGTAAAAATCGAGTTCAAAGATTCCGTTACATAAAGGTGCAGCTAATAAAAGTGGGTTAAAAAAGATTGTAAATATTTTAAATTTGAATGTTAAAAATATCATTAAAATACCATTTGTTATTTTAAAATTTTGACTTCATTTTTTTATAAAAGAAAGAATAAAAAAATTTCAAAAAGCGCAAATTATAGAATCTTCAAGTCACAACAGTTAAGTATTAAGAAGTGATTAAATGCTAAAATCTTATTTGTTTGACAATTTGAGAATTTTACATTTTCAAATTGTATAGATTCTAACCTTTCTAAAAATGTCTTACTTTAACTTCAATGGAAATTAGAAGCCCTTAAAATCTATTTTTAAATAATCGTTGAAACTGGGACACACCCATTTAAATAGCGAAAAATGTAAACAAAGTACTTCGTTTTTACTTGAAATTTTAACATCTCATATAAACCAAAACATTTATCTTTTATTGTAAACAAAGCCTTTTATTTATTTATTTATTTTTTTAATTTCTTAGCTAGTTAGAAGTCTCACTGTATGCATTATAATCAATTTATCTCAAAATGTGAATTTTGATGTCCGATGTACCTTTTCTGAGAAACTACTGTTCACAGATATGTAAATTTTTTATTATATATTTTTAATGAAGGCTAATATCTAGTGAAGAGAGCTTTTTGTAAGAAACTCAAAAGTTTATTTTTACAAATATTTTATGTGAAAAATGGGTGAAATTTCATAATGTTTGATAAAATATTTTATAAATTATGAAAAAATTCAAAATTAGCTAAAAGCTCATTTTAGTATAATGAGAAAGGTGTACTTTAATTGTATGAAAAAATTCAAACATGTACATATATAACAGATTTTGAGAAAAGGTACATCGAAAACAGTCAATTTAACATTATCGGTATAAATGCTTCCTACTCCTCCTAACTATTAACATCGGATGGTTTGAATCTATGGGTGTTTTTTGTTTTTATCTTATTCTGTTCATATGAAACTAATTTCAATTTAAATCTTTACTCAACTTAACAACTCTATTAGGCTTACCCGCAAAATAAAAATCTACCCAGAAATACCTGATAAGAAAATTAAACCTAAGCAAATTTCCGATGGGAATTAACATAAACAAGCAGTTCGGCAGGAAGCCTTTTAACATGATTTACCTTTCCTTAAATTCAATCATTATCGAGTTCCAAGAATATTGCCAATAGCAAAGAATAAACTAACAAGAGATTATTGACAAACATTAGAGCTTTTGTAGTTGGGCTTCAAATGGCAGCTGGAATGCCAAAATAGTTGGCAGCACTTGAATGAAGATTAGATACAATGTAGCTAATGGTAGAGGTTTATTAGATAGTGCAATGTTATATAATAATTTATTTAAAGACGTTTAATATGTTTTTTTTTTATTTTGATGGTTTGTATTTGTGTAGGCTAGAATTAATTTCAGTAGAACAGAATTAGAATAGAAGCATTTAAATCTAAACTTTAATTGCTTTGAACATTTGCTTAAATTAAAATTTACATATTAATTGAAAGAGAAGTTTTATCTTGGTGCTGATGAATAAAAAAAAGTAATTTAAAAACAAAAATGCTTCAATTAAAACGCGTTTGAAACAAAAATATTTCTATAGTCATATATAAGTTGAGAAAAAAGAAGGCCAACAATTTTAAAATTGGTTTGAGACATATCCTTGTTTTGTTTTCTACACTACTACTAGACCTATAAGTATAATTTCACATTTTTATAGCATACCTCAAAAATGTCATTTGATTTTCAATATTTTAATCAAAATGGTCAGTTTTAAGCAGGTGCTATGTAATATTTTAACTATTTGACAATTCCAATTTATATATAATACTCTTCGAACTAGACATAGATTTTATTGCTAAGGGAAAGCTTGATTAAGAATAATTTATCTAGATGAATTAATATTGGCTTTGAAGCACTGAACAAGATGCATCGGTGAGGAATGTTCAAGAAGTAGATTCCATTCGAACACAGTTAGGGTCGATGACACTTTATTGAGACAAGTAATGCAATACAATGTGGCATACTTATACCAAATTATTTTTTTACCCTATGATCCCAGTAGGTGTAAATATTTGTGAGAAAGCAGCAGTAAACATCAATATGTTGATAGAAGAAATCTGGTTCTTGGTCTTTAAACCACTAAGGAACACACACAATCTTAACATGGTTATCTTTTTAGCAATGGGATTATCCCTAATATTCTTTTTGGGTGATAAGCATATGGTATTGTTAAGTTTCTAGGTTAGGAGTATAAGTAAGATGCTTTCAGATTTCTTATCTAAAACTTGAAGCGAATTCTATGTTTCATACGCATTTTAAGGTATTACATAGTCGTGCAAAAGAATAATTTATTTTGGTCGATACTGCATGGGGAATGTAAGAACAAACCTGCCTTATTGCCCACAAAAACCGTACTATTTCGATAACTTCAGCGTTGACCTTAATTTTTGGCTCATGTGTCATTTTGTTCGCGCGTATTACGCAGCAATAGTCTTCTCTACTCCAACAAAAAAGGCCATTGTCAGAAGTGATTGACGTCCCATCTCTTCTGAATGAAGATGGTTTCTTACTTAACCCGCGATCACTCGCGTAGGGTGTTCTGTACACCCCAGCAACAAGAAAATTCTCCCAGGATTCTAAAAAGATTGCACAGAACCACGATTTTTTCTGTAGCTGCACATTTTAGGTCATTGAACCTTCAGGCCTGATGCAATCCCTCTTTTTCGAACAATTGGAATGTAATGACCTTCAAAAGTTTATCTGGGGGGCTGAGAACTCCCGCGAGAAGTTGAGCATTTGTATACACTCTGCTCTGAATGTTTGGAAAATGATTAAAATATTATTTTTCTATATACTTTCTACTATCATTATCTCATTAATTATAAAGTATATTTATTACTGGTATATACGTTTTATATATATATACTGGTTTATGAAAAAATATATAATTATGTGTTTTAAAATAAAAATTTTGTATGTTTAGTTTAAATTAATGTGTTAGTCTCATTTGTATACAATAAATTTAATAATTTTATTTGTATAGTACAAAAAAAATCTTATACTTTATAAATATGTATCATAGTGACTTAATTTTATTTTCATAATTAAATACGCGTGTTAAAAGTTTGGGATGTTCTCTACACCCCGCGAGTAACGACGGTAGCAAAAACAGGCGCGAGTGACCGCGCGTTAATTATTTTCAAATTTTAAGGAACAAGTGTAATTTAATTTTTGTACGATCTACGATTCATGTAAAAAAACTAATAAAAATATTTATTAAGAAGGAGAGAAAAATAAAAAATAGGATTAATTCTTCAATTGACACTTCAACATATTTACAAAAAATGTAAACATCAGATAAGGATCATTTGTGCACCGTGGCACCTAATATAAGTGTTGCCTATGAAAAACAAGCTTTTGAGAGATCTTGGTTTGAAGTTATTTGACTTTCTAATACAAAATATAATGGCCCATATGAAGTAGATTAGTGAATTTAAATCGCATTTAACCCGGCATCACTCGCACGAAGAAAATGACAGAAAGTTCTCGCGCAGGGTATCTCACACCCAAGGAAATTTACATTCTGTTTTTAAAGTAAAATTTGTATACAAAAGTTAAAAAGGAAGAAAAGCAGGAAATGCAATATGTTTATTCATTTTGCATACGTAAATTTAGTTATTCTGCTCTTTTTATAAGGTTATTCAGTACATTGTTTATACACTCCTTTAATCTCGTCGTGAATGAGTGTGATGTTTTCATTGGATCTTAATTTTTTTTAATCTGTTTTTTTTTAAACTAAATATGTATGAGTAAATTTCTCTGTTCTGTAAATTCAAAAATTTGATATTTTTTTAATTTTTTTTTTTCTGTTATTGTCTCAGCAATATTTTTTTTTTCCTTTCAAAAATTCCTCTGAAAGTGGATAAAATGTGTATCAATTGACTCCTTTAAAATTATATTCTTCCTAAATGTTTTTGTGTCTCTACAAACAAAACATTTATTTTCAACAGTGTCTCTCTCTTCTAAATACGGATAGATTTCAGTGGAGGAATCATATTGCCGTAATACTCTTCATCATTTGATTCTTACTCATCGTAACCGCGAAGATAATTTTTTCATCCGTACTATATCTATATTAAACATTGCATCTATTAAATTACTTAAATAGCACATTTCTTAATCATAACTACAAAAATACGCCATAACGTAAGAAAGATTTATAACGTGCTCATGCATTCAGAACTGTACCCAAAGAGGCGGTATTTAAAAACATATATTTAGAGTTCGCCTACAAGCTAAGGCCCCTTTAAAGAATAGGACCTTAAAGTCAGGTACACGAGAAACTATCCATATTCCAAAAAATTTAGAACGATCGTTGAAAAAGTTTAGAAGGTGGGTATGACACACCCTGCTCGAGAAGTGCCGGGTTAAGGGTGAGACATTTGGCCAAGGCTGAAGTTACAATACAGTAAATGTGAGGAATTTGTATTTTATTTTATTATATATATATATATATATATATATATATATATATATATATGTATTTACAATCAGGAAAAAAAATCCCCAATATTTTATAAGACAGAAATAAGACCTAAAACCGGGTAAAAAAAGTTGTTTACTCAACTATAGTAACATTTCAAACCTTAAAGCGTATGTTGTAACCATCTGCGTTAAGTGAGTCGCCTTATTGTATTGTTTTGTTGAAGTGTGAAGCAATTCATTAGGTCTTTTGAAAATAAACCAAAAAGAGATGGGACAATCTGACAGAAATGATAGAAAAACTGTAAAGTTGTTATATTAAACTGTAAACCGATATATGCATATAAATAAACATTTTATACACATTGGGGAAAAAATCTCTTGTTGTCACAATTTAAGAAAACCTCTCTTTTAAACAATACATATTATGATTAAGAAAAATAGACGGCGTATATTGAAGAGTTTATATGTAATTATGTGTTCCCTCCGGTGGCTTAGATGCAAGGTGCCCGCTTCTTAAGCCCAAAGGCTTTATCACACGTACACGTTTCGAGTAATGTTTTGTTAATTTCGTGCAATTTTTACCTAGTTGCTATTGCAACGGCTCCGAACAACTTGTCCCCAGTGAGCTGAAAAAGTTATTCCAAATAAAAGTTGCTTGGAATTCCAACAAATGGGGTTCTTCCGCGCCCTACGTCATAAACAAGATGGTGGCTTCGATCTCCTCAAACACATCAGATATGGAGTATAAAATATTTATGGTGAATAATATTTTAATGGCGTATAATATTTTAAAAACAGAATGGTGCTCCGTTTCTGTTTAAGCCCGTCAACAAAATGGGCGCAGATAGAGAGATAGATCGCAGCTTATGTCAGAGTGTCGTTTTACTTACAGCAACCCTTCATCCTCAGTTGGGTGAAAAATATCCTAAAAGGTTGCTCCAAATATGCATGTGTAATAGGGCCTTAACTTTGCAGGCTTGACCCTGCTGAATGCGAAAATCATAGGCATGGATGCCATATGATTATGAAGCTTATAAAAGTTATCTGGAGTATCACAATTTGGCTCTGGTACTCTCGGCAAAACTATATCACGCCAATATTTAACATCGGATGAAAGCTTGTATTAAAAATTAATTCAAGCATCCAAATTTGATAGCGAGGTCTCCAGAAAGATGGTGCCCCCATAAAATGGCTCTCACATTTGGGAACTTGCCTTGTCTGTAAAGCAGCGTTTCTCAAACTGTGGAGCTGGGATAACTCTACACTGGGCTCACTAGTATATTGAAAAGTCGTAAACAAATGATTATTAAAAAAAAATTATTAATTTACTGAAAGTAAACAAACAAAACACATTCTGACAAATTAAAATACATTTACACAAATATAATAAACTTAAAAATGTATCAGTATTGCACAATGCAATTCATAATTAATTTAACAATAATATAAGAACAAGTTTAATAATTTCCAGTGCCTCCGACCATAGGCTTGTCTTATATAAAGTTATATACAAAAATCACAACACTTATCTTGATCATTTGTACGGCTTATATTTAATATCTTGTGATTGCCGATAAAAAGTTAAGTGATTCACTTCCCAATGCCAGGCCCAGTTTTCCACGAAGGCACGCATAGGTGATGTATAAATGGGTTAAGGAAATGAATAAATAAGCAATTCATCGGAAATAAGTGAATCCTTCACAAACACTGTCAAGTTAATTTTATTGCATTCCAAAGCCTTTGCAATAATGTTATGAATAACAGTGCACAGAAAAGTTCGTACTTCGGAAAGACTTGTATACACGGCAGGGGCAATTAACGTATTGGCTCAGAGAGACGTTTATATACGCCAGTGGCACTTAAGATATTTAAGTTGTATTGTAACTTTAGCGTCAAAGTATAGTATTACTAAATTCAATGTATTGTTAATGTAAGAAGGAGGGGGCGATGAAAATTATGACTGAATATTAGGTCACAAATATTACAAGTTTTAGAAGCACTGCTGTAAAGGGTAAATTTTTAAAAGGCCGCCCATTAGGAAAAAAAATAGATATGTAATTACGATGCGATATTTTTTTTATCGTAAAATTTTCATCGGTAGAAATAAAAGTGTATCAAATGAATGGAAAAATAATTATTATAAAAGGACTGTAAAATCCATTAGGAATATTGACTCGAAAAACAACTTTAAAAAGAAAAAGCGCTATAACTCTTAACAAAAAGAGGAAAATAATAATGGGTAGGTTTCTATCAAAAACGAAAACTGATTTTTATGTCAAAAAATGTATGATTTACACTAGTTTTTAAAAATTAACGATCTTTTCGAAAGAATTTTTTGATATGCAAATTAGTACATTTTAATTATGACATGAAGTAAAATTAATTACTTCATTTCGAATTTCGATAAATTTAAAAAATAAATTTTTATTTTATTTTGTTTATTAGATTCGCATTACTCACATAGTTTGTCTTGTTGTTTATTAAATGTGTTTATTTTTTTCTAGGAAATTCCTTTCTTTATGTTCTTTTGCCTTATGCATAATCACTAAGACTGAAATTTAAATCACGTAATAATCTCTCAAATAATTAGCTCTGAATATGAGTACACTAAGTAATGTGAATAAAAGCTTAATTCAGAGAAAAAATTAATGACAAATAATAAAAAAATGAACTATATCAAAAACTTAGACCTTTATCAGCTGAAGTAAATACCTTTTCAACTGTTGATTGAGAAACATCAATTAAGTTAAACCACAATAGGAATACAACTTTTTATTTAGTTTGCATTTTATTTAATACGGATTTGATACTTTATATTTTTTAAATTAATGAATTGATGTGTTTTCAGATATTATAGAGAAGAAATTATTCGAGTATGAAACTTCTACTATAAGTTTTAGTAAAATTAAATTTTAAAGAAACGCATTTTTTTTTTGAACAATTATTTAAATCTCCTACTAATTGACAAAACGTTCAAATATTTTTTTATTTTCTGAGTAGTTTTAAAATTTCCTATAGGTAGTAGGTATAATTCCATGTTAACTCATAATAAAAATACCTAATCAGAATTAAAAAAGGACTATTAGGAATATAATCAATTGTCTTTAACTCTTTAAGAGGGTTCACCCGTTAACGGGTTTAAAAAATCGAAAAAAAATAATTTTTTTCTTAAATTGCTTCCTTAACATATCTAGAATACGGTGGTTAAGTGATTTCTTAAAGTTCGAAGTCGTTATAAAGTAGCAGTTGTTAGAAGAGCAGCTATTTGGCGCGCTAAATAAAGATTTTCATTGTTTTAATCGGACTTGAAAACGTTTAAAATTCCAACGCGTTTTTCTCAAAACTGTATCTCAAACTGTGTTTTCCCGTCATATCTCTAGAATGGTTCGACTGAATGATTTCAAATTTAGACAAATTTGTCATGGTCAATAGTGTGATGCAGAAAATGAAATATGTTTCCCTCAGTACCTCTCAAACTTTCAATATTTGCGACCCAATATTCAATCATAATTTTCATCGCCCCCCTCCCTTCCTCCTTTCTTACAATAACAACGTACTGAATTAAATTATAGTATACTTTGACGCTAACGCTATAATACGACTTAAATCCATTAAGTGCCAGAGGCGTATATAAACATCTCCCTCCGCTAAGGCATTAATTGTCCTGCGCTTGTATATACGTCTTTCTGAAATACGATCTTTTCTGTGCAATGCTATCCATAGCATTCTTTGGAACGCAATTAAAGGACCTTGACAGTGTTTACGAAGGATTTCTTATTTCGGAGAATTTGCTTATTTATTCCTGTCCCCGCCCCCTCCCCAAACACATCCCATACGCACTCGAAGTGGAAAACTGTGGCATTCGGGAGCGAATCTTACAGCTTTTAATAGTCAGTTAGGAGATTAATTATAAGCCGTAATTATAAGAATAATCAAAACAAGTGTATAATTTTATATATGGCACTGGTAATTATTAAATATGTTCTTAACATTGTTAAATTAATTACAAAATATATTGTGCATTACTGATACAATTAGAAGAGCATTATCTCAGTGTAAAAAGGGAGTACATTTACACGCGTCCGTGGCTTTCCTCAAGCCCCCTGGGTGGTGCTAAATGTATAACAGCGATTGCCGTTATGTGGGCCCAACCCAGAGGCGCCCGGAGAGAGCCGAGGATGTTGCCTGCTTTCGCCTAACTAATGGATAGTAATTTTTGGGAGTATACCTCCACTGGCTTGGTGTGGCTGCCTACGAAACCTGCCCAATCTGTGACAAGGCCAGAAGTGATGGCAACATCGTCAGTCGGTACTGGGAGGCTCGGCGTCAAATGGTCAAAAAACCAAACACGGGCGTTGGATAAATAAATAAATAAATATCAGTGTAAATGTGTGTATTTTATTTTTTATTACGTCCGAATGTACTTTGTTCACTTTCGGTAAATTAATATATATATACTTTTTTTAAATAATGTTTTGTTTTCGACTTTTCAATATGCTTGAGCCCCTTCGTGGACCCTTCCCCTCCAGGGGTCGTCACCTCACAGTTTGAAAAAAACGCAGGTATTCCGTATTTATTCGAATCTGAATCTAAGCCACACTTTTTCACTGTTATTGCTACTGAAAATTGAGTGCGGCATAAGACAAAGACGGAAAAATTCGTTCGATGATGGACAATGAGCATGATACTCTGACTCTTAGGTTCACGTACACATTTAAAAATTTTCAACACTGGTAAAATAACTTAATTATTCAATTATCGTTTTAAGTTCTTTTAAATGGGAGTTCGATAAACCTTTTTACAGTATTATTTTCTTTTTCGCAAAAATGTATTAACGATTTGGGACGTGGCTTTGATTCGAATAGATACGGTATATATATATATATATATATATAGGTCAATTTTCTACTAACAAGAGATCACATTCAAACAATAAACTCGACAAACACATAGACAGCAGGAAAATCACACAATGAAGGACAAAAGAGTAATCGAGATAATAAATATAAAATGGATGCTGCAGTGCCATGAACATTACTGACTTAGGACAGTTAGTATATAAAAATTAATTTATATAAAAGTGGGGTTGAACATGTTTTATGTTTTTTGGCCAGCCAACCTTCCCCCTTTATTTGTAAATAACACTGAGCAAAAACCAATAGGAAATAATGGATAGAAATATCTAAATCCATTACAAGATAGAGGTAACTTACCTAAAAATTGCACTAACAAATGCAAAGCCCGCGCTAAATCTGAGTGGAAACATTCAATTTGTTGCCAGATTCTGTACCCTAATACAGAGTTAAATCAAAAGAGTGGCTGAAATGTAGCACTTAACAAAAGATTAAAAATGGATATAAATTAAAAATAGTTGCATATTATAGCATAACTATAATAACACCAGAGTAAATATGAATAAAATAATAGTAAGTAATTTCTAATCTAATATTAGACTATGGAGATAACTATAACAAAATATTTGTTTATAGTAATAAGCTATTATCAATCTCATAATTTTAATCCTAACTATTTTGAATAGCTTTATTTATATAACTATTAATAAAATAAACTGGGTATTTCTGATTTAAGCAATATTTAGTAAAATGTGTATAGTTATTTATAATGTCTGATTTTTTTGACACAAGAAATTTATTA
>BMAV01016044.1:0-49851 GCA_019973955.1 Trichonephila inaurata madagascariensis | reverse complement strand
GAAATATACGTTTCATCCTTAAGTATCTATTGACGGAACGTATTCCCTTTAAATAATGCATGCTAAGAGTAATTTCCAACTATCTTGAATTGAAATGAAAATAAATTTGTAAACATAAATTGTTGTTTTTTTCTCTATCTTTTTCCTGAATTTAATTTTAATTTTTCCTCCTGAATTGTTCATGAGAAAAAAACATTCAGACAAAAATCAAAATAAAATCTAAACAAAAAATATCAATGATAGTCATCAATCATCAATGATATCAGTCGCAATTGTCCATTATTCAATAAATACATATATACCAAATGCTCTTATATATAAACTGATATTTTCTGCAATTCACATGATCCTGCATGCGAGCATTTCTAAACTTGGAAATATATATATAGGGAAAGGAAATAAATTTTAATACTGCTATCTATGGATAAATTCCCTGGAGACATTTTTCTGTCGAGTTTTTTGCAACCATGGGGAATAAAGTTCAAGATTTTAAAAAGTTGCTTTTTTTATGCCCTCAGGTGAGAAAAACTTTTTAAATCTAGGAAGTTTTACCCCACAATTTTTCTTTTCTGCAGAGTAAGTAAAATAAAAAGCGATATTTTAGCTTATTGCAGAATGTTTCCTGTATATTGAGTCATATATTACACTAACACTAGTTTGCTAAACTGATTTATCTAATAGTTTTAATTATTTACACTTAAACTTATAGATAATTATAATTTTAATCCAACCAATAGTTTATCTAAACCAATTACAGTTGACTCTCGATAATTCGCAGTTGTTGGAGCAATGAAAAACTTTGAATTATCAAGATGGCAAGAAAACACTTCCAAAATACACAAAAACAAATGTTTTTCTAACACATTTAAATTTGAAGCTATGTTATAAAACAGTAATTGTACATTTATATAAAATTATTTTAAAGTATTTTTTAAAAGTACATATTATACAGTATAAATATTATAGAGAAGTTAAAAGTCCTATATTAAAAGAATACATTTGTGTATTAGAAGCAATCGTCAAAAGCATACAGTACATAATTAATCTTTTTTGAAGAAAAAGTCTTATATCTTTAAAAACTGGTTCCCTCAGAGACTGTACTCACAACCAGTGGTTCTTCAAGGCAGGATCCAGTCCGGCCCATGACCAACTTGGTACCACATGCCATAAGTCACATAGATGAGCCATAAATCTCATGTCACTCCGACGCAAAATACACAATCTTTACGCATCTCTTCTTCACAATAGCAGACCATCCTTTCTGAACTCTCGTGTAGCTAGATCACGTGTTAAACAAAAGATATAGACGGTTGACAACAATTGCGTCTATTATCCACTTGAAGAAGGAAAGAAATGAAAGTGTCTTTTTGCTTGAGGAACCGGAAAACAAAAAGAAAGGATAGCAGATAGATGGTTACAAAGGGGTTACGTTGCGGGAGACACGCAGAGACAATACAACTCAAAGCATGCAAGCTTCAACCTGTTTGCTACAGAACTCTAAACGACAGAGAGTGTTCGAATTGTGGAGAGCTATATAAGATAACCAGACGCGAATTTTACTACGAAACACTAAGTGTACCAAAACGTATTGTTTTAGTTCGAAATATCAAGAGTTTTCTAGCGGCTAAAAGATGCTAGAGGACCAGTAGCGCACACAGGAATTTTTCAAGGGAGGGGGTGTGAGGTCCAAGGTCAAATGTCGACTATTTTTGTATCATGCTTCAATACGCCGCCCAACATATTCTTTTAATTTTGTCGATTTTTGGGGACAAAAAATATTAAAAAATTAATTATTGAATGAATAATTAGCATTAATAAATAAAATTAGTTATTAATAATAAACACTTAATTAAATTTTACGTACTATATACATAGGATTATAATCTATCAAAAAAAACAAGGGGGTTTTGGGGTCCAACCCAAACCCCCTTGTGTGCGCCACTGTACACGACTATTCACCAACTTGATTGCCAGAGGGGTTTTATTTAATCCCCCGTTAGGGGAATGAAAATCTTTTGAGATTCACATCAAAAAAAAATTTGATGTAACGCCCACACGGTGGCGGAAATTTTGGGAACTCCCTGCTTTTCTTCCTTGCACTGGTTCAGGGGCCCAAAGGGCGTGGGCGACCGTTTCATATTTCGTTCGGCAGGGGCCCTTGAATCTGATAGATGCCACGCCCCCAACAATGTAATTTTCAATGTCTTTCCAATTTTTTGTTGATTTTCATGTTTTTCTGTAACATAGAGTGCAGTTTTCAGTTTTATACTAAAGTGAAAAAGTGCTTTTACCTTTTTTAAGATGATTTTTTCCGTGGGGAAATTGGGGGAAAACATCTGATAGATGCCAGAGGGTAAAATTCACATGCCTCTTTCATTACTACTCAGGATTGAAGAAATATCTACCGTACATCGCCCTGTTCAAGACGAAGAACGAAGAGAATTATATTATAATTCTGATTATATCTTAAATATTGTATTATGCATGTGTGACATACATATGTATCTAACGGAATCAAGTTTGTGCCAAAAACATTTAAAAAATGATTTTGGCATGAAATATATTTATTATTTTATTTTAGACTTAATTATTTTTTGTTCATTGAAATGGTTTACAAAAAAATTTTTTAATTTTCTTGTGTTTTTTTTCTTCTATTTTTCAATAAATGTGAATTGATACGAGAATCTATTTTTAGTTCACATTCCTGTTTTTCCTTCTCTCCCTATTAACACACATCTTAGCTTCTTTGTTTGGTATCATTTAATCCCTAAGGGCCATTGAATGCTTGGCTGATATAGGTAGATAAGTACTATATTTATTATTTGTTACTTCAGTAACAATCCATCATTTCAATAGGTAGGTAATTTTATAGATAATATAAAAATTAAAAGTTTCAGTAGCAAACATTACACCTTATGTCAATATTTTAGATATAACATTACATTTTAGTGTCAAATCTCACCAATAAAAAAATTAAATCATCTTCAAAGTAAGTACGAGATGTTGCATCAGAGAAATATCAAACGCCTACGGATGGAACTTCTTGACGCACGTTTAGTGGGGGATTAATTACTAGGGGTGATCAGAAAAAAAGATTACAAATCAAATAAAGAAATATTTATTAACAATAGACAGAAAATACAAAAGAGAATTTAGAGGCCTATCACATTTCGACATAATCACCAAGTCTATTTAGGCATTTAATCAGAACACGGAACCAACTTGTTCTGGGAGAAATCTGGGAGAAATCAGGTCCTTGTCCATTGAACCAGGTCTTTTCGGATGATTTCATGGAATATTGCAGCACATCAGAAACGATATGATATAGTGCAATCTACAATAGCCCAGTCCCATCTCTGACGAGATTTCAAGCAGAGTTACCCGACGATCATTTTGAATCCTTTCTCCAATTCATGCCATAGTGATTTCTGTCTTTGAAGAACTTGGCCCCTCACTCCCTTTCATATTGCGGCTTTCGACATCCTGTCTGCCTGATTGAAAATAGTGACACAATTTCGCTACATGTTGTCTGCTCATTGCAGATGGGAACACATTCTATGCCCTTAAAAATCGTATCATGGTTGCACTTCCAAACGAGACCAATTTCCTAAAAGTCTTGCGATTTCAACCCTCCTGAACCATTTGGGAACTTTCACTACTTACCCGCAAACCAGCAGTATGACAAGTAGCGTCAATTGTCTCCACTCTGGGGAAATAACATTTCTCCACAATATGTAGTTTTCAAATGCTGAAGCTTGTAACCTTTTTTTTTTTTCTGATCATCCCTCGTATATAAGAAAATAGCTAGAAAACGGATTCCATAACGAAATTTCACTCTACTTCAAGATTGTATTTGTAACTATTTTTTTTTAAATTTCAAAGACAGTTACTATATCTTCGTATACAAACCATTTACTCTATCAGCTTATATTTCCATCAAATGCCAACGTTTTAAAACTGTGTAAGAATATACTTTTATTCATTTTTAAAGAAATTTGTAGTTGTTGAAGCTTAATTCAGTCTAAAGCTATCTAATCTCAAAAACACGTATGAAAACATGACGGAACAGTTTAAAACAGAATTCCATAAACTGTTTAACACAGTTCTCTAACTCTTTAAACATAGTTTATCGAAATTTTCTTTAATTTCTCTCTCCTGATGGCTTAATTACTACGATAGGTTATCTCAGAATAAATTTCCCATCACTTAAGTCTTGGATGAAATTGAGCGAGCATATCTCCCTAAGCCGGGTTGGAAATCTTAATTATTTTAATATTTACTAAGATCAGAAGCAAATTAGTTCAACTGTATTAGAACATTCGTTTAAGAAAATGGTCGAAGAATCATGATGAACATATTTTAAATTCTAATGGCTTTATTCTGAAGAGAGATTTCTTTACACAAATATTCACCGAATATGTAGGAACTATCTATATAAAATTATTAAAGTACATAAATGTGGTAGGAACATTAATATGATAATTAAAGTCACGGAACAAAATCTAGATGTAGGACTTCGTGTTTTGTATTTTGAAATAGTGGTTTTGTGCAGTAGTCCTTTAATCTCTGTAGCGGCTTGCAATTCTGGTAATGTCATGAGACACTGAAGATCCGTGGTGTAGAGGGTATGATGCTAGTTAATGTTTTCCCTTGACGTGGTTTAGAATTTCGGAAAGAGGAGTGCCTCCTCAGGAATCTTTCTCATCACTTGACAACGGTTCAAAACTACAAGCACCGTCTTCGTGTTGCTTAAGAGTGCGTATAAATTAAATTAAATTAAATCAAATCCTGGGTATCAACCTCGTCGGCTGACCCGTCTATATTCCGTAGCGTTTTAGCTGTATTTTTTTATTGAAAGCAATTATAAAATACCCGTGCACCACAAAGTATCACACGGGGCTCACAGAAGCAAGTATTAATCACACATTACAAATGAAAGAAAGAAAAATAAATGAGGTTATGAAGGATTACAAATATTTACAACAAATTCAGAGAACTTTTAAAAGCAATTCCGATAGAAAGAACTTCGGGAAATTTCGGAGGTCAATTTATATTAAGTCCCTTGAAAGCCAACCTTAGGTTCCCATATTTTCTGCATTTTCCTCGCCACCAATATTAAAATTACAGGAAAATGACGAAACTAAATTAAATTTGTTCAAGTAGCTTTTAAAGTTACCATGACCAGTGTGAAATTGGGTTATTTTGTATTTAGTATAAACATTATGGCATGACAGTCTCTTATTGAAGGTTGGAAATAAATTCTTTGTTGAGCTTCCTTTATTTGAAATGAGATATTCTTGGTTCCAAAACTTCACCCCATTCGTTCTTTCATAATTTTTTGAAAAATGATTGGGAATTTAAACCAATGTAAATTTTTGCGCTTGGTTGCACCCTTTTGCAATCAATCGGTCTACTATTTCCAAAACCCCTTTTGTGTCCGCGAACAAATGCAAAACCTATTGAGATGTTTTTATTTTTTAGGCTTTTAAGATGCTTTTGGACCTCGACGATTATGCTGTGGGATGAAGAAACATACTTAAGAAAATCTAAGGAGGAAAGAGAGTCGGTAAGCAAAATAGAAATAAGTAGTTGAAAAATCTTATAATAATCACATAGAAAATGAAGGAAAAATTAATTGGAATTTTCTAACAGAATATTTTAACAAGAAAAAACTGTTAAAAATTAGTTCAGTAAACAAGCATAAGAAATGAAATAAATTTTTAGTTTACCTTCTTACGAAGAAATTTTTCCTTAGGTAAATTTTAAATAGATAATTACACAAATAATCTTAGAAGTTAATAAATTCTTAAAGATAAAAAAGTTACATCGAGAATAAGAAATGCAATCATTTAGATAAATGTGAAAAGTTTGAAAAATGTTAATGCATTTCACTTTTGCATTAAAAAGGAAAAAATTAAAATTAATTTGTTATTTGTTAATGAAAGGAGAAAGGAAATTAATCAGAACAAATGTCTCTCGCGTAGAAGTTATTTATATTTTATAAATCACCATAATATCTTAAAAACTAAAATGTTTAAAATTAAGTTTTTCCCGCAATTTTAAATTGAATTTTAGAGGAATGTTAAAAATAACATACATGCTTTGTCTCTGAATAAATAGAACGAATATTTCATTCTTTAACAAAATGAAACCTTAAGTAGCCGCAAGAACTTTTCTTAATAATAAATTACACCGACTATTATTATGAAAAATATAAAAACGAATCTTATCTTTTAATTCAATTTCAACCTTTTACTGATTTTAATATTATTTTTCATTTTGGTTTTCAAATTAATTTAAATAATATCAATAAATACCCAGTTTACTAGAAAATTTATGTTCAACTTCATTTTATTATTATATTTTATTGTGTTTATTACTTGATTTTATCATATTTTGAAATATTTTGACAAAATTAAATAGTGATTTTCCTTATAACTTTCACATTTTTGTTCAAAACTTTTCAAACATTTCTCATAAAACGTGAGCAAACTATTATATTTTAATAATATTGTGATTTTTTTTTTCATTTTGAGACATAATGAAATTATATTGAAGTATTTTATTTGAAAAATTATTTGTTTTCATGTTTATATTGACTGGTTTTTTTTTTTCAGTTTAGATTTTATGGAATAAAATGCGAGATTAATTTAATTGTGAAATTAAATATTATTTTATGCCAAATGATTTACAAGTTAGTTTTTTCATTTTTATATCTAGTAAAAATACACAACATATATTGTGTGATTTAAACAAACTATTATAAGAGGTAAAAAGATTTTTGAAAACTTAAAAATACTGAATTTGGTCGTTGATAATTTTTTATTTTACGAATATTTACGCTAGGAACATATATTTTCATAACAAAATATTTCTAATCATATTGGTAGAGAAAAATGAATCGAGTTTTTATGTTATGATTGATGCAAATATAAGAACAATTTTCAAAGAAATTTTAGTTAGGAGATGATAAACCAATGAATTTATTGCCATGCTATGTTTTTTTTAAATAAACTGAAAATTGTTGGTACTTATCCATTTCGCCGGCCCAGGCAATAAAGCTGCCAAAAACGGTTGAACCGACGTCAAACGCTGGTAACCTTTTACCATCACATTTTTAAAACAAATTGCGGGGGTCTTATCTTATCATTAACTTCTTTTTCGTAATACATCAAGAATGGATGAAAAACCAATGAGAGCTAACATTTATTAATATTTGTTTATGTATTGTCACCAAAAAAATCTTCTCTGCGAGATCTATGCCTAAGAAACGGAAAAGTACCAAATTGTCTACTTTAAAACGCTTTGAAATGTTTTATTTTCATTTTTTAAAACCATAATACTTAAAAAAATTGTGTTATGTTGTGTAACGATACAAGAACAATCTCTCTTATAAGCATACATATTTATCGTATTTCTGCTCATCAAAAACCTTCCGCACACTTAAAAACGCTTGGTAGTATAAGTTTCTTCTTTTTTTTAAAAAAAGTTTTTTGAAAGGATAAGGAATTTTTATTTTAGGCTAAAGTAAAATATTTTCTTCGGTAACTCACATTTTTACATTAAAACAAAAGTAAGGGAAATAATTTGTTTTTTCAAAAATACTTATAAGCGTTTAAAGCAACATAAATCCTGCAATTCTAAAACTTTTACCACTTTAAAATGTCAAGGACATAATTCACACAAAGTATTTTATGCTCTATTGTTATCTATATCATTATTAAGATGTTTGCCTACGTGTCTGAATCAATGTTTGACTGAAATTCAAAACTGTATTTTTTTTTTATCTTTACCATTTTGTGTCAGAAAAAAACCCAGAATGGTTTAAAAGAAGAAAAAAATAATAATAAAATAATAATAAAATAGAGAACGCAGTAGGTCTATGTTATAAAAGTTGATAATTTTAAATACCTGATATTAAGTATTATTTTAATAAAATAAGAGTCAAAACTTTATGAAGATCGATTTTTTTGTAAAAGTTTTGTTAGTTAAAACCTGATATCTAAACAATTTAAGAGTGTACTTCCTTCATATTTTGTACACACGTTATTTAAAGTATGATAAAAGATATAAACTAAGAACATAGCTCTAACATCAATAGTTTTTTTAAATGTATTTTTAAAACTTTATTGTTTTACGATCACCATGCATTTTATAAAATTTGCTATAGGAAAATGTGTAATGAGCCATAACATTTTGTTAATAGTAAACATATTTTAGATTTCAGTTAATTACCTTTGAAACTTTTTAAATATGTTGTGTAAAATATAATTTAAATGTGTGGCTTTGAATTCTATGTACAGTGTTTTGAATTTCTGTAAAATTTTCTTCACGTTTTACCTAAAATACCTCATTTTAATACATTTAAAATACCATATAATTTCCTGATCGGTGTTTTTCATTGATTTAAGTCATAAACACCAACCAAATAACATAAAATTACTAATCGCATGGCATTTTAGACAACCTATCTCAGAGCATAGGCAGGTACCTACATAAGTAACTAATGTATGAAGTATTTTTAGTAATTATAAACTAATACATAATTACTAAAAATACTTTAGTTTACTGTTACTAATGCATTATATGCCTTAAATGAAAATAGATTCTTGCTTAAAAGAACTTGTACACCATGATAATTAATTAACTTCGAATAGAACGATTTCCCCTCCTCCACTCCGAACTATATTAAATACCGAAAGGGAATTTCGAACGACAATGCAGGAATTGAAAATTAATCATTCGGTGCACGTGTTTTCTGCCGATTCCTTACAACTTTCGATGGCGAGAAATCTATAAGTTCTTAACGAGAAGAGGCTGTTGTAGAAAGCCTCGCAATATTTTGTACATCCTGAGAGCGCATTTCGGAAATTACCTATGCTTTCATTTCCGCATGTGCTTTTAGAAGACCGAGGACCTGACTTTCATACATTTATGCGCTTTTCTAAGATATTTGGGAATTCTGATGACATATTTCATCCCAGTTCCTTCCGCTGCTTGAATGCGTAATGGAATGTTTGAATAAAAATAATTTCGTCGAAATTCGTTTTGCTTTAATTTTAGGGTGTCATTAATTAAGAGTGGTAATTGCTTCCTGAATGTTAGTAAATTTATATAGCTGAAAATTTTCTTCTGTAGAACTGTTGAGTAACTTTAATTTAAGTGAAATACACTTTAAAGGGTTTCCCTTTTTAAAATACAGGTGGAATACTCTAGTGACCTTTACATTAAGGAGGATTAATTTAATCTGCTGTAATTTCACTTTCCACTATAAAGAGTAATATAAGTAGAATAATTTACACTTATTTAATTTTTCAACATGTTATTGTTATTTGTTTAATATTTAAGGTATTTTCTATTACAGCCTGAAAACCATGATTTTAAAAGGCGCATAAATGGATTACTACGATATTTAGTAAGTCACTTTGTATTGAATACAGGTAGCAAAAATTGTTTTAGCGACATTTTGACAAGAAACAATTATTTAATATAATATTTCTCTCGGCGAAAACGGCCTTGATAAATTTTTTTTCAATAAAGCATCCTTTTTGTGAAAATGTTTATTATAATAATATTTTTGTTTTTATATAGCTCGTATCTTTCACAGAGGCTCAACTATGATTTGTGAAAAATTCACATTATTTTCAGAGTTAAAACTATTTGAAATAATTTTCGGCGTTTTTTTCTTAAAATTTCTTCCCTTTGCTGTCGTAAAACAGGGATAAACCCACATCTGAGTTATATATTTCAAAAATTCTACGTTGAGCCTCTGTACAGAGGTTTGAGCTATATACAGTCAAAATATTATTATAATAGTAGCATTTTTCACAAAAGGAGAACATTTTGAAAAAAGGTTTTTCTAAGTTAATTTTTTGCCGAAATTATGTATTTAAAGAATTTTCTTTGTCAAAATTTATCCTTAAAACAATTTTATACATGTATTCTAATCTAAGTGACACTAAATATCATGAAAATAATTATCCATTTATGTGCTTTTTTAAAATCACGGTTCCGAACGCGTAGTAGGATACCTTAATAACATTTAAATAATTCCTTTTCATCTGTAGGCTTATTAGTTAACAGGTAATGATATAAAGTAAATTTTCATAAGGTTATATAAAGAGTTATGGTACATTAAATAATTTATTAACTCAATATTTGAAGAAAAAAATATTTGTACACGTAATATTTATACTTGAGCATCGAAGAACTCTGTAAGCAAACTTTTATTTGTTGGAATTCAATTTTTCAAAAAGAATTTGCTATTAGGTAGACGAATTTTTAATTTTTACAAATTATCATTTGATTTGAAAATATTTTATTCAAAATATTTATCTATATTTCCAACCTAAATTATAATATTGAGTATTATCATTGTGAATTCATCGCTTTTTATATGGCATATAAAACGGGATTCATCAAGAAAGTTATTCGAGTGAGGAGAAATTCCTTATACGCATACCACATGATGAAAAACACAATTTCCTTTTGGTAGTCAATGACTGACCAGCAGGAGCTACTGCAGATTGCAATACAGAATTCTGAGGCAAAAAGAAGAAGACATAGCAATATTAAGGTATAAATTCCATCCAAATGTAGGTCCATCCGCCTACGTGGACTAAAACTATGTCTCACACATGGTTTCACGAACCTTACAAATAGATGTCACGATTTGAAGGAGGACGTACTATTGAACTCAAATAAAATGGGTGTTCAAATCTTAAGATCGAATTATATTTGTGTTGGAAAGATGATACCATTCGACGATGCCGGCATAAATGGGTGAACAAGCCAATCAGTGGTTGAAGTAGCGGTTGATGGAGAGCAAAGAAGAATTGAAAGGACAAAAGAATCATCCGATTGGCACTCACAGCCATTGATGCGACTCAACGAATGGAAACTGTGATGTCAGAGGTCTTTGCACTGTTCACCCTTCATTCTTTCAAACCATCAAGTGTGTTATTTGGTAGTTCTGAGAACACTTGACCAAGGAATTCCTTGCACTGGAGACGAATTGATTACAACGGGGAGTTCCTTTAACCTGCGGTCACTCGCGCCTGTTTTTGCTACCGTCGTTACCCGCGGGGTTTAGAGAACACCCCCAAACTTTTAACACATGTATTTAATTATGAAAATAAAAATTAAGTCATTATGATACATATTTATAAAAACAAACGTTTTGTATTATACAAATAATATAATATTATTAAATTCTTATTGCATACAAATGAGACTAACATTAATTTAAACTAAACATGCTGTAAAATTTTCATTTTAAAACACATAATTTTATATTTTTCATAAACCAGTATAAAACGTATATGTACTAGTAATAAATATACTTTATAATTAATGAGATATTGATAGTAGATAAGTAGAGAAAATATAATATTTTAATCATTTTCCAAAACATTCAGAGCAGATTGTATACAAATGCTCTCGCAGGAGTTCTCAGCCCCCAGAAAAACTTTTGAAGGTCATTACATTCCAATCATTCTGTTATGGGATTGCATCAGGCCTGAAGGTTCGATTGAACTAAAAATGTGCTGCTACAGAAAAAATCGTGGTTCTGTATTCTTTAGAATCCTGAGGATTTTCTTGCCGTTGGGAGTGTACAGAACACCCCGGCGTGAGTGATCGCAACTAAACTGAGCCTCGATTAATAGTAAAATATGTATGGAGAGGGTAGTGGAATACTCGTCTGATACCCCGCCACACAAATCCCTCGAAAACTAAGAAGTATGATATGGAGTGCCATTTCCCAAACGAAAACCGTTATTCCAAACCCTGACACTCTTATTCCACGGCGATACTTTGACGAGATTCTATGCCACCTTGAACTTTAAATACCAGGGTAAATTCCAGGTCTCCTATCGTATTTCCTTTTACTGTGCATGTTTTCGTCTTCGACATTTCCATTACAGATGCAATAATCAGATTCTTCCCCACACAGCACATTTTGACCCCCAATGAACAGATATCTTCACCTACCTTGGATAGCGTCGATACAGTACATTAATTGGAACGTGTATGGTCAGGAATCTCGCAAGATGACAACTGCATACTCTAAGAGTCAATATCGAACCGGATAGCAGTTTCATTAGAGCCTTTGGTGATCTAATGCATTGTTTTTTTACTTATTTTTTTTCTTGTTGCTGAATTTTCTGAAAAAAAAATTCAATTCTTATGATCTTGTTAGAGTTTCGTTTTCAGTACAATGTTTCGCCTCTAATGACTTTCATTCTTTTCCGGTAACTCACACTTGCTGCGGTGCTTTTTATGTTATTGAGTTCACATCAAACAGCACATATGTATTTGAAAAAAAAAACATTTTACAAATGATTGTGAACACTAAAATTTTAGATCTTAAATAAGACTTATGGCAAGATTCTGGTGTGTCGCCTCTATTACATAAATATTTCTGTAAAAATATTATCATTTACCAATGAGTTTACTTCATTATATATATATATTTATTTTTGATTTTGATTTATATTTACAATTTTATAAAGGAGTATTTTGTAAACAATCTTTGCTTCGATTACGTTTATACTTTGCACTTTATTGAGAATTTTTATATCTTATATTCATTTTCATGAGTTTTGAACAGATATATTTTCACATAAAATTCACCCTGACTAAATTAAATTAAACTTCATATTTAATATGTGATTCAAAACCTAAAAATGTATAATTAATTTATATCAAATGTAACATGTATTTTTTATTTTGCAGCACAGTCTTCGATTTGGGATGAATGTTTGTACCGAGCAAAGTACTTGTTTTAAATTAAAACCTTAAAAAATCGGCATTTAAAACTCATAGCACATCATTATTATAAAAATAATCTATATGATGTTTTACATTAAGTGTTACATTTAATTTTATTGAAAAATATACATTGGCTTACACTAATAAAAGAATGTGATTTGAAAGGAATCAATCAAAAATAATTTACAATTTGGAATGTAAATCCCACATAGGGACATTGTGATTTTCTTTAGTCAGTTAAAATTCCATTATATCTCAGTTAAAAACACATTTCCCAAATGAAAAATCCTATTTAACTCAAACATAATAGAAAACTGCACCACAAATAAGTTCAAACAACAGATGCATTTTGTCAATGAAACACACAAAACTCTATTTTTTTAAAAAAGACAATAACATAAATTTTTCTCTAAGAATTTTGAAAAAAAAACTCTCCTTTTATTCAAAACAGATTTTTCTAAGTGCTTAGAATGATTTTGATTTCAATTTAATTGATGATTGTTTTTAAGTCAAAAGCAATTAAACAAGCTATTTGTCTAATTGTGCTACACTTTTATATTTTTCTCACTACACGTTACAGGAAAAATGTGTTGCCCTTTTTTAAAAAGTACTTAACATTCAATTTTTGTAATTTTTTTTAAAATTAGTTTTATAAATTGAGCTTTGGTGCCATTTCACCCAACTCACGATAATTATATCATCATTAAGCAGAACTTTTTTGGTTCGATATTAGCTCACAAAGCCATATTGTTTTTTATAAACATTATCCTTCCATTAAATACTATTTTCATCAGATGGTTAAATGAATTTAACATCTTCTCTTTTTAAAAAGATTGCTTTCTTGTATGAAGAGCATGGCTATAGTCTTTTTAGTAATAAAATAAGCTTTTGAAATATTTTAAGCTGGCCTTTTTTGAAAAGTAACTAAAGCATGGTAAAAGAAAAAACTATAATTTAACAGAGCAATATCTGTGAAAAGTTTTCTTTTTTTTCTTCTTTTAACACTAGATTGCCCAAGGATATCCTTTTGACTGCTTTTTAATTTCAATTAGAAAAACAATTACGCATATAATGACACTATTTCTTAGATTTTTTTAGAAAATATTTCTTTCCCATGTGAAGTATTTTTTTTATTGTTAATATTTACTAATAACTTGTTATATGACTGTAAATTTTGTAAAATTTTCAATAACTTCTTTTGAATCATAATCATTTCGATGGTGATTTTCATATTCCAAGCAATGATTAGTTATAGCTTTATTTATTTTTATTTCATGAATAAAATCATTACAATCTGATTTGACAAATTAATTAATTATACGCATATCATTATTGTTCAATTAATTTTTATAGTAAATTGAATTCATATAGAAGTAAGTTTTCTGCAAACTGTTTATCCTTTTATTTTCTTTTATTTCTTTTTCAAAGTGAAAGAGAGAGTAAGCAATTTTCAGGTGGAAAAACACTTTTTTCCCGCCCCCAATAATGCCTGAAAATCCCATGCGCCTATGGATGGAACTTTTGAAGGCATCCTGGCGGAGGGTTAATAAATCCCAGAAGGTCTTCTACACCTTCTACAGCACTAAGATACATCTATCAGTGTCTAAAGTACAAGCATGTTAAAGATTATTTACAAGCACTCACTCGTTCTATTTTTCAAGCCGAATAAAAAACTAATAGCTTGTGGATTCTTCAGTGGTCAAAACAATACTAACTCCACTTCATCGAGTGGCTCCTTTTTGTAGTCTACATGGAATTTTCTCAAAAATTCCTCTTATATCATAGATCATGATGTTAATAGATTTCTCCAGTAATTTCCAGAAACTTCCATTTGGTCGCCAAATCGCCAATATGGTCCCCAAAATGATGCCAACGTGTCTCTGTCGCCAACATTTCTCTAAGTTTATATTGAATCACCATTATAATGTAAGAGACGGCGTAGCTTGTGAATATTACAATTTTAGGAAAAAATTAATACAAAAAATGATATTGACGTATTATACATCCACATATAGATTATTTACCCTATTTTAAAGATTCATTACATAAAATTCGTAACAGTATCATTTAAAGAGCAAAGCATTTGAAAGCTACTTAGGAAGATATTGTTATTGCTCCGATATCAAGCAAATTTTTGCTTTAAAAACGAATTCGATGAAGAAAAAATATTTCCACAAAACCTGAAATACATTAAAATGTTATTTTTAATCACTTTTTTTCTTTACTTCCCGCATATAGGTGTTCTCTCATATAAATTAAACTAACAGTTGGGCGGTTATTGATTAAAAGCTTACTTAGAAACCTTTCAAATTAGTCTAAGATGTCTTAAAGTTATATCTTAAATGAACACAAAGGCTTTCATCATTATCAAATTTCTCTTTGGAGAAAGATGAATATTTTAAGTCATACAGAAGGAACATTTATCTTCATCAGGAAATACATCTACACAACAGATCGTTAGAGATAACTCGTACTTAATTACACTCAGAAGATCATTTTGCTTTGAGAAGAGACGTTTAGTATAATGACAGAGCAATGCCCTGTCTAAAGAATGATAACATTAAAGGTACTTATACTTTTATTTAAAATTTGATATTAGCATAAGATCTCTATTTGTTTATAAATGTAAATTGAGACATTAGTTTTCTCAAATAATAATAATCGTTCGTATTTTTGCGGTTTGATTTGATTGTTTATCAATATTACACTTTTAAACCACTTGCTTTTGCTTAAGGACTATTGGCAACGCACATCACAAATCTGACGAGAACGACACTTGATATTGTGACACCAAAATTTTGCTCCACACCAACTTGAGAACTTTGAGCCGCGACATATTTAATGCTATTCAGCTCTGCACGATGGGTCTTCAGTGGCACCAGGGTATTTAAACCATCCTATCATCATCGGCAATCAATTCGCCATTACTACCACATTTCTACCGACACTGTGTTGTTTTTACCGAATCTGGCATCTAAATTCAAATAACTTTAAGCTCATTAAAATCCTCAACAGGCTGCTTTTTAGTAGATATCTACACCAAATAATACTTGAATTACATAAACAATTTAAATTACAATTGTTTCCATTTTCTAGATAGTTTTTTTATAACCCAAGTGCACCACAAAGTATCACATGGGATTACATAGAAGTAAGCGTGAAGCACACATCACAAAGAAGCGAAGGCTTACAACACAAACATCCCTGTCTTACCCGGGATTCGAACCCAGACCCTACGGCACCACTGTCAGCGTCACCAACCACTATACCGGATTGGCGACTTTCTAGCTATTCACGAAAACGTTTTGAATGGAAAATATTTATTTGCGAATGCTTTGCAATGGCTTAGGTATTTTGATGTATACTTTAACAGAATTAACTTAAATCATATACACACCTTGAGCAAAATTGATGAACATTTTTAGTTATTAGACATAGCACAACAACTGTATAAGTGTCACTCAAACGAAAGTGGTATTGCAGAAATATGACACTATATACCACTATAGTGCAAAGTGTGCTGGGAATGCACGCGATATCACCAGATCCCACCAGATTTGCGTGATAATTAAAAAGAATCGTTCCCATCATGGATACCTAGAAAAGGTACAGCTGTCAATGCTAACACGTACTGTGCCTCATTGCTTGAACTGAGAAAGAATATCAAGAACCGAGGATGGGACATACTTTCCGGCGGGGTTATAATCTTGCATGATAATGCTCGTCCTCTTGTGGCTGTGGTGCTGGAGGTTCTTGATTACCCTCACAGCCCTGATCTCTCACCGTGTGCCTGCTACATCTTCGGACCATTCAAGAAATCCCTTAAGGGATGGCGATTTCCCTACGATAAGGTGGTCCAAGCTGCTGTTCAAAATTAGTTCCACAATCAACATCGAAGTTTCTTGAGCTTGTATCCATCATGCCGGGGGACCGCTGGGACACCTGTTCCAACCTACAAGGTGACTTTGTCTGGTCTATCTGTAACGTCTGTATTACTTATTTCCTTTCTCTCTAATTTATATTATTAGCACTAAACAATTTATAAAACTGACTGCAGTGCCACTTTTATTGGATTAACAATGAATTTCTCATTTTTATACCAGCAAGGTTTTACAACTATACAATTATATGCATTTATAATTTTTGAAAATCTTTTTTAAAATATAAAGTGTTTATGAATAGGTAAAAATATAAAAATTTAAAAGGTGGGAAAAAGTTGTTGGTTGAAAATTAAAAAACTAAGTGTGTTAGATTATAAAGAGTTCATTCATAAGATATGAAAGCATTTTTTTCAGAAAAGGAAAAGTATACATAAAATATGCAGCTTTTATAAAATGATGTTTGTGTGTAAGATGTGTGACAATTAGGTCTTTCTTAAACTGTGCTATGCAAGGCGCTATAAGAGTACAAATATTTTCGTAAAAAAGAGCAAAAGTTTTAAAAGCAATTTTAAAGAGTACTTTGTTTTGAAACACTCCTTTTTTAACTGATCACCCACACCACACCAAAAACAAAGCAACAAAATAGGAAAATACCAAAAAAAAATGCATGAAAGAAGCAAATTATTTAACATAATATCATAATAATAATACAGATAATATCAAAGTTTGCAATTATTATTATTTTTTTACATAAAATTTCCTTACAGTATACTATTTAAAAAGTTTAGGAAAGTAAAAACTATATCACGATTATTAGGAAGGCCAAATTATATATATATATATATATATATATATATATATATATATATATATATATATTACTTTAAAAAAATAAAATAATTCCAATATTTTAGTTGTAATATTTTTTTGTAATACATATGTAGTTTGCTGGTTTTAATTACTTTTTTTATATAATTCTTTGAAAAAATATAGAACATAGCATTTTATTAAAGAGATCTTTCTTTCTTAGTAAAGAAACCGGGCCCTTAGACACGTTAGTCCTTTTTTCAATTTGGAAAAAATTTTGATTGTTAATGGACAAACAGAAGTTTAAAATTGCACTATGGTTACAGCAGAGGTATTCTGAGAATCTAGTCTGCAAATTACTGTTCCATTTTATTTAAACTTATTACGTTTGTTTAATTCCACACAAGTATATACAGAATTTAAATAATTTTAATTAGTTAGAGCTCTAAGTTTCAACAGCAGTTTGTATAAGTGATGAGATGATAAAGAGTCACTTTGCGTACAAAGAGTAACTTTTATATTTTTAGTTATTATATTCCACATATTTTTACATTTTAGAGTTTGTTTCTATATTTTAATGGTTTTATGCTTAGTGTAACTGAATAAATTCCAATTTTTCCGCGTTCATGTTAACATTTATTTTACTCCTTATAGTAGCAGATCACAAGAATTAAATATATTTAACACTATAGATTTCCCAAGGAAGTCATTTCGACAGCTTTTTAATTTCAATTAGAAAAACAATTACGTATATAATGACACAATTTTTTAGACTTTTTCAGAATACTTTTTTTCCCAAGTGAAGTAATTTGTTTTATTGTTAATATTTACTAATAACTTGTTATATGACTAAATAATATAAAAAATATGAAAAATTAATTTTAAACAAATTCTTTACACTTTAGTTATTCTTTCATTTTTATTGCTTTTGGGCAATATAGGTATGTACTAAATTTCAATCTTTCTAGTCTTAAGAAAATTTTGTTTGGTTATTTAAGTTTCGCATTTCTAAAATATTTGAGTATGATCAATTATTAAATAATTTTAAATTTTATTCCCAGAGAATTATTTCAGTGTTAAAGGTTTTTCAACTTTTACTACAACACGATTTTTCTCTAACGCTATCTCGAAATAATACCATACGTTAAAAAAGCTGTTGCAATCTACAACAGAATAATAATACATAATTACGGTTTAAACTTTGATTATTTATAATCTCAGCAATATAAAATTGTTTAACACTTTGATAACTCAATGCATCAAAAGTTTGTATCTAACTACATTTGTATTACTTAAAAAATATTAAGTAACAAAAAACTTAAAAACTAACTTAAAAACTATAACCTAAAACTAACTTAAAAAATATTAAGAATGCATTTTTATCAAATACGAAATATATTACTTTCTTAAACATTAAAACATTTGATCAAATAGTCTAAGAAATTTTAAAGCACATTTTTCGTAAAATCGATAAAATTTTGTGTATATCATGCTAACTATTCAACGTATGATTCGTATTAACTGTTGAGATTTATGTTTTGAATCTACTTAAGTGGTTATTTTAATTAATCGCTTATTTAATCTCGTTAGGTTTTATTTGAATCAACTTAGATTGCGAAAAATTTAAAGATGTTTTAAAGGAGAATATTGTACACGTTTCGCGATGTGCATTTACAACTTTTACGAACAATGTGCAAATGAAAGTTAACTTTTACAGGACCAACTTCCAATACTGCAATCGAAAATAATAACCTCTTAAAGAACAAAACTATTATTTTGTCTTGATTCAACAATTAAATAAGATGTTATTTCTATTCTGAACTGCTTTTGAAAACCAAGAGGTCTGTCAAAACCAATAATAACTTCTGCGAACTCTCTTGCTTTCCGAAGAGAGGTACAAATTTACCTTTTCTCTTACCTTTTTTCTGAGCAGTAAAGATTCCCAGTGCATGAACAGCACGTTAGTTTCTTGTCATTACACAACGACTCATTTTAGCGTCAGTTTGTGACAAAAAATCCTAACAGAAAACTCCATCCTGAAGAGCAGTTTTTCTCAAAATTAACCGTGTCCTATAAGTGATACCTAAGAGATACAAATATATTTCGATTAATACTAAGAGAAAACTCAATGTTTAAAAAAATTTTTAACAACAGAAACAGTAGGTTTATCAAAACTTATTAGAGTTTAACTTTTAGAAGTAAGAAATTTATGATATCTATTAGCAAATAATACTATGTATGCTAGTTTTATTCAATAGTGATTCAAGTTTCGAGTATCACGATCAATTGGATGTTTTTTGAATGGAATTGTTAAAACAAAAGAAAGCAAACACTATTACACGGGGTTGTTATATGCCTTTATTTAAATTAGCATGTTGAATAATTTGAGATATTTTCCCTTTTAAATTTTCATTGTCAATTAGATAAACCTTTTTTTTAATTCAATTATATGTTCAGCATTAATGCTAGTAAATTTTCTATATATTATCCTTCTTTATAGAAAGAAAGGAAGCATTTTTGAAATGAATAAGAAGAATTAGATGTAACAAGTCATTAATCAGGGAAAATTTGGGGAAATTTTTTCCCGGAATATTTGGGTATTTATAACCCCTTTATTCTTTTAAAAAAATAATAATTTCATATAATTTTCGAGGACACACAGAACCCAATTTTCTGTTTTGTACCCGTGAGAATAAATCTTACTGAAAACACAAAAACTTTTATGCTCTGGTAAAAAGGGGGAATATTAAAATTTGATTTCGAAAAATACTTAAGGGGTTTCCGATGATTTTCTTCGCTTTTGGAGTTTGAGTAAAAACTTTTTTAATTCTGTCAAATATAGATTTTCCATTTCTGAAGATTTCTTTCCTTTTTTTTCTCTTTTTAATAAAATTTTGGAAAAAAAATTTCTTTTTATGTTGTAGTAAAACTCTCGATATCCCCTTTTTAAAATAAAAAATTTATGGGGTTTTTTACCTCATTGTTTGATTTGAAACTTGCCTGTGAAAGAATATTTTCTCCCAAAAGGAGTTATTTTTCCGCGCATCAAATGCATACATCTCTTCTCTATGTGTGTTTTATATGTAAATAGGAATTGTTATATAAACAGATCTGAAGTGAAGAAGAGTGTGGATGAAAATTTATCAGTGCAAGTATTAAAGTTCTGGTAGATGTTAGAAGATCTTTAAGTCAGCGTTTCTGAAACTGTGCGGTGTGCCCCCTAGGGGGATAATAAACCCAAAGTGTGGGGGCCCGGGGCATTTTCAAAAAATTGGGAAAAAAAAAGATTATGAATTAAAAATAGTAATGTATGAAAGTAAGAAAAAATACATTCTGACATAATAAAACATAAAATAACTTTTTATAGTGATAAACACATTTATAAATATGAAGCAGTATGACACACAATATACTGATAATTATAATTTAACAATAATAAGTTAAAAACAAGTTTAATAATTATCGGATTTCATGGCTCTCAATAAAAAAAATTTATAAAAAATTCAATATTTATCCTGGAAATTTGTGGTTTTTAAAAGTCCATTATGAAAGGACATTTTCTAAAATTTCAATCTTGGACCCAATTTTAATCATTTTTTCACCCCCCCTTCTTTTGATAACAATATATAGAATGTATTAAAAACAAAACGTCATAAGGTTCTAAAACCCAATTATAAACGAAAAATTAACATGATAGTAAACATTTTATATAAGACAGGCCCTAAATTACCATGGAACCTGATTTTAAAAAAGGGCGCATAAATGGTTAATTTTTTATTTAGTGTCATTTTGATTAGAATGCATTTAAAAATTTTTTTAAAAACATTTTGACAAAAAGTATATATATATAATTTAAATAAAAAAATTTTTAACTTAAAAAATTTTTTTTCAAAAAGTTCTCCTTCGTGGAAAATCTTCTATTATAATAATATTTTTGTATAACCAGTTTGCAGAGGCTCAACGATTTTTTAAAAAATTAATTATTTTTTGTTACAACCCCCTTGAAATAATTATCGGGGTTTTTTTTTTTAAAATGTCTTCCCCCCCCTGTGTTGTCGTAAACACGGATAAACCACTTCTTCGCGTTATATATTTCAAAATTCAGTTGAGCCCCTGTACAGGGTTTAACATATACAGGCAAAAAATTATTATAATAAACTTTCCAAAAAGGAAACATTTTGAAAAAGTTTTTTAAAATTAATTTACCAAAATTTAAATTTTTTATTGTAATACTATTCTTAAAACAGTTTTATATCATTCTAAACATAAGGGGCCTAAATATCATAAAAATTTTTTCATTTATACACTTTTGAAAAAACTGTTCCATAATCGGGGACCCAAACATGTTCTTATCTTAGTTTTTTATAAATTAATCGTCAAATAATTTGTCACTACGTACATTTATTAAAAAATTTTGAAATGAAATGTGAGAATTTTTTTGTTTTTACTTTTTAGTAAATTGATTTTTCTAAATAATCTTTTATTTTGACTTTTCATTATAGGTGACAACCTTATTTGGGGGGAAGTAATTGTCACCCCTTTAGGGGTGCCCCACAATTTGAAAACGCTGCTTTAGATTCAAAGTTCTTTATTATTGAATTCAATACATTATTTTATATGGAGGAGGGAAATTTTTGAAAAAAGGGTCCGCTGATTGATTGAATATTAACGCGCACTGTTCAGCTACAGAGGGCTTTTTTTTATAGGGTCCAAATGTTGAAAGTTTGGGGAAAAAATTATGAGTTACAATGATGCTTTTTGATTGCTTGGAGTAAAGTCTAAGAATAATCTACCAGAAAACAACAAGTATCTTTATAACTCTTCCTAAAATTTTAAGTAGATTTTATAACTTTTGTAGGGTTTAACTGAGTCAGTTATTCTACACATATTGTTATTTTTCTATATTTAATGAAAATGAAGTTTTTGTTTTTTTGAAATTTGCGTATTGTTTTAATTAGGGGTTTTGAACCTTTCACGCATGAGGGCCAAACTAATACATTTAAAATGATCCGCGGGTCACACGATTGTCAAAAATGTTATAGTTAGGAAATTTATATAAAATAGAGGTTTGTTTTATAAGACTACTACTGATTCTAAAAAGAAGAAACGGTGTTTACAGATTTATATATATATATATATATATCGGTTTTAAAAAGTTAAATGAAAATCAAATTAAAATACTCTCCAAAACTATCAACCACCTTTTGCCAAAAATTTCTGGGATTGTATGCATAGTCAGATATATATATAATTTTTAAAAAAAAAATATTTAAGATACAGAGAAATTCTTTTTTGAAAAATTCGGCATTTTCAGAACATTTAATCTCAAATAGATTTCAAACACATCAGCGAACTGTTTTAAGTATCAAGAATAACAGAAAAAAAATGACGTTTTTTACTTATAAAAAACTGTGAAATTGCCTCCCTTAAGGTGCCCCCTTCTCTCCTGCGGGATTATCTGCGTGAGCTAGAAGTGCAGTATCATTTCCAGTGAAAGAACTAGAAGACTCCATTGATCTTAATTTGTCTTTATTAAGATCTCTTCAAACTTGCTTCTAACAGATGTAAGATAAGTAATAATAATAATACATGCTAGAATCTACGATGACACACACACACAAAACACACATCAATAATACCTAGAAAATACGTAACCTCGACCACTATTACTGTCTAACCCGGGCCTAATTCAATTCCAATAATATCACACAAGTCCTAATATTAAATAATAGTCAATCCTACCTTAATCTGATCGTCGATCCAATCATATGTAAAGTCGCGGATTTACCGGAGTGCAATGGTATGCACCTTGACCTAATGGTTCTATCTTCGAGATAATCCTCTGTTGGCTGTTACCTTCCAAATCGTATCATTCTTCTATCATAATACCCCCAAATTTCCATCTCACTTTCTGGAAACTTCTGATATTTAAAATCTTATCTAATTTGTATCCTTATATTCACATTTCACTTCTTGGTTTTGGTTGGAAAAGAGTTACCGTTAATCCTGGCCCCAAAAGAATCCAAAGGACATGTTAATGAAAAGACGTGTGAGCCCGTCACAAAACATACAAGGCTATTTTTTTCTTTTTGACATTGCTTCAAATTCATATGAGAGGCTACTAAAATGCTGTAGTTAGAACAATATTTTGACTAAATACCGTATTAAATTACATACTTTTCCCTCCCTTTTTTGAATTTTGCTGAATATGATGTGTATGTGTGTGTTTTAAATTTGCATCATTTTCTCTTCCGTGAACTTTTTTACCAAGTTGCATTAGTGTTCTGACAATGTTGCATTGAATTTCATCATAAGTTGTATTTTACTTTGACAATGCAATATAAAATCTATTGAACAAAAATACCATGCAAAAATGGGTACCCAGGAAATAAAGTTGAAAATTCAGGGAATAAAATCATACATTTTTTCTTCTTCGGAAGTTAGATATTCAAAGGCATCACATCATAGATTATAGGAGTTTAGTTAAACATTTTAACAATGTAGCCTTTTGCCTATTGTTATTCCATATTTTACTGAGAGATTTATCATGTTTAGAAATTCATTTCTGTTAAATTTTTTTTCTCTGAGACTATTAAAAATCATATCTACTTGGAAACTTGAAATACAAATGAAAATTATTTGGTTTTATATCAAGGGGATACACTGACATTTTAAAAAAAGCAATAACTCGAACACATGCGGACATCTTCACTGTAATACAGTCGTTTCTTAACGCTTCGAAAACTCCTTTCTTTTGAATATATTATTCTCAATTTATCAAAATTCGTTTTTGTAGAAAGAATGTGGTACCAAATTTATTATGGTGCCATTTCATCTCAAAAAGTATAGACAATACAGTTGGTTTAGATAAATTTGGTTGGCCCTCGCCATTATTAATATTCTTCTGCCAAGGCTTCTTTATTATTAGAATACAGACAAAAATATTTTTCTTATCTTCCTTTTCGGGATACACTATAAATAGAATTTCCCGAAAAAGAAATGAAAATATGTTTCCCCAATTTCTCTTTAACAATCGATTCGAATGAAAAAAAATCGATTGGAAAAAATAAGGTTAATGGAATTTCCTATTAAATATTTTGGTGAAATGGTTTTTATATATTTAGTTATTGCCAACGCATTAAAATGTACTCAATGGGTAAAACTACATAAAACTAAAGAGTTTTGCTTAAAAAATTAGGAACATTTACTTCTTGGCTTCGGATATACCAAATGAGTAAAACTAAGTAAAATTAAAAAAAATAAATTGCTTAAAAAAATTTAAGATCGTTTAGTCTTTGGTTTCAGCATATATATGTATGTTTTTGGATTAAATGAAGACTTTCAAACCGCGCGATGGGAGCACTTATAATACTCAATAAAAAAATCTCTTGAAGACGAAGATTTAAATAGTAAAGAGTTTTGAAAAGCGCCAAAACGCCAGCAGTTAGTGATTTTTTCCTCAAAAATTATGTAACAGCAGAAAGAAAGCAATAGAAGTGTTATAATAATTTATAAATAAAGAATAGTTAAATCACACGCAAGATTGATTTTAAAACTTAGTTTAATATTTATCTTTGTATACAATTATGTGACGATATAAAAGCACGAATGCATACACAGAAAATGATGGAAAGTCAGAAATCAGAGATCGGGTAATAAAAGTGTTGTTCATTTAAACACAATACAACAAAACAAACCAAGGGAAAATACGCTACTTAGGATTCGAATCGGAACAATTTGATTTAGAAATTACTCTAAATCAAATAAATAGTTCATGCTACACCAGTTGAAGTATCGTTTTGGTACAAGGCGCATCCAGAACGTAAGTTTCCCAATGTTTTCCACTTTAAGGTAAACGTGATTAGCCATTTCAATTGCGCATGCGTAACAGATCTGTGATGTATCAATCATATGCCAGCCAGACAGGTCCCGCCTCGTGACAGTAGTCTGGTAGCAGCGGTCCAAAAATGGAAACTTGTCTCCTCCCGCCCCGCGAGGTTCGGTCGGCGATAAAGTTCTTGAATGCACAAAACATTAAGCCATCGTTTCAAACTGTGGGTGCGCCCCTTGGGGGCGTGATAACCCTAAGGGGCACGAGTATATCGAAAGTCGAAACAAAAAAGAATGGAAAAGAATTAATTTATTTGAAAGGAAGCAAAAAGCACAAAAATACATTCCGATAATAAAAAATAAAAATACACATTTACACTGATATAAAAACACTTATAATATATCAGTACTGCGCAATTTATTTCATAATAAATTTAGCAGTACTAAGTTAAGAACCCACGTTTAATACCAAAAGTGACCCTATGAGCATGCTTCATAAAAATAATATATAAAATTTAATACTTATTTTGATGGTAATTTTAAATTAAATTGCTAAAATACCAAGAAAAAAGTGTAATGATAATTTTATATCATAGATATGTTGCTTTACGTCAAATTATATTATTAAATTTGAATACAATGTTATTTTATGGAGGGGGCGCGATGAAAATTATGATTGGAAAATTGGGTCGCAAGTATGTAAAAAGTTTAAGAAGCACCGCTTCCATTGGAAATTCATCATCAGCTCTGTCAGGCGTATGGTCCGAGCATCATGAGTAAGCAGATAATGCGTCGCTGGTGTAAGAAGTTTTCCGAGGGTCGTCAAAGTGTCCATGATGAAGAGCGCAGTGGGCGACCGTCCCTCATCAACGTTGATCTTGTTGAGCTTGTGCGGCACCGCGTGATGGAGAACAGTCGCTTTACGATTATGGAGCTGAGCAGCCAATTTCCGCAGATATTGTGATCCTTGTTGCATGCGATTGTCACTAAGCACCTACTGTTCAAAAAAATTGTGTGCCAGGTGGGTGTCGAAAAACCTGACACCCGAGCACAAATTTCAACGCTTAAGAGCAGCACTGATATTTCTGCAATGGTATCACGATAACGGCTACGAGTTCCTCGATAGGATCGTCACGGGTGATGATACTTGGCTTCACACCGGAAACCAAGCAGCAGTCAATGCATTGGGGGCATAGGGGACTCGGTCAGGACGAAATTCAAACAGATTCTGTCGCGGTACGGAAAGTGATGTGCACAGTGTTCTGGGATAGGAAGGGCATTCTGCCCCTTGACTTCCTTCCCCGTGGGGAAACAATAAACGTTGGCCGTTTCTGTGAAAAACAGCAGAAATTGCAACGTGCCATTCTAAACAAGAGGCGTGGAATGCTTGATGCAGGTGTTGCGCTCCTCCGTGACAATGCTCGTCCATATATGGCTCGACACATAACAGCTGTTTTGACGGAATTTGGCTAGGAGTTGTTTGATCATCCCCCTACAGCATTGAGCTCTCCCAGCGATTTTCACGTTTTCTTGCAACCTCCTCAAGAAGCATGTCCTCCGTGAGCGTTTTGGCAACGACGAAGAGCTGAAGACGTTTATCACACGCTTGTTCCATTTACAGGCGGCAGAATTCTACTACAGAGTGATACAATAGTTGATTCCATGATTCGACAAGTATCTCAATTCTGGTGGTGGCTATGTTGAAAAATAGCTGAACTTATTGCCAATAAATATGTTCATGAAAGTGTGAGTTCTTTTTTTTAAAAAAAAATAGGGAAACTTATATTCTGGATGCGCCTCGTACAACACTTAAAATACAACTAGGCTTGTATACAAACACAAATATAGTTAAAATAATTGTGATAAAGGCGTAACACACCAAATGTTTTCAACACCAGAATAAGATCAGTAGCGGATATGGATTCTCACTGGGGCAAAAGTGTAAGCATTACATTATAGAATAGAGAGAATGATAGTGTTATGAATTTGTGGCAATTGGACCCCCGAACTTTAACACATTTTAAGGTGGTCATAGATCTCAAACTAGTTTTATAAGGTGCCTAACTCGTTGAGAGCAATAGAATTATGGGCATTTCATAAAAGATGTGCAACCTTTAACCCCTATTGTCCAGTTCACTAGAAACATTTCGATATCCTCTTTCACCATCATTGGGGTTGTCTCATGTCTCCTTGTTCTTAAATCAATCTCCGTTCTTTTTGTAGGGTTGTTTAGTCGTACGGTAATTTTTCGTTTTCTTGTAGCTTTCAAAGTGTAAGAGCTTGAGCATCAAAGAAAAAAATAATTCTTCAGGAAGTAGATAAAGACGTCAAGAAAAAGGATATCACATAAAAATTTGGTATACCTCCAAACAGCTTATAAATTATTATAAAAAATCGAGAAAAGCTACAAAATTATGATTCATCGAATTCTTGTTCAAGACTTTAAAGAACATGTATCTATGAAGATGTCAACGAGGCAATTTTGAAGTGAATACACGCAATGCGAGATCAAAAAGTTTCGATCTCTGGATTTTTCGCAATAGAGAAATTTCTTCAATTTGCGAAGACATTAAGATACGACCGATTTCTAGGTAGCAATGGATGGCTAGAAAAATTTAAGAAAGGACACCGAAAAATGTGCCTGAAGGGATTTTTGGTGCATTATAAAAATGTCAGGCGTTTTATGAAACAAAGCATTTTTTCAAACAAACAAACAAACAAACAAACAAAAAACTCAAACAAAATTAACAGATTTTAGGAGTAATTAAGTTTAAGGACACATGTTTAGAAAGGTAAGTTTAGAAATTCTAGTTATAAAATAATTTAGGTTTAAAATTACTTGTATGCTTTAAATTAGAAAATATCCTTAAAATTCATAAACTTAAATATAAAATTATTTTCTTAATGTCGAACATATAGCGAAATTTTTTTCGGGAATTAGTGATTTCTTTAAACAGAGATCCGATTGTAATTCCACCATTTATTATTTCTTTTATAATCATTATATATCAATCAATTTTGATTTATTGATATAAATACCTTTAGAAAAATAGTTTGATTTTATTTTTCGGAAAATACGATCATGTTATAAGGTTCTTTAACCTTTCCGAGGGACATTTACTTCTCTTTTGAATTTCTCACGGTTTTTATGTTTTGCTAACAACTAAACAATAGCAAAAGGAAATATATTTTATATTGCCGAATTTTATGTTTACACTTAAATTTTAGGGTTGGGAAGAATACTTCCCAAAGAAACATTCAGTCATGAAAAAAATTAAATTTAATAGTAATGTTTGCCACGAAAAAATGAGAAGCATGTTGCAATGCACAAGGGGACATCACATTCTGCACACATGTATCGGGTCCTCTTATCTTGTCACTTTCTGCTACATTTCCTGCATTGCCTATAGTTGTAAACCATTTTTGACATATGATTTCCTACACTGACTAAGCGCACATCATCCGGAATTACACACTTCTTTGCTTGGAAGCTAATAGGATGTCCTTTCCTTTTTCTTGAGGAACATCCGCCCCTTAGCTGACGAACTAATGTGATGCGAAATGTTATTTGGTCTAAACTTCTGTTTCTGTTGCCTCAGTATGAATCAGTATCTATTTACGATGGCAAGGTCAATAAGAAAATAAAAGTTACGATGCCCCCTTTTTACAGATCCTCTTATTTGGTATCTCTTTTCTTTGTTCAAAACGATAAACACCAACCATGACATCGTTGTGAACAGCGTCAGCTTTTGAACACCACCCTTTTTTTGTCCGATTTACATATGTTATAATCGTTGGATGTGCAGCAGCACAAAACTGAAGCGGAAATTAGTCTTCCCATCATTATAATAGAAAGGCCAATATATTATAATGCGTTCTGCCCCTCCCACTGGTGTATTTTGTAAGGTCACGTAGATGGGAAGTAAACTTCCCGACCCACGAAATTGTAAACATACATAGATGCATTTACTGCATTAAATACATAATGAAACATTGAGTTATGCATTAAATAGCCAAGCATTTCTGGAAACTGAAGTCTTTTTTTAAATATCCCCAAACAAAACTGATAAAAGTCAAGATTAAAAATACAAAAACCCTTTTGAGAATATATCAAAAATGATCATATTTTTTTGTCATAACAGTATGAAACTTTAATTATATATATATATATATTTAAATAAAAAGAGACTAGCTACAAAAAAGTAAAACAAAACAAGACAGCTGAAAAGGGAAAAAAACCATAATGGGAGTATAAAATTTGGAAAAAAAAGGAAAATATGTCAGTGTGTTCTTTTAAAAAGTAAAAATAAGCTTTTTAAAGAGTAAAGTTATAAATTTTATTGAAAAACGTATTAGCTTTTGGGATCAAAAGACAAAAAACATGCGAAAGGGGGTACCTTTCTCCTTGTATTTAATAAAAATGTTTTAGATGTTATTTATTTACTCAATTTTTAACCTCATTTTGAACATTAATTAGTTTTTATTTATTGGCCATGCATTTTAATAGGTTAGGAAGCAAAAAGTAAATTTAAATTTTATCCCGTTAAATTCTTAGCTGTATTATTTGAAATATAAAAAATTAAATCGTTTGTCAATTATTTTATAAATAATAACTAGAATAAACGCATTGAAAAATTTACTATAAATCCAATCTGAAAGATGAATTTTAAATAAAAGAAAAATGTCAAGTTATATTTGTGAAAAAGTGCTGATAAATTGTCCCCCCTCCTCCCTTTCATAAAGTGCTGATCACGATGTATTCAACGACATATCCTTTTTGTTTTTTAATGGGCTGATATCATTTAATATTTTAAGAAATAACAGTAACAATACGAGATAAGATGACGAGTTTGGTAAAGTAGTGCTTCTCAAACTTTTAATATTTGTGGCCCATTTTTCAATCATAATTTTCATCACGCCCCCTTTTCTTACAATAACAATCTATTAAATTTAAGAATGCTATACTTTGACGCTAAACCTATTTTTTCTCTTAAATGCCACTGGGTATTCCTCTCGCTCAACAAACGTTCCGTACCAAACGACCTGAATGTATATATACGTCTTTCTTTTTTTCGTCTTTCGTATTTTTTGGCACTTTAGAAAAATTCCAAAAGGCTTTTGGTATGTAACAAAAAAACCTTGACAGTATTTTCGAAGGATTTGCTTATTTATATTCATTTTCTTCCCCTTCCCCTATACATGACATACGCGTGCTTACGTGGAAAACGGTGACATTGAGGAGCGAATCTCAAAACTTTTTATCAGCAGTTTTAAGGGATTAATTATAAACCGTACAAATTATCAAGATAAGTGTTAATTTTTGTATATAATTTTATACATGACAAGCCCACGAGGTCACTCGTAATTATTAAACTTGTTCTTATGGTGCTGTTAAATTATGAAATATATTGTGCAGTACTCATACATTTATATTACATCAGTATAAATGTGTATTTTATTTTTTTATTATGTGAGAATGTATTTTGTTTGTTTACTTTCAGTAAATTAATAATTTTTCAAAAATAATATTTTGTTTACGACTTTTCAATATACTCGCCCTCCCCTCGCAGAGTTATCACTCACCTCTACGGGGACGCTCCCCACAGTTTAAGAAATGCTAGGTTAAAGCATAAGATGACAAACCCTCACTGCTAATTGAAGCGTTTTCATCTTATCTGACAGCCCTATTTAGACCTTCCCGATTCAGTTCACTTTTTCAGCTGTTAGTTCGAAATAGACTTGTTAATTTCTAAAACCGTTTTGCCAATGCAAGGATGGCAGCACGGATTTTGATTTGCAGCCAAAATAGTGAACATCTCAGTAACTCTATTTTCACTAAAGAAGATTTTGTTCATTTTTTCAAAACTAAAATATCTCAAGAGAAGTTAAAACCGAACTTTCTTCATCTAATAATGGTCATGATAAGATTGATCTATCTTATGATTTTTCACAACTTCACTATACAGGAGAAAACGTCAAGAAAATATAGGAAATAATTGTCATCCATACATCTTCGACATTGAAAGAAAAATGCAATCACAAAAAAAAGAAGAAAAAAAGCAAAATTATACAAGGTTGAAGTTAGCAAGACTAAACGAAACAAAAGTATGTTATATAAAAATCTTACGAAAGAATAGAAACTATCTAAGCGAGGACCTGACTTCCAATCTGAATCTGAAGATTCGGTTCATTTATTTGAAGTTCCTTACATTGACACTGATGGTAATTTGGATCCGAAATACCTCGATGATAAAAAATGCAAGGGAAAATTGAATTTCATTTCCGATTTTATACAAGCTTTGAACCTGTTCTGCTCATATTGGATGGAAAAAGATCTGAAGTATAGGACTTTCATGATAATGCAATTTTCGCATTTGATATTTCTTCATATTTTCATTCGAAATTTTAGTAAATTAGGCTTCATTAGTATAACGCTGTTTCCTAGATTGTTATTATACTCTTAAGTGCTATGTGCCATGTGTAACGTTCAATTATTGCACTGGATTAGATTATGTTTTAAGTTCGTTACTTTTTTTTTATCCGAATAAAAGAAAGAAAAAATTTTTAATTTCATAATATGAAATATTAACTATACTTAAAAACATAAAAACATAATTTTAAAATAAAGGGTTGTAAGAACACTTTGCTGAAAGAATGATCATCTACAATAAATACTACGATCAGGTAATCGCCAAATCTGTAGTTCGTACATTATCCAATTATTCTCTACAGTTTAATCTTTATTCGATATTTTATCAGGTATTGAAAATAACAAAGTTTTCTTTTATTATACTTAAATATTGTATGGAATTTGTTTATTTTTGTTATTGTACTTAATTAGTTATTTTTCATCATATAAAATTCAAACATAAGCATACCTTAACATCTTATACAGTAAGGCACATCATAAGACATCTTAAATACGTATAGTTCAAAAATATATATATGGAGCTGTAAATATTTATCGCGTCAGACTGACAACTTGACCGGAACATCTGCTCATGCATCTCAAGGCACAGGGTGGTGTACACTGAGTTAGGCACTGCAGGCCTTGACCCCCATGGCCTGTTGTTAAGTTGTAAATATTTATGCCTAGAGTTTCAGAATGATTTACTACTGTAACAACAGATTGCCATTCTTACTTAATAACAACTATCAACATGAAATTAAGTGTATTGTCTCATTTAAATCTTGTAGTATATTTTTCATAAAAGGGAGGGGGGGTTGTCAGCTTTTTCTGTGGAATTAATTTATTGTTAAATCAAAGTTAAGCCGATTAAACTTTGTTAACCGAGAGAGATGATATAAGACTGGGGTGGGCATTATGTCGATCGCGGTCGACCGGTGGACCGCCAAGACATTTTGGGGTGACCACCTTCACATAAATTTTAGACGCACATACTAAAAGAAACACAGATGCTTATCAAGATAATAGACAGTGTAAGATTAGCAGTTAGTAATTATATACCAAGGTACAGTAAGACCCCGCTTAACGCTGTTTCGTTTAGTGCTGTTTCGGCTTAGCGCTCTTTTATTTCAAACTTGGGATTCCCCGAAATTGCTGGCAGCACGTATGATTCCCCTGAAATTGCCGCAGAATATGTACTACATGTAACATATCCGAAACAGTGTAGTTGTGTTTCTTGTTTGGTGCGGTGCTTCGTACGGACGCATTTCTATCATTTGGAAAACATTTGTTGACATTATTGTAAGTATAAATTTATCTGATACTATAACGATTAATACAGTGACAAGTATTATGATCTTAGTTTTTATCATGGTGATAATGAAAAACAAGAAAAAGAAACAAACTGGTGAAAAGCATTTCACTGGAAACTAAAATGCAAGATTAGAAGATTAGATTCTGGGGAACGTCCATCTCAAATTAGTGCTGCATTGAATTTGGCAATCCTTCAACAAGATGCCTTCTTGACAAAAAGGCAGAAAATTGGAAAACAGAATAGACTGAATGATCTGACTGACTTAGAATTTTATTTGTTTTATATGTATATATTTGTTTTATTGTTTTTATTTTGTAAGAAATAAAAATGTTTGGTTTTATTTTTTATAAAAACATAATTATTAAATTTAATATAACCAATTTCTATCCATCTTCCCTAATCTCATTATTTACATGTTAAGATAGCCTCGTTTGATGTTCATTACGCTCTACTTTGATGGAACGTATCCCCGCGTTAAGCGGGTCTTACTGTATTCTAGTTTGGGGGTGGAAAAAATGAAGACTAAGTCGTCTATTGAGACTATAGCTATAAGAACTAATTTTAAGTAAAAATTTATTTAATTTGTGATGTTTTGGGAATTTTTGAAAATGCATCTTTAATATTAAATTTATGTCTATAATTATTATGTTCGATTTTGCTTTTACTTAAAACGTAGTTTTAAAAGAGTAAGTTTTTCTGCTGTATTTAAATGTAGGTAAGTACACACTGTTTATTTTTTTTAAAAAATTTGTTTAAATTTTTTTTTTACAAATGGGGGCCCCCCTTTGATTAAAAGGATATAAATATGAATGATTAAAAAAAAACCCCTGTATTCATTTGAGATGTGGAAACGTGTTTCTTCCAATAATGTGCAAAAAGAACTAATACTCTATAATTAAATTACTACAAATTTTTCCCTTGATATTGCAACTGCAAAGCTTAATTACCATTAAATAATGTGCTTTGTTATGGGTGGTTGTGTATGATGTCCTTACACATCAATATTTGAGAGACTTTAGGTTTTTTTTCCCCACTATTGAGAATACGAAAAGAAATTAACTTGAGTCGACTTGGTAATTTCATTACTCAAGAGAAGAAATGGAGCCGATGTAACTCGTTAAAGACGGAACTTGTTTCAGGGACTTATCTCGCTTGAAGGCTTAGAGCTACAAATTGCGTTTTTCCGGAAGATGAACTTCCTGTATATAATTGAACTTCGGTTACTGCCACGTCTATTACTGATTCTGATAGCAGGATGTTCGTTTCTCATTAGGATAGGAGTATATGCACGTACAAAGATAGTAATGTCATTTCCCACAAAATGGAATTTAGAGAAATGTCGAACAAATTGATTTTTCGAAAACTGAGTGAACTTTCAATGATAAATTTTAAAATGGTGGTTTATTTAATTTCGTCTATCCATGTGTTTGAAATTTGATAGAAAAATTGTTGCATGAAAAGAGAGAGAGGGAGAGAGAGAAAAAAGACATTGGGCAAGCACTTAACTTTTAGTTCTCTCAAAAGCTACTTTCGATTTTCAGCCTCGGGTTCCATTTTTTTTTTCACTTTGTGCAATAAAGACATTGCATGAAATAATTTCATTAGCTTCAAGACTTTAATTTATAAATGAATTATTTTATTTCATTTTATCTTATTTAAAAATATTTTTTTTATTTCTGTGAAGGATGTGCTTGCTTAAATTATATCTATTCAATCTTTTATTCCGTGCTATTCTGCACTTATTATTCGTACAATTCCAACGTCAATTTTTTAGTCTAATTTTAAATATGCTTTCTCCAGTTTTTTATTATATTTATTCGTACTAATTCGAAATATCGAACTTAAATCATATTACACTTAAAATTCAATTTCTTTTTTTTTTATATTTCCACTTCTTTTAATATCAAATTAACTTTATTTTATGCTTAAAATGTCATTTTGTATTTTGTCCGCTCTGTATATGGCTTCTCTTAAGCTGATTAAAACAAAATTTAATCTTTTTGTTTCTATAATAAAATTGAGAAATAATTTAAGACAAGAAAATAAATTAAGGCTGATTTCTTCTTATAAAAACAATTTTCCCAGGAATGTAATTAATTTCGTAGAAATGTAGGCATTTATTAAAATGACTTAAATGATAGATGTTTTAACCTTCATGGTCTATGTCGTCGGCGACTTTTATCTAATAATGTCATTATTAACTGCTCTGTTATAGAATCTTTATTTAATAAACATATGGAATGATGTATTTTTATTTGCGATACGAAATTTCTTTTGTTTATTATGTAATGTCTCTTTTTATGAGATGTCAGATGTAACAGTTTTAAATGTTATAGTGATGTAACAAATTTATAAGAGAGTAATTACATATTTATATTCAAAAATAACCTTTAAAATATTGGTGCTGTAATTTTTTTAAAAATAAAAAATTAATCTAAAATGAACCGGGATTATTTTCAAAATGTTTTAAGGACATTATTCCAAAATAAATAAATAATATTACTACCCTAATTATATTAATTCGTTACAATATTAAGTTTAGGTTGGTTCACACAAATATAAAATTAGATATCCTAACGTAATCCTAAAATTAAATAAATATTTTTACAATAATTGGTCGTGGGGTTCATTTAATTAGCTCAAAAATCCTTCAAATAATATTTTTATAAATTGAAAAACCAATTTCAAGATAAAAAATTCTTTTAGTAAAAAAGTTTTGATTCACTGGTCTTTTATTTATTTATTTATTTATTATTATTATTATTATTATTTTTTTTTTTTTTTGCCGACAAACGTTTTATTTAAAATTCTTTGATTGTTCTGTCTTTCATTGCCAATCCGATGGCCTTTCCAATGTTTTTCTTAGGTATATATGAGGAAAAAAACTCTCTTAAAGCGTATGTAGAAGCCGTTAAAACTCGAAATTGTTAAATACATATTGAGAAAGAGAAAAAAAAGTGATCGCGTGTTCTTATTCAAAGACCATATTCACATATTTAAAAGAATATATTTTTTTTACTTGATAGAAAGTTATGAAGTTTGTATTTTATTTTTCTCTTTAATTTCCTCCTTACGAAAAAAATTGAATAAGGAGTGATTTTTTAAAAATATTCCATCGTTTTATTGAGAAACAGCAAATACTTTCTGTACTATAATTATAAAACAACTTGAAAATGACAAAAAAAAGAATTTGCCATTTATGAAAGTATTAAATATTTCTTTGATTCATATTTAATCAAATTTATTTGCCATCAGTTTTTATTTAACTTAAAACGCTCATAAAAATAAAAATAAAAATGTATGTAGTCAGCAGCTTTTTTGTATGTTCTTTACTTTGACATTTAATGAAATCAAATATTTATTTAGGTAGAAAAATATTTGGATTTCATCCATTAACTATAATGTTTCATTGCTTATAATTAAAGATTTATAAAATGAAGCACAAAAAAATAAATATATTATAAAATTTTTCATCAGTGAAATTCAGTTCGGTTTGGATATTAATTAAAATGACTATCTTTGTAAGGATTTAAAATATTTATTATAAGATAATGTCTTTTGGAACAGAAATATTTGCAAGATACTAGTAAAATAGTCATTATGAATAATTCAGTTTTTATTCACTGTAGAACTGTTATTAATCTCTACAAAATGGAAAAAATATATTGTCTTGCCAACTTTTCCAAAACTTCTGAGAAATCTCAAGTATGATACATCAATGTATGTTTTATCTTTTCAATGATATAGATATGAATGTAAGTTTCAAGTTATTTTTATTAGGGTTGTATTTTAAAGAAAACATGGCAATATTTTATTTACTTTCTAAGGGATAAAATTAATGTTGGTTCTTTAATCAAAATATGAATTCTTCCTACTTCTTTTCATACTTTTTATTAATATCTTTGGTATTTTTTAGTATTTATTTACCACAAATGTATCACACAAAAGTATAAAAGGCTATACATGTCAATGCGAATTAAACTGCAGGATATATTGCAAACTAATGTATAATTAACAAAAGATTATAGTACATAATTGTTTAAAAGTATTTTCTACACCATTGCTATAAACAATAATTTAAAATTATAAACCTGACGTCATTTATTACCTAAAAAACATAAAAATTTTGGGCATTAAAATATATTAAAAACTGAGAATATTGATAAAATTTTTATAACTTAAAATTGAAAAAGGAAAATCATGCAAAATTCTGTAAATTTCAGTTTATAATTTTTAGGCAAACCAAAGAAATCTTAAAGAATTCTGAAAGTCTTAAAATAATAATAAAGGTATTAACATTTATTATCAAATGTGTTCTTTTACATAAATACCAGCTCTGTCAAAATGTTTACGTCTTTTAATTTGTTTTCATTTTGCTCTCTTGTTATTATAATAACCAAAAGAAAAAATGATACATCTTACACTAAGTCACCTAATTCCTTTTTATTGGTGAATATACCCGAAAAAGGGGAAAAAATAAAGATAAAATTTTAAAAAATACGAACATTGCCTAAGCTTAATTCTGGGGTTTTTTCAATGTTCAGAGAAAAAAGGGCTTTTAGCAATCAACATTAAAATTTTTATTCTTATTATAACTTGGTTGTAACATAAAAGAACCATTCTCATAAATATTTATTGAATTCTTTTAGATACATGAATACACTTATACGCAATTATTAAAAACATTAGTTTCAGGTAGTTATTTAAATCAAAGAATATTCTGATTAAGAATTAACGCAAAAAGCTAACGTTATTATCCAAAAAAATGTTTTGATAATCAAAATGACATAAAAATATGCAATGATGTTATAAATTGTGCATCAGAATTCTTTTTATCTTTCTGGTTTTGTTTTCAAAAGGCCAAATAATTGAAAAAGTAATTATCAAGAAAGAGAAAATCAAATATAAAAATAAATGGGATAGATAAAATCAAACGGAAAATCTTAGGGCCTTTTTATATCTTCTAAATTAACATTTTTTCAAAAGTGAAAAGTGATATTTGGTTACAGAAAAATGAAAATTTTTCGAAGTAGATCTACTTTTTGTATAAAAAATTTAAACCTTAATCTATCTAAATTTTAGCCTAGGTTTAATTTTTTATGTAACTGAATTCTTCATGTCCAGAAATTTCAGAAGCACTTTATATAATTCTAATGTGAATCACATAGTTATCTATTCACAAAAATATGTAGCTTAAAAATTCAATATTTATTAGTACGTTCATATAACTAAGTACGTAAAACATCGAGAAACTCCATAGACAATTTTTAGACAAAACTAAGTAGACAATTTTGCTTCCATTCAACACGTGTTTAAGTAGTAAGTATTTTATGTGTGTCATTAAAAAAAAAGAATAAATTTAGTTTCATTTTGAAAAAACATATTTTCTTTTCAATGCAAGTTATAGTTTTTAAACGATATATTAAAGTTATTTCATAGAGTACCAAATTTTTTCACCCAAACGATAAAAAGAAATTTAAGAAATACTTAAGCACTATTTATTAGTATTCTTATATGTTAATAATATATGCTAAATATAAGGATATTCTGATAAGTTTATATATATGGAATCAAAATTTAAACATTTCTTAAAAAATTGATTTAAAAATACTCATATCTCGGAATAATGTGTAATGAATTATATGTTTATAGATTTATAATTGATTAGAAACAAAAAGGCTAGATAACCTCTGAAAAAATAATTTTCCAGAAAAAAGAAATTTGCTATATATTCTATGGTTTAAATTTTGAAAGCTTTTCTCTTTAGTTCTTTAAACTGGTCAAACAAAAAGGAGTATTCAAAATTAATTGGGTTTTATGAAGAAAGAATCATTATTTTTATATTTACTGTTATAAATGTGTGAAGAGTGTTAGCAATCGAAGCGTGGAACGATTTTTACTTAAATTAATTTATCACATTCCCATTTAAAAAATTGTATTGCTCATTAAAAATCACTTTTTCAATCATTGTGTGTGTGTTCTATTTGTTACATTTCATAATCACATGTAACTATTCTATTATAATTAATGTGAATGTGAGTTAATTTTAAAAATAAAAATGGATCTAGATGCAAAACACGAGAATGATAATTAACCTTGCGTTCTATAATTTAATTAAATATCAAAGGAAAAATTTTGCGAGTAATAATTATATTTTACACTCTCTTTGTGGTGAAAGAAAATATTTTATCAGTAAAGCGCAAAAGGTAGAGCTGTATAATATTTCTTTAAACCTTTATGCAGTTGACAAGAAAATGTTTTTTCAATCTTAAATTTTAATGGAACAAAAAAAAAACTCACTTGAGTAACCAGCTGTGAATTATTGATCGGATATAAATAAAAATAAAACGTGGTTTGTTTTCACTGGTTTGCAACCGGGAATGACTTATAAATATCACATGTGCTCAGACAAATATCTGCTCATTTTAGTTTCCTAAAATAAGGAAATTGGATTTTTTCTCAAATTATTTCTAGAGGCTGAAAATTGAAAATTAAAAAGTGGTGAAATATGAAACATGAATAAATATTATTAAAACGGAATGAATGTTTTTAGAAAACATAAGTTATGGTTAAATTTGTAATGAATTCAGCCTATACATATAGGGTAAACTTGGCTCATTTAAGCAAATACCCATAGAATTTGTAATGGTTTTGAGTTGATGCATTCGTAATGCGGCGTTGGCAATGCTCAAGCGTCATGGCGGCTGTGTGATTTGTTTGTATGTTGTGCCGCTCAAACAGAAGTGCAAACAGACCATTTCCAATGTAAGTACAACTACCTGATACTTCAAATTGGGGTTGGTGTTATATTTTAGTTATCTTACTTGAGATATAACACTCACAATTATTTATTTTAAATGGAAACTATAAATGGCCGTAATCTGTGTTAGTGTAGTATCCGTTGGTGGGAACGTGTGATTTCGTTCTTTCTCCCATCGACAGCAATAATGGCAAATATTGAATAATGTCACTAGACTCTAGTGACATTATTCAATATTTGGTATTCAATATTTGGTGACAATTTTCTAGTGACTAGAGCAAAATTAAGGGGAATATCAGTAGTATTTCATTTGATGAAGCAATGCTTTTCAACCCTACTTTCGGGCCATCCTCTCTCGTTCTACACATCCTTTGAGTTCGTCTTCCTTCCATAAGCCTCTTCCTTATAATAACTTAGGCCAAATTACAGCAGCATATGGCTCGTCTATCGTCACTACTGCCTCATATCGTCAGCCTCATATTTGGCGGAGCTGAGTCTAATTCAACAATGAAAACAGTCTGCGGTAATCGTTGAAGACGTAAGAACGTTGCAAGAAAGCTGGCAATTGTAGGTCTGGTTTCTACGAAGAAAGAGTTGCTTACGGAGGTCGAAGAGAAGGTGTAGAGGCAAATTGCACAGCAACTGCAAGTGCCAGCACATACAATTTTCCTGCATTTGTCCTATTTGTGGTGCTAACTATTGTGATGAAAATCAGAAAAAGGAAGGGATGCAATGTTGTAACTTTTGTTCATCCTGGTTCCATGAGAAATGTGTCTAGTTAAAAGGTGGACTCCCTTTATTATATTGACTGTAGCGGATGATATAAGAAGCTGTTTTTCTTTAAATTTGTAATAATATGTGCTAATAGTTTTCTGATTTTCACCATCTAATTTTTTTAATATATAGATAAAATCTTGGACAATAACCAAGGTTTAAATTTATTTCTTATCATTTGTCAAACATGCAATTTGTGTAAAAAATGCAATTTCCGTTTGGAAAAGGTAAATGTAGATAGTGCCGTTTCTCTTATCTTTTTCACAATGCAACTTGCTCATTTTTTGTGGCAATTCTGCCTGTTTTAATTCTAAAGTTTTAGTCGAATATGGGTAATTGCGTAATTTGTTTTGGATCTTCTTTATACACACAGCAACATGAGTTAGAGTGTGTTCATAACCATTGGAAAGACTGTACTCTAAAGTTTGAAATACCTTTTAATTTCGGAAACTGGAATGTATTTTAGGGCATTATATTTTCAATTAATTTGGTGCCCACACATATTTTCCAGGTTTACTGTAATTATATTTTTTTAAATGAATAATAATTTAACTTTAGTTTACCAATAAAACAGACAAAAAATCGGAAATTAAAAGAATAAAAACGCATGTAATTTTTCAAGGTTATTCTTATAGGATAAAAATATAATAAAACTATAAACGTAAACTAAGAAAATATTCATTAAAACGTTGATTAAAAATTATAATTATTAATATGTTAAGCATCTGGTAAATAAAAATCATATTCGTGAACTTATGTAATACATATGAATTTTATACAGATTTTCAGTCTCGTATGTATCTGAAATTAATTATTGGATTCGAAAGAAATTTAAAAATAAAAGTGAGACCAATGTGTAATATAGTAGGTTTTTTAATACAGCTGTTATAAAGTTAAGTTCCATAACAAGAAAAATCTCTTAAGACATTAATCTATACTAAGTTATACGTTTTAACCACGTAATTTAGTCCCTTTTGGCCCATAATAGTGACATTAGTTTCCTCGAATTCTGACGAAAATTGCGGAAGTTATTAACAATGTTCCAGTTTCTTGGCGAATTGTTAATTTATTATTTAATAATATGTACGATATATGGCAAGAAATGAATGTAATCGTTTGCTCGTAAGTTGCAACAAAATGTTCGCAGTACATTTCTTTCATGTTTTTCCATATGTTGTGCAAATTACAAAATATCGCTGTTATGATTAAAAATGTAATATAATTTCCTAAAATGTTAAATTCTTTTTTTTACCTTCTTTCTTCACTAAACATCTGTACTGTCAGGATTTTACAAATAAGTATTTTAATAAATAATATGAGAAAATATTACTATAGCTTCTGCGAAAATATAAATCTGTATACAGATAGCAAATAAGTTATTGAGTTTGAGGGTTTCTAGCAGAACGGCAAACTTGGTCATTGGTTTTCCCTCATTCATAAAAGAAACCAAGAAACATAAGAAACATAAAAAAAGACTGATTAAATTGAAATTTCGCAAGTAAATAAGTTTCAATTGAACATGTAGATATTTAAAACTTGATGGCAAAAGAAATAGCCTGAGTTTCGAAACAGAGTACCCACAGAAGGGCACGTATAAGAAGTGATTGTCAAAATATTTGTTTCATTTAAGATGCAAATATTCTACCTTAATTGTAAAAAATTGTTTCAGTGTCGAGTTGTGCCCTTCAACAATAGCCCTCACGTTTCTTTAGAATGCGACGTTAATGAACATAGAAAATCAAAATCAGTCTAGAGTTCATGTTCATTACGAGTATAAGTCAAAGTTTAAAGCAGCTAACGCCATGATATCATAATAAAGAAGATTAAAAGATGTTAAATGGGGGAAATCGATGCTTTATTTGGTATAGCTATTAGAGGATACTGGTAGGAATGGGTCAACACAAGTAGAACTCAGCGGTGGGTATGTATATAGTCTAACGAAAGCTTAACAGAGTGAAAGGACACATCAATATTGTCAGATCGACTGCACAATAAGGAATTCGTCGCAGTCAACCACTTAATGTATAACTTGTAAAACCTATTCGACGGGGACTATACGATAAGACATAATTCAAAGGTTTTCGTCAAAACACGCAGTGATAGTGAAATGTTTAGATAATTAGACTATGTACTGTTAATATAAGCTCAAGGCACGAAGAGGATTTCCGGATAATTCACATCCATCTCGAAAGACCATGCCGAAGTCCAAAATTTATTATGAAGTACTTAAAGGAGACTAGCTATGTTAACGATTGATTATAACCAGTTAAAGTAGAGTGGCAAATTCAACCTGAAGATGTCATACTTCCTCGAATATCTGCAAGGCAGCGCAAGTGAGAGCTTGGGAAAACTATTGTCTATGTAGAAGCAGCATTTGCAAAATATTAAGTAAAATTAGAGGTTCAAATGTAGCAGCTAACACCTTAGCAGGATTTACTCTGAAAGGAAGGTGAGATATTTAATTTTTTATTGACGTAACACTCTAAAGCAGCATTTCTTAAACTGTGGGGCAAGCTCCCCTAGGAGGCGTGATAACACTACGTTGGGGGTGCGAGTATACCAAAAGTTGAAAACAAAACATTATTTTAAAAAAGTATTAATTTACTGAAAGAAAGCAAAACAAAATACATTCTGACATAGCAAAAAATAAAATACATATTTATATTGGTATATTATATTTATAAATGTATCTGTACTGAATAATGAATTTATAATTAATTTAGCAGTACTAAGTTAATCGCAATTTTAATAATTTCCATTGACCCTATGGGCATTTCAAAAAATTATATACAAATTTAATATTTAACTTGATAATTTCTACGGTTTATAATTAACAATTTGAGTCCCATGGGTGTTGAAAAAACACTGTCGAAAAATCCCAAACAGCACAACCACGCTTTCTCAGAATGAGTGCGAAAAGATTCAAGCAGCACGATAGACCTTGTTTTATTTTATGTGAAGAAATACCAAGCAACGTGTTAGCACTTTGTTAATTTTACACCGATGAATCCCAATATAGGAGCTATAATATTTTTTACCTATTTTAAGATGTACTGTGCACATTAAAAAAGAGCTGTGTAATATACTTGTTTCAATAAATCTGAGCGCGCAACTTCAACAATCGATAACGCACCGTCAGTTGTCCATAATGTTCGAAATGCAATGGGTTTTCGGCATAAAATCTCAACAACGCGCCAGTGCTGCTTGAGATCCAAACGGTTACAATCGTATTGTAGCTTTAGTCAAATTATTGAATTCAATACATTATTATTGCATGGAAGGGCACGCAATAAAAATTATTATTGCAAATTGGACAGCAAGTTTTGAAAGTTTGAGAAGCATTGCTCTAAGGCAACGCGAGGGTTATTGAAATCAGACCGACAAATGACAGAAGAGATCTACACTCATGTCCAAAATCGAGGTCACAAACATAAAATTTATGAAAACTGAAAAATTATTTACTGTGTTGCCACGAAATTTGTTACAGAGACCTATTGTAATGTCAGAAAGAATATATCAACATAAAAGTATGGAAAATATTTTAATGTGAATTAAGATACATGTCATGTCAAAAAGTGTGAAATTATGAATAAGAACTAAAGCATTTAACTCGGGAAAAATGTGTCTAATACGGAATTGGCCCCTGTGAACAGCTTTACAAGCATCACAATTAAATGCCATACTTTTTATGAGAGTGTTAATAAATATTTGTGGTGATAAAGCTCATTTTTCCTAAAGCGGTACATAATCCTGGGAGTGGAGCTTCCCTGAGAAATTGCTTTTTCTAAGCCATCCCAAACATGTTCAATAGAAATGTGATCTGGAGACAACAAGGGTCAATCCATATGGAGAACATCCACTAATTCTTGAAATTCATCAACACTGTGATATATGTGCGGCCGCGCATTATCGTCGATAAAAATATAGTGTGGACCTATAGCATCCAGTAAAACCTCACATAGGCCTGCAGGATCTCACCCCTATAGCGATGTGATGTGACAGTATCCGCATCAAAAATGTGCAGTGATGTACGTCTACCCAGAATTATGCCACTCCACACAAGGTTCTCTTTGCCACCAAATCTGTCGATTTTTGGTACGTAGAAAGGATGAAACCGAGCTCCATTTTCTCTCTAGGTGAAGACGACAAAATTGCTTTGTCTGAGGTATTTCGATCTTCACTGAAAAGAACATCCCACCCCCATTCTTGTGATGTCCACGACTGATGTTTTCAGTTCCACAATATCTGGTCTTTCCTACTGTATGCAGTTAAAGGGAAGCACCAGACTGGACATCTGGTATAAAGACCAGTCTCTTCCAGATGTTTACTCACTGTTTGCCTTAAAATTCTCTTTCCATGTGGATTTCTTTTCAAACTTGTTTTATTCAAATTTTCGAAAATTCCTTCACAGTAGCTTCATAAGCAAAAATAAACATTTCTAGACACAGGAAAAGGTCACGAACGGGAGGACAGTGTTCGCCTATGTCACCAAGTAGCCTTGTAGTAATGCCAAGTAACGAACTTATGGAGATGTCAATGCTCTGTGGCGAACTTGATCGACTTTCCTGGTGACAATACCACTTGTTTGGAACTGATTTTATTTTCGGGCCACTCATAAGCATCGAACCACCTTCACTTGACACTGGCCAGCTTCAAGCCCTTCAACGGTTCTTTGTCTCAAGAAATCATCTAAACGATTATGAGAAGTCATTCTCATTGTAACGAGACTAACTTGTTTGTTTTAATGCAATACTCACAAAACTGGAGGCAAAAATCTCATATGCTTGAACTGACACAATACAGTAGCTCTGGAAAAACTAACGCTAAACAAATTTTTTCTTAACTGAAGGTATATATTGTACTACCCGTTTTTTTTAAAAATATATAAAATACAAATTCTATTAGTTTTACTGGAGGCATTTTAAAATCATGACGAAAAACTGTTTGTGATCTTCATTTTGGGCATTAAGTTTCAATTTCATTTTAATTATTCTAAAAGCTAACTATGCGTGATTTTTTTGTGATAATTTTTTGATATTTCAGCAATTTATCAATGTTTCTAGATGATATTAATTTTATAGACTGTAAAATTAATTATTTTGTTTATTCTTACTTATTTAATAAGTAAATGTAAACTTTATAGATACAAAACACATTACGCTACAAAAGTGTCTTTAAATTGCAGGGTACATTCTCGTATACTAGTGAGCCTGTTAGCATTTTTTCCTTTACATCATTTATTTAATGAATTATATTTACTTAACTGAATATATAATTTTAAGAAGAGACATTTATTGTAAAATTTCAGATGATTTGAGGATGGAAATTATTTCTTGGAAAGTATATTAATCGACAGTCATACTCCTGAGAAATAAAGGTTGATTATAACATTTAACATTTTGCTTTTAATTTACACCATATAGTTTCACATAATATTAATAATATATTAATATATAAGCACAAACAAATTTAAATAAACGACTATCTTGGATTAGAAATTTGAATCAAATTCGGCAATTGAATTGTCAGTCTTGAAATACGAAATGTTTAATATATCTGAAATTGCCTTCTAATTTTACCAAACAAATATTTATAACCATACTCTTTCAATTAATGTTCTAAATTAATATTTATAAATCCAACCAAGATGTCGAATAAAGTAAACATTGATTTTTTTTTCTAATTCTGGATATTTATTGAAAATTAGTGATCGTGAAACCATGATTACATTTCCTGACTTAAAGATTTTACTTTATGTCTTATCATCATTATTTAATTTAGTATTTAAATTATATCGTAATTCATTCAAATGTGAATGGTAATGAATCTTTAACTATGCTGTTGTAAAAGCGTTTGCCTTGCATTTAAAGTTAATAATTTTGATCTGTAATGACCCTTTCTCTAAGCCGATTCAAACCCTTCGTATAAGTGCATCAACATTTCAATTAATTCTAATAAAGCTAAATGATTAATAATCTTCAGTAAAATAGTTTGATTTAACCTGGCTACACAAACGGACTTAGTTGCTCGTCTGCATGATGCTTGTACTTCTGTGGCTCGATATGCCACACGGACGTTTTGAACATTGGCCTTTACAAATATCTGCAATTATTTGCCGTTGAAGTGTCCAATACGGTGTTTTTTCTTTTCAAGGGGTACTTTGTTTCTCGTATTGTTCTCTTTAGCTTGGGTATTCAGGTACAGTTGTCTTGCCATTTGTATGTACTCCCAAAGAGTAATTTGGGTGTTCAAAGTTTGGGAGATACATTTGGGACATCCTGTATACTTAATGATTGTGTTATGCCTCCCGTTTAAAGGATCACTTCTTATTTACTAAAAAATACATTTCTATCGTATTGATTCTTGTACTATAAAAATGATAAATTTACAAAGACAAATTCGTAATACCCAAACACTTCCGAATAAACAACCACGAAGAACCTTCTATCAAAGTTTATTTGATTGTCTTTTAAAAAAATAAATTGTAAGTACTAAAAAAATAAGTTTTATTATTTCAAAAATGAAAATGATATAAAAAAAAAAAAAATCCTGTGAAACTTCAACTTTAAATACGAACTAATTTTCCCAAAAAAAAATATTTAATTCTCCTTTAAAAAATTTTAAATTTTTTGAAATTTTGAAAAAAGGAAAGACAACTTTTTTAAATTTTAATGCATTGAAAGATTCATCTTATGATGCTTGTACGGCATTTAAACACAAAAAAAACATTGCAACAAAGCCATCCTGTAAATTTAACCATGTCGTGCCGGTTCCGCGTAAGCTAGAGGTGGGGGATTATCAAAATGATGAGAAAATAGTAGTTCTTAATACAATTTTTTATTAAGAACCCCCTTATTTACTTAAATTTAATTTGAAAATTTTTAAATTTAAAAGGGTGAGAGTCAACCCCAATTAAACCTTTATTTAAGTCAGATCACCCAACTAGATCCTTTATCTCAATTATCATTAATAACCCTTTATTCCCATCAAATTACTTATATCAAATATTCCCTTTTTTTCAGTTTCCCCTTTTCCTTTACCTAGAGAAAATATTATAATTCACTTTGAAAAAAAGAAGATTCCGACTTCTTTATATTAGGCTTCTATTCCTTCTAAAAACTAAAGGACTGCTAACTCTTGGGTCTGTAAAACTCCCCACCAAACTATCTTTAAACTAGCCGCACTAAAAAGATCGGGAAAGATTCCACACTAAACTATTTTCTAAGCTTGCCCCAAAACGATCAGAATTTCCCCCACTACTATCTCTAAAACCCGCGCTATCTCCTATCATCAAAGCTTCTATCCTTTTATAGTATATCTAATTTACATTTCTTTGTTTATCTTCTTGGTATTGGGTTGGGAAAAGGGTTTTTCCATTAATCGTGGGCCCTCAAAAGGGGAAAATAGGAGTTATGTTAAGGGAAAAACGCGAGAGTAACAACCCCCCCAAGAAGAAAAAAGTGATTTATTTAAAGGGGTTTTCAATGCCCTTAATAAATTACGTGTCTAAATCTCTATTTTTAAATTTCTTCGCTTTTTGGGTTTTTTTTTTAAATTTTTTAAACTTAAATCCTCATTTTTTAAATTTTATAATTTTAATTTTATCTTGACTTTTTAATTTTTTATTGCAATTTTAATCTTAAATTTTAACTTTTTTTTAATTTCCAATATTTATCTTGACTTTTTTAAATTTTTATTTTCCATCTTGGGTTTAAAATTTTTAATATTCAATTTAAATTTAAACTCGTGACAATAAATTTTACTCCAATAACTAGGCCAACATTAATAATTACTGTTTAATTTATGCCCACTCTCACTTTTAACATTCAATTTCTTAAAATATTTATACACTTAAATTTTCTAAAACAAATATTCTGGGTGCGCAGACCCAATCTTTGACTCTAACACTTCATATGGAGCTGGTACTTCCGCTCCCTTTCTTGTTGAAGCTATAAATTGCATACTTTTCAAGATTTTCAGGGTCAGTCTCCCTGAAATGAAAACTTTTGAGTCTCTATTTCCATAATATTAATCAATTTCACATTATTATATATTATTTATATACAATAAATTTTCATCTCCATCCCCACATCTGGTTCCAAAAACTCCCAATGAGCCGCGCAGCGCCGTTATTATTATTGTTAGTGCCTTGACTACGCCGCGTTTCCCTGAACCAGATGCCTCATAATACATAACAATACAACAACATATATATATACACATATTATACAATTACAAACATTTTTCAATAAACTATTATAACAAATAACCAAAGGAATTTTCGCATCTCACGAAGTCATACATCGAAGCAAACAAATGTGTGATTACAAATGTTTTCTTCAGAAAAAATTTTAACAAGTCAAAAGTTCCAAAATTAAATAAACACTCATTGTAGTGTTTGACTTGGCTTATAACTTTTAAGCATCGCCCGAGACTTCCTTCTTTGCAATAATTCTTCCGACCACTTGTTGGAAGATCATAAAAAATGAAACAATACAACCTGATTTTTATATGTTTTCTCCCACATTCACGTCCAACGATGAGGTGCTATCACTCTTCTTTCCTCGGTTGTACTGGAATTTCTTGTTGTAAGGCTTGTAATCTCCTTGTCGTCCTTTCCTTGACTTCCCAATTGTCTCCTTGGCTGGTCGGGGTTCTTCTGTTCTCCGTCGTGGCCTTAGACTGTAAGTTGATTTATTTGGAACTTCTGTGCATTCTCTTCTGTTCTTTTTCCTGCTTTTGGAAATAGTACTGGATGACATTTGTCTTTTATTATTATTATTGTTCCCCTTTCTTTGCCACTTTCTTTGTGGTCCACTTGCCCCCGACACACCTGATCTTTTAATACCCCTATTATATCTAAACCTTTTGTTTTTATTTTCATTCCCAACTGAACTAGGTAGTGATCTGACCAGTGATTTGTTTTTATGGGTCCTCTCTGTATTTTTATATTGATTTGATTGGTTACCAATCCCTTTTGCCTCTAACTTACGTTTCACCGCAGATTTTTCTTTCCCATATTGTGACTCATTTAATCTTTGATGTACTTTTTCCGAAGTACTAGTTTCCTGACTTGATCTTATACTATTTGGGATACCTGTTCCTAATTCGACCTCGTCACATTTCCTATGACGATATATTCTTATTTGATCTACGTTAACTGTTAATCTTTTTCCTGATTTCCATATTACAATATTATTATCATTCTTAACTTCTAAGACTCTATAAGGTCCCTCAAATTTTTGTTTAAATTTAGCACATACTTTGTTAGCTGCTGAACTTACAGGGTGTGTTTCTAATAAGACCC
>BMAV01016042.1:0-18691 GCA_019973955.1 Trichonephila inaurata madagascariensis | reverse complement strand
TCAAGTTTCGCAGTTGGGGTTTGCCCCCCTTCCTGGTTTCCCCCTTTTGCCCCGCGCGTCACTTCCCGTTCCGGGCAGCTGTTTCGTTCCTCCGCCCTCCTGCGGGGGGTTTTTTTAATAATGGTTTCTCTTTTCATCCTCTCTGGGATCCGGGTATAAGTGAAAAAATTCCCACGGGCCCCGAAGATCAAATTTTTTTTTTTGTTTTGTCACATTTATTTTGTTTCTAAACCTTTATTTGCTGGAGCTTGCATTATTCTTAATTTATGGGCATAAGTGTACTTTTATTATTTTTATCCTGGTTTCAAATCTGTTACTAGTTTTTCAATAGAGCAAAATTTTTTCTGTAGTACAGATGACAGAACAAAAGAATGTGTAGAAAATACAGAATATCACTCTCTATTTAGGAAAAAAAGGTTTAAACTTGAGGATAAATACCAAACAAAACTACAAGTACAACCCCCTTAGCACGCCCGGGTTTGTTACAGGTAACATCAATATTTTGGGGAAACGGTTTTTTCCTTTCTCATCTTTTTAGAAAAAAAATTTAATTTTCCAAGAAACTCTTTTATGTCCACATGGTAGGAAACAAACATCAAAGCTTCAATTACTCAAATTTATTTTGTTTTTTCTTTTAAAATATCGTAAAGAATTTTATGCCGTAGGTTCCTTATAGAATTAAGATCTGGACATTGTCCTGGTCGGATCATTCTATTCTCAGTATTGTCCGCGAACCATTTCTAGACTGCATTTGAGCGGTAAAATGAAGCATTACTGACCTGAAAAATCTATGACTCTGATTTCCAAAAAAATCTCCCACTTTGGTAGAAATTTATTTTATATTATTCTGTATTATTTTGCAGTGTTCCCTGTTCTTCTCACGATATGAAGTTTTCAAATAAACAAAAGCATGCAGGCCTTATAATTTTTTTGGATGCATTATTTGGGGTTAGAACCGACCCTAATTTTACGATTTGTCGTATTACAATTCACGTTTTTTCCCAAAATTAAAACTGATTTTTTACCAAATATTCCTTTTCGTCTTAACAGTCTATGCGAATAATTTTTCCCGCGTCAACCAGTAAAATTCGGGGCGGGCCCGAACCTTTCCCCTCCCTTTTCACAATTGTGGGGCCAAATTTCCCCATTGGATGTTAAAATTCATTTTTTCAAAATTTGTGGCTCATCTAAAGTGAAATCATATGCAATAACCTCTGTCTTCAGGTAAAGTTGTTTTACTCGGATCATACAGATTGCTTCCTGATCGCAAAAGAATTTTTGTTTCAAAATATATTTCAACGTTATAAAATAGAAAAAGCCCACAAAAATTTTCCAGTAGAAATTTTTAAATAGAATAATATTCTTCCTTCAAAAACATTATTTTTTTTCCATTATAACACTGAAAGTAAGATTTTTACCCATAACCCAACCATGTACTTCAAATTGCAATAATCAACTATTTTTAGTACCCTAAAACATTCTATACATTCTGTTTTCAACATTTCATCACTACCGCTCTCTAATTGATTGGAATAATGGAGCATTTTATTGGTTGGAAAAACAACAACTTATTATTGCAGATTCCTTGTGCTTGTCTTATCATGTTTTTTCCCCCCAAATATTCAACAAATTATTTACTTTACATAAATTATACCAACAGATTTAAAATTTAGCATGAAAAAATACATTAGAACCAATAACAGTAATTAAGATTGTACGATAATTTATAACGAAAAAAATGATGCGTGGAAGCCAAGTGATAGAAGTGAAACTTTTTGGAGACGTTAGAACATGATTATTTGCCCAATATTCCAAACTGACCGTGTACATGTCTCAATAGCCAAATTTGCATGAAAAGGTTTCGTGGGAAATATAAGTCTTTCTAAACCAAATCCAAAGTAGGAAGATGTGTGAATTTCGGGCAAAAACCCTTATATTTTGATAAATTTCTTACTTTTCCTACTTAAAAATTTGTCGGCAACTGCAGCATGCTTTAATGTTTTTAAATTATTTCCCTAAAAAAATTTTGTAAAATACTTTTTTGCTCAGCAAAGGCCTTTTTCAAATCATCTCTAAACCATAATCTATCGAAATCGAACACCCGTGATCGAAAAATTTTCAACAAACGCTTTTTTGGAAAAACTTTGGAATTTTTAAATTTAATCAGAGTCTTTGTAACGTAAGATAGTATTTATTATCGATTCACAGGCATCCGTTCCGACACGCACTAGACTTGTTGAGGGCTCTATAGTTGATGAAAAGGGGGTTCAAAAGTCCGTATTAATCTATTGTCATTAAAAAGAGTCTAAATAGATTCCCACATCCCTTAAACTCGACATTAAGAGGTATTTTATGATTTTTTTTTTCCATCTCGAGAGAGAATATTCTCTCATGTCCCTAGGAGTTTTGGCAGTAGACTTGATGGACTATTTTTCTGTTGTTGTTTTTTTTTGCCACTTTTCGACTGGACTTGCTGCTATTTTTTTTTTTACAAAACTCTTTTTTCTTTGTGCATTTGATTTAGGCATCCTGAATAGAATTAATATTAGTTATAGCAAATGAAAATTAAAAAAGCAAATTAGCCGCCGAACATATTGCCATGTAGCCAACAATCTGAAGAAAATTTCGGGACGCTTTTGCTGGGGCTATTTTTCACCCCGAAACACACACTGCAACTATACAACCGTTAATTGATTTCCCGGTCGGGGAAAAGGAATCAAGGCCCCGCCGTGACCAATCGGAGAGGGGGGCAATCATCCAAGTTTTACGGATATGAGGCAAGTCACGTGGTGTCCCCACTCTCCCCCTTTTCCTCCTGTTCGCTATCTCCTCACCATGGCGACGATTCGGGTAAATCGGGGAAAGACTACTTCCGTTCGCTTTTTCACCCTAACGCAAAATTGGGCAAATTTGTCATTCACTCTCGAGCCCAAAGAAGTTACACTTCAATAAAATCACAAACATGAAAACTAGGCAGAAAATTTAGTGTGTTCAGGACTTTTTGCCACCACTGTACATGGATGCAATATGGAAAACTCACATTTAATGCGGGAAGATCGAAGTAAGAGGTGGGGTCAAATATCTGTTTTGGGAAAAATATGCACAAAAAAATTCCATCTCTACTTAGTTGAAAGTGGACGAGCACATTTTTGAAAATGTGGAAAATTAAGATCCCTCATAAAATCATTAGCTACTGGGACACCAAACTTCCTAATTTTACGATGATTTTTTCACTAACGTCATCTTACACAGCCGTACCATTAATCAAATTCCCAAGTCGGGATAAAAAAATATTTATGGTTTAGATCAGATTAAACCTGTTTGTGTGAGTCAGGTTTGAGAAAAAAATGCCACCCAAATTTGACTCTACTTAAAAAAAAAAACTATTGTGTGCGTGCACACAACCCCAAACAAGTTTTTCAAAAGTTGGCCCATTTAATTAAGATTCCAAGATGTGGTACAACAATTGTTCTTTTCTTGCATAACAATCAACAGATTTTTTTAATTTGCAGCATGCTTTTGAAAACACCTCTTTTGATACTTTCCATTGCATCAGTAGAAACTTTGAAACTTTTCATTTAATTAAGATTCCAAGATGTGGTACAACAATTGTTCTTTTCTTGCATAACAATCACACAGATTTTTTTTTTAATTTGCAGAACATGTTCATTTTGAAAACACCTCTTTTGATACTTTCCATTGCATCAGTAGAAACTTTGACTGCAATTTCACGGTGATTTTTTCACTGACGTGATCTTTCATAGCCGTGCTATTGATCACAGTAACAAATGCAGCAAAAGCCTTAGCTGAATTTGTTAAATTTAACGTTGTTTGAGCTAATTTGAGAAACTGATGTCACCTAACTTTGATGCATCGTAAAAAGAAAAATACACTGATGAAAAAAATTAAGAGGATTTGCATATTTTATCGATTGCATGAAAAGAACTTAACTGAATGAAAAACCACTGCTTCTAGATAAGAATTCAAATCTTGTACGGCAAATACGTAAGCGTACACGTGTGTGTAGTCGGAACCAGCAGAAAAAAACAGGCTTTATATGCGCGTGTAAGTTAAGACGTATTTCGTTCCCCAGCACACCTCTGCGAATTTCTTGGTATTATTTTGAAGCAATCGGTTTAGTTCAAATTGTTACCTTAAAAATGAGTAACCACCAATGTTGGAATGGCGTGGGGTGAATTGTGGGGAGGATAGAAGCAGTTCAATGTCAAGTCCAGATTTGTAGAGAGTTCAATTTAACTCTCTCAGCGTCGTGTGTAACTTATGGAAACAGTTCCAGAATACTAGATCCTTTGAGAAAGGCCTGGATAAGGTCATCCAAGAGCCACGATGGCCAGAGTTGATCACCATTTGTCGATTATAAAGGCGTGCTTTCAAATTTTTATTCTTGCGACCCAATTTTCAACATAATTTCCCTCGCGCCCCCTTTTATACAAGATAATGTATTGAATTCGGTAATAATATGCTTTTATGCTAAAGTACGACTTTAACCCTTGTCCCACCCACGTATATAAAGGGTTGGTCAGCCAATGTATTGGGTTTGACGTTTTATATGTCTTTTCCCAAGTAATTTTTTCTGTGACCTTCTATCCCAAAATTTTCCAAAAGTTTGTAATGCAATAAAATTAACTTGATAGTGTTTGCAATATTTACGTATTCCCTAGAAGGATTTTATTCCTTTTTATCCCCCCCCCTCCTCCAATACATCTCCCCACTGCGCCTATGTAAAAAAAGGGCATTGGGGAGTGAACCGTATAACTTTTAATCTCGGCAGTTAAGGGATTCATTATAAACCGTACAAATTATCAAGATAAGTGTTTTAATTTTTGTATATAACTGTATATATGACAAGCCCATGGAGTCACTGGTAATTATTAAACTTGTTCTTAATATTGTTCAATTACTTATAAAATACACTGTGAAGTACTGGTACATTTATAAGTGTATTATATTAGGATAAATGTGTATTTTATTTTTTGTTATGCCAGAATGTATTTTGTTTGTTTACGTTCAGCAAATTAATAATGATTTTAAATCTTTTGTTTTCGACTTTTTAATATCCTCGCGCCCCCCTTGTTATCACGCCCCCTAGGGGGGCGCCCACAGTTTGAGAAACGTTGTAGTAAGGCATAAAAGAGGAGGGCTAAGCTTTAACCCTCTCTGTTATTTTTGTATGCAGCCACGGGAAACCCCGTTTTATCGGGGATAACTGTTTAAAAAAAGACTTTGAGAGAAAGGTTGTTTGTACAGACCTGCTGTTTGCATCCCCCCTCCGTCTACGAACGGGGATCCGCTTAGTTTGGGGTGCAGACAGCATAGAGAGGGGGTTTGAGTTTGAGTTTTGTAATATTAACGTCGCACTGGGAGCTACACGAGGGTTTTGGCGACGGACCAGGGAAATTTTAAACCCAGGTCGGATGGACGACACCCTGAGCTGGCACCCCCTCTCCTAACTACCACACCACCCCCCAACGGGGGGGACTTTTGGGAGTTTCCGACAGTTTTTAAGGGCAGGGCCCCCCCACACGGGGGGGTTTTCCCAGTGGTATTGGGCCCCAAACCCTTCATGACATCCCCGCCATGGCCCGGGATCCCTTAACCCCCGGGGCTACCGCAGCCCCAGCATAGAGATTGGAGGGGGGATGAATGGGCGACCGCCTTCGTTCACCGATGAGTCCCAAGGGGGCACCGATTCTCACCCTACGTTAAATAGGGGTAAAACCCAGGAACCCCCCACCTCCCCCTGAAAGTCCGCAAAATTTGGGACAGTTATGGCGGAGGAGGTGTAATGGTCTGGATAGCCATCAAAAAAATTGGATGGTCGTACACCTCTCCATGTCTTTGAAAGAGGCTCTGCGACTGGTGTGAGGTATATGGATATGGTCTTGGAGCCCTTCGTTCGCCTTTTCAGGGTAGCATGTGCCCCCGAGTTTATTTTAATGGACAATAACGAGAGGCCACATAGACTCTTTTGGTCGATGAATTTCTAGAGAGTGAGGTTATTCACCGTTGTTTTGGGCCCGCCAGACCCTTCCAGCCCCTAAACCCCCAAGAGCATATTTGTTTTTTCTAGGGGGGGCGATGGGCTCCCCCTCTTCCGAGAACCATCCAGGGAATGAAACAGCGTTGCTGAACGAGTGGCCCAAATTCCACAAAAAAATTTGAAAAACCCGTTTTTTTAAAAAGCGCGACATCACGCTGCTAGGCCTGTATAGCTGTAAGAGGGGGGCCATACCCCCTATTAACCCATTTCTTTTGTTTATTCTGCAACCGCTGTTTCATATCTTCAAACTCTAATGAGTGTTACGCACGATCATTGGTGTTTTTTGCCATTGCTGAATGGTTATTTGTTTTGTATTGTATCAATGTATGTATACATCAAATTTCATTAAAATTGGTTCAGTAGTTCTAGAGATAATTGATCGAGATTCTCTTAATTCCTTACACACCAGTGTATTACATACTACTCTAAGAAAATTATTTCAAAAGATGACCCATTTAGCGACAATTCCGGAATGGTACAACACTTGCTATATTTCTATACAAACCAATCATTGCCTTTTTGTTTTCTTTTACAAAATGGCTTCATTTAAAAAAAACTGAACCTTAGTGTGTAACTCCAATCAAACAATAAATTGAAAAATAAAACATTTTTTAACACCCAAAGTCGTGCTAAGTTACCTTATGATTATGCTCGGAGGCTCGAGTTTTGCAAAAAAATGTTGATAAAAAATAGTCAAATTCCTGATCAAAAAAATTATGGACGGATTAATATAAAGTAAAAAAAGACTGGATATTTAAACTTACACGGATGACATATCGAAAATCCGCATTAAATGCGTGAAGAGCGGATGAATTTAAAATCAGCATGTGGACCGGATTTTTAGACGGAAATGTATCTCGACCATTTGAGTTGCCCAAAACTTTAAATGCAGCCAAATACACTGGCCTCCAAAAGTTAAGGAACAACCGGTTTTTCTGCCTTATTTGCAAATGAATGAATGTAGAAACACCAAATTCGGATGACATATGCACAAAAAAAGTTATGTTTTTTAACAACAAGATAGAAGTTTACATAACAAAATTCAAAAAAAGATTTACAACAAAAAAAAAAAGGGAATCTCGCTAGAAAAAATCCATTCTTTAAAAAAAAATAATCGCAGTTTTATGTGGTAAAATGTCATAGAAATATAACAAAAAAGGTTTTAATGGGTATGCCCACCCCCCCAGCTTGAATGCATTGGCGGCATCTAATTCCCATATTGTCAATTAAGTTTTCGGTTACCGAAATGGGGGGAAAGGGAAAACCGACACAGAGGAAGCTTTGTTGCCTCCCCCAAAACCTTGGGGGAGTACCCTTTAAAACATCAATCTGTCTACCAAGATAGTTCCAAAGATGTTTACCAGATTTAAGTTTTGGGGTCGAGCTGGCCAATCCATTTTGCTTCAAACCAAGACCCTCAAAGATACCCCAGAATTACAGCTCGGTTAGGTCGGCGTTATTATCCATCCGAATGAAGTTATTTCCACTGGTACGGGTGAAATTTTGGATTGGGATCTCATCCCGATATTCAACCCGTCAAGAAAATTTCACCCTATAACACATGCAGGCGGTGACCAAGTGACGCCCTTGATTGGGGTGAACCCCACCCCTTTTTATTCATGCGAAGTTTTATTTGGGTCCAAAAAAGACGGGTTTGGTGACAAGAACACGTGGCCATGGGGTCCCTTTAAAATTTTCTGACCTTTGGACAAACGTCGACACGAGTTTGGAATTTGGGAAAATTCTAAAGAGACCCGGTGACAATAGGTTGACATAAGGCGGCCAGAAAGCCCGTGTCGAGAGAATGGGGTTATAAAACCCAGGTGGTGGATGAATAGGAGTGTTCGAAGGATGAGAATTGGGGCCCTTAGATTCCAGACAGACCAGGAATGTTTTGTGTTTGCCGCACAAAAGAGACGAATGTGGCCTGGGGACGAGGGCGACCTTTCTTTTGGGCCCGCCAAGAAAAACGAGGGGCGTGGGGCCCGCCCCCGGTGTTTAAAAGGGGTTTTTTTTGGACAGAGAAGGAGAGCCCGGATGGAAACAGAGAGATAGAGCCCTGGAGGAGACAGATGAAAACCCCGGGAGGGAAACAAGAGATAGACCCCCGGAGTAAGACAGATAGAAAAGTCCTGGATGGAAACAGAGAGATAGACCCCGGGAGTGAGACGGATAGAAAAGTCCTGAGAGAGAAAGATAGAGAGCCCGGGAGGAGACGGGGAGAGCCCCCGGGATGGAGACGAGAAGAGAGCCCTGATGGAGAAAACTGGAGAGGAGCCCTAAAAAAGTAAAGGATTAGCGGGGCCCTTTGGGAAAAAAGGATTGAACTCCCGTGAAATAGACTGTCCGCCCGGCTTGGCATTTTTTGGGATTTTTTGGTAACCTATGAAGCAAATAAATACGCTTTAATTTTAAAATGAGGTGGACAAATTTTCTTGTTTCTAACTACTCACGACGTTACACCACCGAGTGAGACCCCTTCCCAAACCATTATTCCACCCCCCTCGATAACTGTGTCTTTAACAGTTTTGGGATTGATGATATTGGGTGTTTTGTTCCTCCAGATGATAAGACGTCCTGAATCGCTCTCCAGTGTAATCTGACTCGTCCATGAGTCAAAACCCCCAGCTGTCTGGTCCAGGAAACGTGCTCTTGCCCAAGATGCAGGCCCTTTGTCGCTTGTTGAGGGGCCACACAACGGTCGCCTTGCCAGAGATCTAAATTTTAAAGACCCCTGCACCGTACTAGCAGATATTCTTCTCCCTGATGCAAAGAGGGCCCGCAAAAAGTTGGGGAAAGAAACCCTTTTTTCTCCTTCGGGCAAAAGGGGGAAAAAAACGGTCTCCTGCAGGTGTTGTAGCTCGTGGTCGGCCTGGAACTTGCTTTTGGACACATGTTCGATTTGATATTGATTCCGAGACGGTGGACCCCACAGAGACACATTAAGACGCCTCTAGAAGCATCAGCTTGTGACAATCCCTTTTCCCAAACCCTCTGACCACCCCCCACCTTTAAAAAACGGCAAACGGTTCTCTCGACATTGCGAGACCCCACGCTTATTGTCAAACCCAAAACTGCTAACAAAAATTTTAATCAACAAAAGTTCAAGCGTAATTATGAAAGTTGATGCATGCATATTTTTTCTCGCTCATATATAAATTTTTCTTTCCTTTTAAAAAATTGTTTTTTTCATAAAGATCAAGTTCCTTTTATCATTTATATAAACTATAAATTTATTGTTACTGCACTTTTTTTTAAAGGGGAACCCGAAAAACATGTTGTTCCTTAACTTTTGGGGGAGGCCAGTGTACTTGAATTTTCGTTAAAACAATTTACCACACCTACTGGAAGATGTGCCACTCAGCATCTACTGGGGCATATTGGTCGAACAAGATATATGCCCAGCGCATAATGCACGTCCTGTACGGGAGTATTTGGACATGGAATATCCCGTAAGGTGGATTGGACGCCATATTTCATTTTCATGGCGAGCTCGTTCACGAAACTTAAACACCTCGATTTCTTTTACTGGGGCTGCATAAAAAAAAAACTGCATTTTAAACCAGTCAAAAATGTGATCGAAATACGGCAAAGGGTTTTTTAAGCAGTTGAGGAAATAAACATAGCTAAATACTCCCGTCTCATCAAGTGGTCATTTTTAAAAAGGTGTAGAACCTGCATTCGTGTAGAAGATAAACGAACATTTGCATAATAAAAGTGTTACAATATATTTTTTTACGCCTTATATTTAAATGTATTGCTTAGTTTCCGTTACATACTTGAGATATTTTTCTTGTCAAATAAAGTTATTTTGTAAGAGAAAACGAAATGATAATGGTTGTTGTGGATAGAAATGCAGCAAGTGTTTTCCCATTTTGCAATAATCACTAAATGGGTCGACTCTTTTGAATTAACTTGCTTAGAGTAGTAGGTAACATTTTTCTTTTTATGAAGTTTCAAATTTAGGAGACTTCATTTCTTAAATCGGCTAAAACGTTTATCTTAACTAAAGTAGCAAAGGGGTTTGCTCCATTTGTGGCAGTGATTAATTGCATGGGTATAAAAGATCCTGTGAGTGAAGAAATCACCGTGAAATTGTAAAATTTGCAGTCACAGTACCAAATGATACGATAGAAAGTATCAAAATAGATGTTTTTAAAATGAAGATGTTCTGGAAATTAAAAAAAATTACCCGTGATTGTTATTTGTAGAAAGGACCGAGCGTTATACCATTTTAGAGATTCTTAACTAAGTGGGCCAACTTTTGAGAATCTTGCCTGGGGTTGCGTGCAATAGTTTATGGAGAGTCAAAGTTAGAAGGCATATTTTTCTCAAACCCCAACTCACACAATCAAGATTAATTTTAACTAAATTAGCAAACCATTTTGTCCGACTTGTGACCACGACTAAGTGAGTGAGTGAATATTAACGTTGCAATGCTCAGCTACACATGGGTTTTTTTGGGACGGACCTCGTTTTTTGAACCATGGTCGGACGAGGACGCAGAGCGGCACCCCCCCCTAACTACCACACCACACCAACGGGGGGAGTTTGAGCTCGATAGTTTTTAACGTGCAAGGCTCCCCAAGGGGGTTTTTAGTGGTATGGGATCAATCTCAGACAAGCCGCCATGATCCGATATTACCACTGGTGACCGACCCCCTCACCATGACTAAGAGACCAGCTATATTAGATGACGTTAGTGGGAAAATTGTTGTAAAATTGCTAATGATGTGATGGAGAGTGCCAATTTTCCAAATTTTCAAAAATATGCTCGTTCTCACTTAGCCAAGTGAAGGGGGTAGTTTATTTTTAATTCCCCCAGAACACATATGACAGCACTTTCACTTCGTGCCGATTATCGTCAAGTATCGGGATATCCTGTATATTAGTATTGTTTTACACTTTTGTTTTACCAGTTACTTTACAGCTGCGCTGCCTGTAAAATTTTCCAAATATTTATCTTCTTAGCTAAGCCTCGTACTAATGCTTTATATATAAACCTTATTTTAAGATCCATTCATTATAAACGGAGCTGCATGATTCTGATTAGTGTTTCAGATTTCCCGGTTTTTTCCATTCTAGGGAATTTCCAAAATATCCCTAAAAGATATCAAATTTCAAAAAAATTAAAAACAAGTTATTGGGGTTTACTCCTGAAAAATCGATTTTCATATAAAGCCCCCGGTATGGAAATTAAATGAGGAGTGAAATTGGTACAAGCATTAACAAATCGCTGTTCGAAGAAAGCAGGTATTTGAATACTACAGACAGTAGTGATCCATTTGTGTAGTGGTCATTACTCTGGGCTTCAGATCCATGGGTTCTGTACTCCAATTAGGCCCCGCCCCTTTCCGTTCATTGAGTGATCATCCTTGTTAATGAAAAGTGATTCATTCAAAACAATAATAAGTTCTTTTCGTGCAATTCGATAAAATATGCAAATTCTCTTAATTTATTTTGTTATAAAGTGGCCGATCATATAGTGGAGTTTTCTTGGACAGTAATACTATTGTGACATTCGCAAATTCATAGAATAGATACATTAGAAAACACACCTCACACACAAATACGATTGACCGGAAACGCACAAAGTTAATTTTTGACTCTTAGCTTTATTTTAAAATTTATTCACACGACGCGGAGTCAGGCCTTAATTACAAAAAAGGGAATTTAAATTGAAAAGTATTATGAATTGATGACTTACAACTTTAATGACATGGAAAGGAGAGTAGTTGGTCACATCACATGAGTACGTAACTAGAGATTAACTAACGCCTTTCGCGCGCGCCAAACAACCCTGCATTCACGCCTGCGAAAGGCTGCTTCGCAGTGCATTCACACTGGAAGTCCGCCACATTTGGCGCGTTGAGCCCACCGTGTGAATCCTTCTTTTAAGAGAAACTATCCTTATTTTTTTGCTACGTTGTAACAACTCTTCCTCGCCTATAAAGTTTTATAATAAATAATATACCAAATCAATTATTAATTTAGAATAAAATTAATTCCAGGATTTTTTTTTCCTTATAAATGCCTGACACCCTGGCGAATTTCATGATTCACAAATAATTAACATCTGCCTTTTATATCAACAACATGTGGCTTACAAGAGGCATCCCATTCATCACATCTACATCGTGAACTGGAATTTAAACAATATTAATGGTTAAGATATTTTACCAAGACAAGTTGAGTTGCTGGAAATGATTATATCACTGTGTAGATAATTGTACGTCAAAAATGGTAACACGAGAAATAGCAAGTATTTGTATTTACTAATAGTTATAACTGTATTTTTTGTAGCATATTATGTGTATTACAAAGAGGTGATAGATGCCATCTAAGTTATGCGAAGAAGGAATAAATAATAATGTGAAAAATAATAACCCTATTCAAAATCACAACTAAATATATTGTGACGAAGCGGGTCTCTTCCCCCTATTTGCTAATAGATCCCTTGCCCCTTGCCGACAGACGTTGCGAAAATTCCAGACATTTCCCTAATTGCTGGGAAAGAATTTCATAACTGGGTGGTCAAAGTTTCGGACCCTTTTTCCCAGACTGTCCGAACTGTCAAAAAGAGACGCCATAACATTTTGCTTTTGTTTTCCCACGATTCGGTGACGACAGCGCGTCTGAAAACTTAGAATGTGCACCCAGCCATCGGCACCCATTGGACAAGAGATCAAGGAAGCCAAGACCGACAGGGGTGGAAAAAAGAACAAGAGATCACAGAAGGATGATTAGGAGAGATAGAGAGGATATAAGGAGAGCGAGAGTCCAGAAGGGAAACTGGATTTTGAGGGAGCCGCGTGTGGTCCCTTTCAGAGAGAGAGAAAGCGATAGTAAGCTCGCGAAGTACGGCGGTCTCCAAACTGGGGAGATCCGGGAACGGTCTGAGTCCCGATCAACGAAAGAAAGCGATACTGGTTCTGCGAAGTAAGGCGGATTTTGGAACGGTAGAGAGTGCGAAAGAGCACGGCGAATTTGGATCCAGCGAAATCACTTAGACTCGGTGTGGAATTACCGAGAGTGAACCCTTTTTACGTATCCTTTATATAGGACTTTTCTCTAGAGGGCGAATTTGCGCCATTATTTTATGCGAGAGAGATGAGACATTGCAGCGAAAGAGACTCGTAATCTGTGGACCCTTTTGCTATTGAATTGTGAAAAAATATTCTAATTTTATTTTTTTGATGATTTTCTTACTGAGAAATAAATAGTTTATCCCAGAGCTGTGTGAAATCATTACAATATGTAAAAAATTGTACACGTTTTTTTTACAATATAGTTAACATACATGGAATGTGTGTATAGTAATATAATAATGTTAAAAATGAGTATCTTGATTAGAATATGTCTTGGTACATCACATGAAAGTAATACTGCTGAGAAAAAAATATTAAACACAAAATTATAAATACTTTTTTGAAAAACTTCAACATGGACGTCTTCATGAGAAATTTGCCAAAAACTTTGATGCACACAAGTGCAAACATGAGACAGAGTCGTTGAGTTGATGATCAGGCAACTCCCAACTACCCCTACAAAGTTACGCATTCATATATAAGCTGAAATTTGAACTAATAAATTAAAGTAGGGCTACTTATATATAGTTATGGTTCTTTTGTATAATAGTGCAGTGTTGCTCTCCTTTTGCTCATCAAAATAGTCAAACTACTCAAAAATATCAAAAGAAAGAAAACAAACTTTGACAAGAAAATGTTCAATTATTTCGAAATAGGATTTGTAATAACAAAGATTTTTTGACATTTGAAGTTACAAGTGAGAAAGTGATACCTACCATCTCTCCTCTCCGTTTTTCATTTTACCATAAGAAACACAAAATATAAAACTAAAGAAATATAGGTCATTTCCCCTATCCATACAAAGTGTATAAAAATGCATAAATAAAATATAATAAATGAAAATAAAATAGGAACTCTAATACTACGTAAATTTAACTTAGCACTAAATTTACAGATGTAAAGAAATTGACAATTACAATCATCTTGGTCGTAGAACTGGACCCTGGTGAGCAGTTTGCACTTCAGACTGATTTGGACCATTTATTTTTAAATAATCAAATCTCCTACAAGAAAGTTTAAGTTTGTGGATATTGACTTTTAAGTCAGGAGTTGGTTGATTGCCCAATTCACTGATGATGCATGTATGTTGATTTGGGTTTTTTATTACCTCATATGGTCCATTAAATTTTGTTCTAAACTGGTTGCCACTTAGTGTGTAAGCAACATCACCAACTTTTGGTGCTCTTTGCGTTGTATCACTATTAAGTCTTGCCTGTTGCTTATCTTGCTGTTTTTCCAAGTTTGTTCCTATTTGTTGCTGCAGTACTTGAAGGGAAGATAACAAAGTGTTCGTATACCCTTCTTCAGTGAGCAGTGGAGCTTCTACTGGGTCTGTGACAGTGTCAAATATTAGGCTGACATTGTGCCCAAAATACACTGTCAGGTGTAAATTCATGGCTGCTGTGCTTGGTGCCATTCTAGAAAGATTTGTGGACTGCAACGACAAGATCAAAATCAACTTTATGATCTGCTAAGGATAGGATGGTGGTCTTTAAAGAGGTATTGATCCCTTCCGATTGTCCATTAGCTCTTAGGTTTCTTCTGGTTGTGTGATGAAGAGCAATGCCAGTCATGCTGGTTATTTGTTTGAAGATGTCCGCAGTGATCTCTGTGTACCGAGGCCACTCAGAATCATTCCTAGTCTTCCAAAAGTCGTGATATATTAAATGATGTTTCCTGCTATTGTTCGTGCATAGATATTTGTGATGGGAAACAGTTCAGCATGTTTGCTGAAAAGATCCAGCACTGTGAGGATATAATTGTTGGATCTAAAAGGACCAACGATGTCGATAGAAATGAAATTACCCGGTCTAGTTGCGATGGGTGTTTGTCCATATGCTTGTTTTTGACGTGGTTTTCTCTTGTATCGGCAACAGGATGTACAGAATGTGGCATGGTTGACGGTATCAGAGTACATTCCGTCCCAAAAAAATCTTTCCTTCAGAATGAAGTACGTTTTGTTAATTTCCATACGTGTAAGAAGGGCTTGCTGGAGGGCAGTTTTCTTTAGAGAGTGTAGTATTTAGATGGTTTTATGGCAAATGTCTTCTTTTAAATAATCTTGATGAAAGCTGATATGCATTAATAATCCAGAGTTGGGGTTAATGAAGTATTTTTCTTTGTTTTTATGTTTTTCTTCTTGCAGAGAGAGCTTATAACTTTTTGAATACATCGTCAGCATCTTGCATAGCTAAAATGATTTCATCAGAAAGTTCTTGGGTGATGAGGTCATTTATTGTTTATGTATTTATTAAAGCTGGAAGGATTGCATCTGCGGACATATCTGCATGACCATGCTTTTCTCGTGAAACGTAGTCATCTAGTAGATTGTTTTTGCCCTTTACGTGTTGAAAATCAAATTCATATTCAGACAAGTCCATTAACCATCTTGCAATAGTATTTGCAAGGTTTTATATATCTGTGTCATACTTTTTCATGTGATCCGAAAGGATTGTGAATTTTCTTCCATTAAAAATTTTCGAAAATATTTTACAATGTTATGGATAGCAAGGAGTTCTATTTTATTTGCGGGGCAACGAGACTCAGTTGCTGTTAAAGTTCTGGAATAATAGGAAATAGGTTGTAATTCCCCATTATCTTGTTTTTGCATGAGGATACCCGATATGGCAATAAGTGAGCCATCAGTGTTGAAGAATTGCTTCGTCCAATCAGTCTGAACAATAAATGGTTTAATTAAAAAGGTCCTCTGTAGTTTTTCAAATTGTTTTTGATGTACACCAGTACAAGTTAAAGTTTTTGAATTGTGGATAAAGTGTTCAAAATATGAACTTTTGTGGCATAATCTGGAATAAGGTGTTTATGATAACCACACATCCCAAGAAAGCGTTTGAGTTGCTTCTGGTTTTTGGGTGTAGAGAATTTACAAATTTTATATGTGTTGTTAATTCTGGGTGTGATACCTTGTGAGGAAACTGTAAATCCCAAATATTGAATTTCTTGTGTTGCAAAAGATTTTTATGCAAGTGTTAAATTATTTTCCTGTAAAGCATTTAAAATATCATGAAGTTTTGCATTTAATTCTTGAATTGTGTTGGCTGTGATGATTATATCATCTTGATAACAGTGTATACCAGGGTGTTTACATTTAGAGAGGACTTTATCTTTCATCTTTCCAAAATATGCAGCTGCGTGTTTAATGCAAAATGGTAATCTTTTGAATTTAAATATTTTCCAAGGGGTTGTGAAAGTTAAAAATTTTCTATATTCTTTTGGAAGACGAATTTGCCAATAAGCCGAATTAAGATCCAGCACGGTGAATAATTTGAATCCTGCTACTTTAGTGGTAATGTCCTGAATTTTGGGTAATAGATAAGAACATCCATCTATTACATTATTTAAGGCTGTCTTTGGTAAAAGTACGAGAACTTGAATTAAACGCGAAGCACATTTTCTGACAGAAAGCGCCTCAATTTCCAATATTATAACTATACCTCTGCTAACAATATAGTGTTTTTAAAATTTTCAAAGTATTCCATGAATACTTTCTTTTTCGTTTCAATGTGTGAACGCATAGCCCATTTAACATTAATTAGCAAAAAAACGCGAAGAAATTTTTATACCAAAAAAAATTAATCAACTGGTTAAAAGGGGATGCATGATAAAAAAAATACTACTTTTTTTGAAGGATAGTGAAGTAAAAAATAATATTAATTTTTCATTTCTTTTATTTTTAAAAAAAATATTCAAATTGGGGCCGTTCTTTAACATTAACAGAAGACACCTTTAAATAATCTTAAATCAAGTGCTAAGAAAAAAGAGTTGTTGTTTGGGGTTTTTTTCTTTTTAATTATTTGGGGAACACTCGTATTTTTTCAATGATATCTGCTGGATTAATTCTTCAAGATAATTTTTGCATGTTTTGTAATATTTTGGGGTGGGATAAGGGGTTGAAGAAATTGGAAGTGGGTGAATGGTATTAATTGCAGGGGTAAATAAGTCACAGTGACCAAGAGTTTTAATACATATAGAGAAAGCTGGTTTGAATTTCATCAACGTTGAAAGAAGTAAGTTTTTGTGTCTTTAGTATTTAAATGATCTAAATGAAAATCAGTTTCTTTTAAATCTTGACATCTTTTTTCAATGTCTGCTGTTGCTTGAATTGCATTAACAAATAATTGCTCATTCATTTGTTCTTGCATTGTGACTTCGGTGCTCATTGTTCCAATGCTTGTGCCGTCGTTTACGTGTATGTGTTGATTTCCAATGTTTCTTATCAACGTGGTGAGAGAGAATGTGTTGTCAGCCCTGATTTTATTAACACTACGTTAATTTAATGTTTATTTTGGTTTAATTTTGGTTTATAAAAAAAGGGTTTTTAATTTAATGTATTTCTTTGTACTTTTTAAAAATTAACATATGCTGTTTCATTTCGAAGAATTTTTTTCTAATTGTTTTGACTGTGAGTTTTTAATATTATTTGTTGAGAGGACTTTAGGGGGAGAAAGGTTTTTTTTTTAAATTTTGGTTTGTTTAATTCAAAAAAAGATAGGTTTTTTTGTGTGTGGGAGTTTCAATTAATGCTTTAGAGATGTTTTGTTTAAATTACACTGCTGGCCACCATAAATGCAACACCAAGAAAGACAAGAGATAACACAACAAAAAATTTATTTCGTAGATAAATTTGACCATGATCAAATGATTAAATTTATAGATTTCTGTGAAGTGTGGTTCCGTCAGAACGGTAGCCAGAGAGCCACCATTGTTGGAGATCACCCCCGCCACGTCTGCATTGAATCAAAGAGCCCTTGAGTGTTTTTTGGCAAGCAGACCGCAATTCCACAGTTTCCAAAGTTGATCTGGGGGCAGCTGGGGTGTAATCTGGGGCAGTCGTTGAGCAAAACCCTGGACCACATGTTTTCACGGCAAAAAACGGAGAGTAGCCAGCCAGGGGAAGCAATTCAATCTGGTGATTGACGAAGAACCTGGACAAGCGTGGGGGGCCGACATCCCTGTTGAAAATGGCCAAGCCCTGAAGGTAAGGAAGAACAACTGGCTCCCAAATCCGGGGAAAGAGGTGGCGTTTAAAGTACCGGCAATGCGAAATACGAGAGGAAACCCAAAAGCCCCATACCATAATACCCTGCAGGGGGCCAAAGTGGGTGCATAAGGCAGCTGTTCAGCATTTTTCTCCACGGGCCGACTGAATCCGACCACGTGAGGCAGCGATGCGTGACTCGTCAGTAAAAAACAACTTCATTCCATTCTGCCACCCACATACTTTTTTACGCACCTTGGGGGCGGGGAGGGGTTCTGCGTCAAGGGTAGACCACGCAATGGACGTCTTCGGGCAGACCACTCTGCGTAAAGGCGCGAATGGTACGCGGAAAGAAAGCGTTCAGACTCTTGCTGTGCTATGGTTCGTGATGGACGGAGGACCGCCTTCCCTGGCAATTTTTCCGTCCTCACGTAAGTGGTTTTAATGAAGGATGCGATCGACCACGTCGGTCCATCGATCCTGCATCCAACGGTTACATATCCGCATTACAGTTGTTTGGGTTTTATCCAACACCACCATTTCCCC
>BMAV01016039.1:0-107637 GCA_019973955.1 Trichonephila inaurata madagascariensis | reverse complement strand
AAAAACAATTACCCCTTTATCTCCGAAAAAATATCTAATTTACGAATGGAACTAATGGGTTTCACTTGTTATTGAAGTTCAAAGTCTGGATGCATGCTTATATAGCGTGGAGAAAAATTATAAGTATACTTTTCGAGAAGGCCATTGGAATGAATTTGTTTTTCGTCTAGGAATTGCGAAATGTGTAATTTACCTTTGAAGAAAAAAAGGACATAAACAAATTTTTGTTTCTTTTGAATAGTTAAAACAGTTTTATTTATGTTTGGTCAAGAACAAGAGATTCGACATATTTGGTCATGACAAGATTTTTCATTTCTATTTCAAATGCAAAGAACATATAACACTATTTTCTTAATGAGTTATTTTAAAAATAGTTAAAAGTTATAGAGGCATTTAAAACGAACTAAAATAATCAATTAACATGGGGTCAAATATACTTTAATAGGTACCAAAAGAAATTTTAAAATTTCCTTAAAATATATATTTTAGATTAAGTGATGATTTAGTGAAGTACGATCCTAATTTTTAATTTGCAATTAAAAATACTTTAGATAAATATCTATATTGTTTGAATTGTTATATCAAACATTTTTATATTTCATAGAAGATTTTCTTAAGTCTCATACGAATTTGGTTTAAATTTTAAAATCAGATTTTGTTTCATAATTGAGCAAATATATATATATATATATATATATATATATATATATATATATATATATATTACATAAAATATATATTATTACGTAAAACATAATTAATACTACTTTTCCAATTTATATCTTTAAACACCTTAACTGTGTTTAATATTGAAATTTAAATTGCTTAGTGTGGACTAAAAATATCTTAAAATTCTCATTCTAAAATTGAAATATAAACCAATATCGCTATAAAAAATTGTGATGAAATCTTAGAAAGTTCGTTAGTATAAAAATAAACACGAGAACATATTATTTTCCTACAAACTTTTTAAAAAGGGGATAATTTTCACATCATTTTCAATAAGTATGCATTAATTTTCACAAAAACATACAATAATTTAAAGAAGTTTTTTTGTTGTAAGTCAAAAAAATTTTAACATTTTTAGGAATTAAAAAAAAACACAACATAATACAAATGCATACACAGTATATATATATATATATATATATATATATATATATAAGTGCATAAAAGAGAGAGAGAGTTGTAAAAAACTGATGTAATTTACAGAAAAACAACATGCGTATTATATTACGTCTATAAGAAATTATTGTATATTTTTCTAAATAAAATGTCTATTTCTTTGTATTTATCTTTTGAAGAAATATCTTTATAGAAATATAAACATTTTATTAATTCATACATTTATATTCTTTACAGATATACAAAAAAAAAAATTTAAATTTTATTACATATCATTAGAATATTTTATAAATAAGGAAATTTCAATACAATTAAACTCATAATCAATCAGAAAATAACTCCGAAAGCTCGTATATACTATTATGACTACATAAACACATACACACACACACAAAAATTGCTTAAAACCTATTTAAAAAAAATGGTAATTTTAAATTCGAATCATTCGACATTAATTCATTTCGACAGTTGGGAAATGTGGACAAAAAATGGATCCCTTTTCTGGCTTGCCCCAGTTCTTGAAACCGGGGTATTGAGTTTAAATTTTTTAAAAAAAAACATTTGGAAAATTTGTTAATTTGGAAAAAATAAAATTCCGTTTTTTACTTGTTCCTCCTTTTTTTCCCTATCCAATTTTTTTTGGTTTTTAAAAGTAAAAAAATCATTTTTTTTACCCCTTTTTCATATATTTTCTTTATTTAAAATTTTTTAAAATCTTATAAAAAAAAATTTGTGCAATTTTTTTTTTGAAAACTTTATTTCCTTTTTAAAAATTTTTTTTAAAAATAATTATTTTTTTTTTCGATTTTTTGAAGCGACCTTTAAATTTTTTTTTTTTTTAAAATTTTTAAATCTTTTTTTCAAAAAATAAAAAAGAAAAAACAGAAAAGAAATTTTTAAAACTTTTTTTTTCAATTATTTTAAAAAAATTTAAAAAAAATGGGATTTTTTTTTAATTGTCCTTGTTTTTAAAATAAAAATTTTTTTAATACCTTTTAAATTTTGTTTTTTTTTTTTAAAATCTTTAATTTTCAAAAAAAAAAAAAAATTTTAAGTAACTTTAAAAGTTAAAAAGCAAAGGGGAAAAAACCCTTTTTTTTTAATTTTTAAAAAATTTTAAAAAAAATTTATTTCTGAAAAATTTATTCCCTTTATTTAAAAAATAAAAATTTATTTTTTTGAAATTTTTTTTAATAAATTTTTTTTAAATATTTTTTCCCTTTAATTTTTTTAAAAAAATTAAATTTTTTAAAAGTTTATTAAAAGGCCAAACTCATGGTAATTTGAAAACCCTTAAAAAAAAATTTTTAAAAGTTTTCATCTTTTTAAAAAAAAAAAAAAAACCAAATTTTTTCCTTTTAAAATATAAATTATCTTTTTTTGGGAAATAAAAAAAACCAAATTTTTTTTGGGAAAATTTTAGAAAAATAAAATTTAAAATCATATATTATTTCAAATGCCCATTTGGAAATTTTAATTTTGGAAAAATTTTAAATTTTAAAAAGGAAAATTTTCTTTTTTTCCTTTTGGGTTTAAAATTTTTTAAAATTAAATTTTTAAAAATTTTAAAATTTAAAATTTTTTAAAAATTTTTTTCCCAAAGAAAAGAAATTTGTTTTTTCCAAAAAAAAATTTAAAAAAAAATTTGGGGCCGGTTTATTTTTTTTAAAAAATATAAAATGTTTAAAAGCTTTTAATTAGGATTTTTTGTTCACGTTATTCTTGGTTTTGTTGTCTTTCACTTTTTCCTTTTATTTCTCGAACTAGGTTTAAGATGCATTTCACATTTTTAAAAGAAAAAAAAAATACAGAGTTCTAAAATATTTTAAAATAAACGATATTGTTTAAATTTAGCTGTTTTGTTGCTATCGCATTTAATTGGAAAGTACATTATTTTTTTTCAAATGATAGGAATATGTTTGTTTATTTGTGTGACATCGTCATTAAGCTTTTGATATAGATTGTGTTCTTTTATATAAATTACAAAGCTGAAAAAACAGATTTTCTCTTCGGAGATTTTATTATAAAACGATTATAAAAGATGCATAATATTTCGGAAAAAAATTTTTGGAATAAAATTTTCCCGTCTCAAAACATCAGCTATTTGCTGTGTACACGGAAAGGAGAAAGAAAGTGTTGACAATAGGTGTTGCCAAGTATATTAAAATCTTGCAAAGAAAATTGTAATCCCTGTTATAACTTTAAATATTAATCTTTTTTCCCTAAAAAGGGAAAAAAGAAAATTTTAAAGTTTTAAAAAGGAAGAATGAATTGCAAAAAACCTATATCAAAACATAAGCATTTAAAATGATAATGTTATTTAATTTTTATTTGTTTTTAAAAAAAAAATTACTAAAAGCATTTTTTTTTTTTCGGATTTTTAAATTTTAAAAAAACTTTAAAGTCATTCGTTTCCCCCCCGATAATTGATGTGAAAACTAAATTAGTTATTCATACAATTACAGATTATCTTTAAAAAAATTTTTTAAATTCGTCATGATTAATCTTTCTATTTACAGTTTTAAATGATATCTGCGGGAAATAAAAAATTTATAAAGTAATAAAATGGAATATAAAAAATTTAAGTAAATATTTAATGAAAAATATGCTTATACAAAATAGCAAAATTAGAGGGTTTTTATTTTGACTAATTTTTTTTTGGTAAATAATTTTAATCTCATATTAAAATTTTGATTCCTTTTATATAAAAAAAAAATTTTGTGGAATATGTTTTTTTTCGTAAATTTAAAAATCACAAACCCGTTTTTCCTAACACAGTGTTTCTCAAACTGTGGGGGGGAGCATATCGAAAAAAAAAGGGTTTAAAAAAAATTAACTTACGGGGAAGAAAAAACAAAATATTTTTGATATAAAAAAAACCAGATTTACATTTTTAATTTTTAATATATATATCGGTAAAAAAAAAGGTCATCAAAAAAAAAAAGATTCCAACGCCCCAATTCCCTTTTCCTTTTGATCCTAAAAACTAAATAAAAAATTTTTTTTGTTTCTTTTTAATCCCGATGAGAATTTTTTTTTACGTTTTTTTTTAACTTAAAATATTACTTTTTGCTGGCTTTCGAAATTTTCTTTTTTAAAATTTTTTCCCTCCCTTTCCTTTTGGGGAAAAATTTAAATTATATAATTTTTTTGCCTTTTTTTTTTTAAAAAGAGTTTTTTAACCCTTTGGAAAGCATATTGGGGCACTTTGGGAAAGGGTTAATTCCCAAGATTTATTTTTTTAAAAAATACTGGGAAAAATATAATACAAAAATGTTAAATTTTAAAAAACCGTTTATTTTTTACAATGGCCTTGACGAGAATTCCCCTTATATGAACAAAACCTTAATGGGAGCTAAAAAGGAAGATAACATATCTCCCCTTTTTGGGAGGGCAAATTTTTTTTTCTTGGGGACTTGTTTAAGAGAGTTCCCGGCACGACTTCTATTTTTTAAAAAAATTTTCTTGAAACATGCTGTATTTTCCCTTTAATAACAAATGATTTTAATTTGATGTTGTACACTTTTTTTGGTTTTATAAATGTAAAATGGAAACATTGGGCATCTGTTCTCTGAAAGAAGGTGGGATCAAACAAAAACACTTGCTGAAAAATTTTCCTTTAAAACCTGGTTTGCGAAGGTAAATTTGGGGAAAAAGCAAAACAGAAAAAAAGGAAAATTTTTTCAATACTACATTAAGAACTTTATCAAGAAAATATGGGAAAAAATTTAACCCTTCCGCAAAATACACTTCAACCCCTTTAAAAAGACACAAAACAAGAAAAAAGTTCAACATGATTTTCGATCAACAAAGGGTATTATAAAATTTCAAAAAAGTAAAAAAAAATGGGGCGTTTTTTCTTTCAAATAAACTTTCCCTGTAATGTTAGCAAAAAATGTCTGGATTTGTGTCCTTTTTAAAAAGGGCACGCACATTTGGCAATTTAAATTCAGTTTTATAGGATATTTTCTCAAATTATGAAAAACAAATAGAAAAATCCCTTTAAATAGGTAAGTTTTTTTCTCTTAGTTAAATTATTCACTGGGTTTGGGTTTTTATCTGTATATTGAAAATAATTATAAAAATAAAAATTAGGGTCATCACTCCCTAATTAACGTTAGTATGGGAACCCAAACCCGGCTTTTCAATTTTTAAAAATTTTAAAAAAACACAAAGGTTTTCTCATTAGAACTTTATATTCTTTTTTTTTCTTAACATTTATTCTAAATGCCCAATTTGGGAGGCTTAAAAATTTCAATTCATTCAAAAAAGTTTATAATATGGTATTCAATTTTTTAAAAAAAATCATTTTACATTTTTTTATACATTGTCATGCACTTGGTTTTACTCTCCTTACAATTAAACTATTATATAAAAAATAAAATATTATCATTTTAAAAAATAAACTCTTTTAAATTGGGGACTTCAGCCAAATAAGAACAAAAAATTTAAAAATTATGGGATTCCCTTATGGGCCCTTTCCTTTTCGAGCAAAATTTTTTAAAGGGGGGGGCTAAAAAATTGGGGAATTTACACTCCCGAGGGTTTTTTTTTGATTTTGCCTGATCTATTTTTGTTTGGGAGCCTGGAAAAAAAGGACTTAAAAAGGGGAAGCCCCCAAACCCAAATATCGAAATGCCGGGTTTTAAATGCAGAAAAATTTAGCATCCACCCCATCCCCGGAAAATTTAAAATTGATTTTTCAAAATCCCTTTAATTTCGTCACTGGATTGAAACCCCAAGGGAAAATCTCTTTTTCGGCAGTTGAGAGCCCCTTCTGGGAAATATTTTGAAATGGATCCCCAACCCATTCGTAACTTGCTCAAATTTTTCCCCCCGTTTTTTGGGAATTTTTTGATGCTTTATTATCGTCGAAAACTTTTGGATTTAAAAAAATATTTTGATTTTGTTTTTTAAACCACTGTCGTAAAAACTTAATACCGTAAATTATAATTAACGCCCGGGTTTTAAAAAGTACCAAAAGGGATTCGGTAGCTAATCGATTTTTGGCCCAAAACTGTTTAAAATTTTATGAGGTACATCATTTTTACATGTTTTGTGCAGACGTATGTTAGGTTTTCCTAGACTCACATGTACGTTTGGGGATGCCCGGGTGTAATGGATATGATAAAAAAGCAAATAATTTAAATTTCTTTTTTTTGACATTTTTACTTTTTTGAAAAGGATCATGAAGGGAAAAAAATCTTTTAAATTTAAAAATTATTTCTAATCTGCAATTTAAAAAAATTAAAAGAGAAAAAAAAAAATAATTAACCTATTACTTTTTAAAATATATATATATATATATGTATATATAATATATAAATTTTTCTTTTTAATATATATATTACAAAAGTAAAAAATATATAAAAAATTTTTAAAATTTTCTTATTTAATACTGAATTAAGAACAAATTTAATAAATTTTGCGACTTCCATGGGCTTGTCTTGCAGAGCAAAATTTTTTGTGAAAGCCCCCCTGAGTTCTTTTTCTATATTTGGGGTGATATCTATATTTTGTCTTTTTGGCCACCCATTTTTCAATATGTTCCAATTTAAAAAAACAGAGAAAAGGTAACCTTTAAAAATTTTTTTCCCCATTGCTTAATTTTTTTTTTTTTCTTAAAAAAAACCCTATACAAAAATTTAAAAACTTATGGTTTTTAATTTGTACGGTTTATAATTTAAAATTGCGTATTGGGCCTTTTCGTCCCAAAAGGGGGGTTTTTGCATTCAGTAATTTATTAATATATAAGGGGGGGATAAAATTTTGAAAAAATTTTCCCGTATTGAAAGTTTGGGAAAAACTGTTTAAAATTTTTAATTTTTTAATAAGAATTTAAATTTTTTCCACTAAATATTAAAAACAAAATTTCTTTTGACAAAAATAATGATTTTTAAAATTAAAACAAACGATTTTTTTAAAAGGGAAAAATTTTTAGGGTTTAAAAAAAATTTAGAAGCCAATTTCCTGTAACCATTTGCGCGAGTGCAGTATTTCGTACGAATATATACAGGAATATTTATAAATTTTTTTTCCTGCACCATTTCAAAACGGTGTTTAATTTAAAGTAACATCTTGTAAAATTAAATTGAGTTTTTATAATTAAAAGTATTTTATTTATTCATATCAGTGAATGTAGGGATAATGTAAAAATCTAATAATGTTTTTATTCTAGTTTATTAATCTTATGATACGCAAGTATTAATTGAATTAAATTTCTCCACAGAAATAGCAACAGCCATTAGAGAGTTCCAGATAAAATAAGTACAAATGAATTATATTTTTCTTTGTATTAGAAGAAGAGCTAAATCTTGATTGAATTAACCTTGCGGGGGTTGAGCAATCAATTTTTCTTTGTTCATCCTGAAATTAATTGGGCTAATACTTCTTTCTAAGATGTTTTTTGTATCATTTATTATAACTGTTATTTGTATCTTCTTGAGCTCGATCTATAATACAGTATATTATAGTAACGACACGAGATATTTTTTTTTTTATTTAAATGTTTGTTTATACGAACTTAAATATTTTAGCTAAGATTCTAAAGGACAACGAATATGTTAGAATAGAACATTCAAATAATTAATTGAAAATTGTAAAAAGTGATAAATCTCTCGGAAAATTAAAAAGGTATAAAGTAGCTTGAATCAAAATATGAAAAAAAAGTTAATTTCAAACTACAATACTTTATTAATTAACTGCCAAATAATGGATAATGATAATTTGATTGGATATCAAATTTAAGAAAATGTATAGTGGGGATCCTTATATATACTTACTGAACATTAATTAACTAAATAAGCAGACTAATTTACTCTGTTCTACTTGTTTTTTTATACTCAACAAAATTAGATTAACATTCTAAAGGGATTAATTTTTGTTTCATTATTAAATTGAAATTTTTTTCATTCTTTTTTAATTTTTTCACTGAAAAAGTTTTTCATTAATTACGCTTCAATAATTGAGTAGGAATAGTATACGCCACAAGTGGGGAAAGAGCGGCTTTCATGATTGACTTGTGTGACCTTCATAGAAGTTAGATCTTGAATAAATTAAACAAACTTATATTTACATAATTACAACTGGAAAATTTAAGGAAATAAATAAAGAACGATATAAATGTAAATTTTAGTGGTTATTGTTGGTCAGAACCGATTGTAAATTTCAAATGATATGAGGCTATCTAGTGCCCGGCAATGCTACAAGACTTATGTTACTGATCTCTACACAAAAACAATCTTCTTACTAATGTTCTTAAAAAGACAATTGTAACGTGTTGTTTGTCAAATATGAAATTCAAGTGAACTTTTCTGAAATTCAAGTAAAGATATTTTCTGTAACTTATTGCAGTAGTTAATTAATGTTATAGAGGTCGGCAACCTAAAGCGAGCGGAACAATTCTCAGTGGCACTCTGCACTACTCTACAAATTTGTCACTTTTTGAGTGGATGGAAGTTGATAAATTTTTAATGGACCTTATCTGGCAAACATCTTCAGAAATATGGACATTTACGGAATCACGGAAAAATCTGAAGGATATTTACTAAGATAAATTTACAGCTGTTTTGTAAATTATTGAATGTCATTGCTGGAGAGATTTAATCGTTTGAAGAGAGAAAATTGCATGTACTGTGCTTTCCATTATTAGTTCTACGTAGTATCTAAAGAGGAGGCCACGACTTTGGAAATTTCATTTGGGGACGAGACTATGTGTAACAGTAGTACTGCTATAAGGTATTCAAACCCCAATGTAACTCCGATGAATGGCCAGTCAATTCCGAGAAAATAACCTTCGAAATTCATACTTAGCTCATATACAAGTTATTTTCTCCCTGATACAACGTTGCCGTGGCATGATCGTCAGCGTATCAGAGTACTATGCAATGGGTCAGGGTTCGGTTGGCGCGAGCGGCCAACTTTCGTTTTTTATTTTTTTTCTCCAATTTATTTTATTATTTATTTTCAGAATTAAATAATTTTATTTCTTAAAAAAGACTCATTTATATTTAAATGACATTCTATATAATTATAGTAACTAGTTTACTTTTTAAAACACAAAAACAACTAATATATGGTATAATTACAATTACTTCTGTCATTAAAATCTAATTAATTGTATTTTTAAAATTATTCCTTATACCTAAATGGCCATAAAATTTTACTTCCATTTTTAACAAACCGATTTTGATCAAGAGAAAGGCAGCTGTTTTTAAAGAGCAGGTGTTATATATATATTCTTTTTTAAGAACAAAAAATTCTTTTAGAAACAAAAAATGCTCAAATAAAATGAGAAATCAGTAGGATAAAGGATTTTGTTTACAACACTATTGCTTAAAATTTTTTGCCAGTTTTACCCCTGTTTTTACAATATAATCTTGTTATTTTAAAAACATTGTTCTTGCGGTAATTATTTTATTAACTGCACTACGTGTCTAAAAATTAATTGTTTTGAATGTTTTTATGATAATTGTCATTCAGGCTCTTGTATGTAATAATAAAAAAAAAATATGCAAGACAAAGTTAAGTTTTTACTTATATTTATATTTAACTTTATTTATTATAATTTAATTTATTTTTACTTTTTATTTATATTTATTTAACTTTATTTATTATTATTTGATTTATTTTTACTTTTTATTTATAAGTATTATTATCATAATATTAGTTGTTTTGAATTTAAAAAACGTAAAATAGTTACTATAATTACATAGAATAACATTTAAATGTCAATGAATCTTTTTTAAAAAATAAAATTATTTAATTCTAAAAATAAATAATAAAATAATTTGAAGAAAAAAACAAACAGAAAGTTGTGTGGCCTTTTACGCGAATCGAACTGTGACTCATTGCATAGTACACCGATACGCTGACGATCATCGGCGGAGACGTTGTATAAGGGAGAAAATAACTTGTATATAAGCTAAGTATGTGAATTTCGAAGGCTATTTTCTTGGAATTGACTGGCCATTCGGCGGAACTACATTGGGGTGGGAATACTCAATAGTAGTACTACTGTTACACAAAGTCTCGTCCCCAAATGAATTTCCTTTGTCGTGCCCTCCCCTTGTAAGTAAAAAGTCTCTCCTCATGAAAAATATTTCGAGTCCACACGAAGTTGTTTAACAACTGAATGCTAAGAATCGTGCAGAATTGAAAGTCAGACATTATACCCCTGATTTTGCGATATGAAAGTGAGCGGTACACACATAAGGTTCGCATTAGAGTTTTTATTCCTTTTTTTAATGAAGGGAAATACTTATATTTTATGTTGTCCGTTTCTTATTTTAATAAATATATTTGAAAATACATAATGAATGTACAATTTTTTTATTCTTGTTGAAGAAATAGTTTTTTTTATGCTGTTTGTTTTTATGTTAATAAATATCCTTAAATGATGCAAAATTAGTATAGAATAAAACTGTAAATCTCGGTAAAATCCTAGGAGAGCCCACACCCTTGGCGACAAAACGAAAAAAGCGCCAAGCCAGAACGAGATGGCGCCAAGCGAAACAGACAATGGCGGCAAGTGAATACAGAGAGATAAGGTGGATGCGTAATGAAAATATTTGTAAACAATACAGAAATTAAGCATTTAAGATTAAAAAAATAAAAAAACAGACTTATTTTCTTACGCTGATCTTTCCGAGGGAGGGTACAGCGTAACGACAGATTTTAAAAAGACTTGAAGGTCTCATCGCTGGGTGAATGATTGTGGAGCGCCGCCATTTTTATTCTGCGAGGTAATGGTCGAACATCCCTTTGGCGTGGCGGGTGCAATTTCGAAGAAAGCGTTTTATTGTCGACCATGTTACATCATGCCGATCGTTACATTTAGACATTCATAACTCTAAGCAATAAACCCTTTTTCTTTCATGCACTATTCAATCAATTCTTTCTAATCTTTCGCATTTAACAAAGTAAAAAATTCTAAGATATATTCCTTCACACACGCAACCATTCCAGCCCGGTTCCCCAAAATGAAATTCGAAATGCCCGCCGACAAAGTACGAAATTTCCAGAAATAGGTTTACCATATCTAGTGTATCAAAGTAGGGTTACCAAGATGGCATAATTATCGCCAACCCAAAAGAATTCGCGCCAAGGGTGTGGGCTCTCCTAGGACTGAACCTAAATCTCTATTATTGACCTTTATTCTCCATGCATTTGCATGATATTTTACATGCATTTTCCCGGGAATCGATTCGTTTAAAAAATATCCTACTGTGTGGCATGCTCAATCATATTGGTAGATTGGTCGTTCGTTCGCCTATCCACTGACTCTCTATCCACTCGCCTATCCATTGTGTAGTGGTATCATCTATATAAGCCAATAAAAATCTCCAGACTGAAGTGACCATTTTGGTCCAGTATTATGTTACGTGCTTACGGAACCGAAATCGAGGGTTCTGTCCTCCACATAAGCGCGCCACTTCATATCTTTAACCACAACATTTTTGGTGTATGCGTAATAACAATTGAAAAAGTATATCGCTGTTAAATTGGAGGCTTCAGACACTTCATTTATTGTAAATTAACTTTAAATGTTTGCCATGAAGAGAGTTTTATATCAACAACGCACTCAGAAGCTGCACTATGGCTTTTGGTGACGAATTTTTGTATTCCGAGAATTCATTTTTGTGCCAAATTTCCTCTTTCTGGAAAGCATATATTATCTACTTGAACATAATTTAGGTTACATGCATAAAAAGAAATTCCGATGACCATGAAAAATTGTGCAATTCTAGCATATTTAACACCAATCAAAATTTGTATATTATAGGAATACGTTATTGGCGGTATATAGTATCACCTGGCGACAATTTTCTGGTATGAAAAAAAAATGCGTGACAAGTACTTTTATACGAATTTAATTTATGTATAACAATGATTGAAAATTTCAAAATGTTTATGTATGAATTGTTAATGTATTTTTTTATTTTGTTCTAGATTGTCAACAGCCCTTTTTCTCTGTAGAATCGCAGAACATATGTGTGTACTTGTCTTCAAGAGTGATATCTTTGGACAATATTGAAACCTACTGCGCAACTGAGGTGTACGGGGCAGAACCTTTTACGGGACGCCTTACTGATGACGGTTTGAAAGATTTCCGAAAAGCTTTGATGGATTACATAGCTATTCCAAATAGGGTTTTAATAGGTTAGATTTTTTTTTAATATAATTACTTTTTCCTGAGTATAAGGTTACAATTCTTGTTGAGAAAACAAAATTACTTGTCACCTAAGATCAAATAATTTTTTTTTTCCCATAAAAATTACATTTTATTTCATATAACACAATATACATAACATGGTTCTCTCTGAAAGTTTTGAGATACCCGCAGGCGAAAAGTTACAAAAAGAAAAACTGTCGGTTTAATTTGAAAGTATAAAGTATTTTAACACAGCAGACGACTTTTTATTGACTTATTTCAAGTTTTTTTTAGCGTAGAATAAGTTTTAGACAGAAGAGAAAATGGAGTTGACGCGAGAACATTCTCTTTTTATGATTTTCTATGATTTTAAAGCTGGTTTAAATCAAGAGGAATGCTTTCAACGGCTGCAATTAGCATTTGGGGGTGAATCTCAATGTCGCGATAATATATTCAGTTTGTTTAAAGAATTTTGCAGCGGTCGCAATTCTCTTCAGGATGAAGAACCCACAGGAAGGCCGCGGTCGGCAGTAATCTCGGATAATGTGTCTGCCATACGAAAAATGTTAATGGATGATAATCACTGTACCTACCAAATGATACAGAATGAACTTTTAACATTGGATCCGCAGTTATACACAAAATTATTCATGAAGAATTACATATGAAAAAAGTAGCTTGCCGTTGGGTTCCCCATAATTTAACTGAACATCAAAAAGAAGAGCGTATCAGGATCAGTAAAGAAACCCTTAATTGCTAAAGATTGTGTCCACCACATCATTTCTAAAACTGTAACGGGTGATGAAGCGTACATACCGTTGTTGTTTTTTTACGTTCCAAGATGTCAAAAAAGTAAAGTATGGGTCTTTGAACTTGATCCCCCGCCTACAATGGTGAAAAGACAACGAGCACTGAAGAAAGTAATGTATGCTATTTTCTTCAGAAGTACGGGATTGGCCAAAGCCATCAAGTTGGAAGGACAGAAGACAGTAACAGCAAACTAGTATGCCACTAAACGTCTTCCAGAAATTTTCCAAGAAGTTAATGTTAGGGGATTTTAATGCTTCACGATGACATGGCATCTTCCCATACAGCCGGATTTACAGTTGAGTTTCTAAAACAAAAACAAGTTAAAAGTGATAGAACATCCACCTCATTCTCCGGATCTAGCTACAATGGACCACAAAAATGTTCGTACACTTACAATTTCCTATAAAATTTATTGTTTTCGACTAATAAAAATAAATATATCGGAATTGTAATTTTTTAATGATATCCACAACTTATTCTTAAGGTATCCGACTGCGTTCGGAACCATGATTTTAAAAAAGCGCATAAAGGGATAATTTTCATGATATTTAGTGTTATTTAGGTTAGAATACATGTATAAAATTGGACATTTTGACAAAAAGAATTAATTAAATACACTATTTTGGCAAAAAATTAACTTAGAATAACCTTTTTTCCAAATGTTCTCCTTTTGTAAAAACTGTTTCTATCTCATTAATATTTTGCCTGTATATAGCTCAGACCTCTGTACAGAGGCTCAACTATGATTTTTGAAAAATTCAAATTATTTTCCGAGTTACAATCATTTGAAATAATTATCGGCGTATTTTCTTAAAAATGGATAAACCGACTTCCGAGTTATGCACTTCAAAAATTCTAGTTGAGCCTCTGTACAGAGGTCTGATTTGAATACAGGCAAAATATTAATACAATAGAAGCCTTTTTTACAAAAGGAGAACATTTGGAAAAAAGGTTATTCTAAATTAATTTTTTGCCAAAATATTGTAGTTAAATAATTTTTTTTGTCATAATGTCCTTAAAACAATTTTATGTATGTCTTTTAATCTAAGTGACACTATATATCATAAATATTATCCATTTACACGCCTTTGCAAAATCACGGTTCCGAAAGTAGTCGGATACCGTAATGGAATACCATAATCACAATTTTTTTAAAAATAGTATATTATTTTTAAAAATTTATTAACCAAAAACTACTAAAAAATTACGCTACAGGAGTCATCGTACACCGAACAAAAATCTCAACATAGCTTTAAATATTGTATTATTTCATAATTTAATAGGATATCTTTTGGAGTCCACAACAACTTTTAAACGTCTTGGTATAGATTAAATCAGTTTTTTTGCAATTTGTGCATCGAGTTTCCTCCATTCTTCTGTGATTACTGTTTTTACTTCACATTATGTTTCTATATGTCATGTTTTTTTAAATCAAATTTTCACATAATATGTTCTACTGGGCTAAATAAAGTGAAAGAGTAAATTACTCTCTATAAAAAAAGAAGAAAAAAAGCGAAGCACCAATAACGAGTTGTCCGATAGAGACAAAACCTAATGGGTAGAAAGATTATGTACAGAATAGAAAATGATTGAAATTTCAGAAAAACTTAATGATTATTTCAGAGTTACATCAGTGCTTATCAAAGTTTCAATATTCGCGACCCAATATTCAATCATAATTTTCATCCGCCGTCCCCTCATGCAATAACAAGTATTGAATTCAATAATACTATGACTTTGATGCTAAAACCGCAATGTGACTTTAACCTTGTGAGTGCCATCGGCCTATATAAACATCTCACTCAGCCAAAGCGTTAATTTCCCTGGACGTATATATACGTCTTTTCGAAGTACGATCTTTTCTGTGCAATGCTATCCATAAAATTATTCCGAAGGATTTGGAATACAATAAAAGGACCTTGACAATGTTTTCAAAGGGTTTACTTATTTCAGAAAATTTGCTTCTTTATTCCTCCCCCCCCACAATACATCACATAGCGCCATACGTGGAAAATGGTTGGCTTTGGGAAGCGAATCGAGTAACTTTTGATCGGTTTTTTAATAAGTGTTAATTTTTGTATATAATTTTATATGTAACACAATCCCATGGGGTCACTGGTAATTAGTAAACTTGTTCTTAACTTAATATTGTTTAAGTATAAAATACATTGTGTAACACTGCTACATTTATAAGTAATATATCAGTGTAAATGCGTATTTTATTTTTTATTATGTCAGAATGTATTTTGTTAGTTTACTTTCAGTAAATTAATAATTTTTTTAAATAATCTTTTGTTTTGGACTTTCAATATGCTCGCTCCCCTCTCGTAGAGTTGTCACGCCTCTCAAGGGGGCGCGCCCCACAGTTTGAGAAACGCTGAGTTACATAGTTACAAAGTATCGAGCTCAATAAGGTGTTGGCCCACATCTAGCCTGGATGCAAGCTGCCACACGACGTGGCATAGACTGATAAAGAACCCTGATGGTTTCCTGCAGTCTTTCTCGTCAAATTTGTTCCAATTTTCGGGCCAGGTCATCAACATTCCCTGGTAGATGCAGTCACCTTCCCATCATATCTCAGCATGCTTGATTGTAGAGAGATCTGGATAGTCAAGGAAGTATTTCACAAGCTGTAAGACGGTTTATAGCAACACGTGCCGTATGTGGTCTGGCATTATCTTGCTGAAAAATAAGACCAGGTTACTGAAAAAGGAACGGTAGCAAAACTGTTCTCAGATTGTTGCTGACCTACTGCTGTGGTTTAAGTGTGCCTCTAATGACGATAAAAGGGGTCCGGATGTCAAAAGAAATGGCACCGCAGACCATAACTCCTGATTGAGGGCCTATGTGGTGTGCAATAGTGAAAGTAGGTCAGCACGCTGTCCTGGGTGCCTCCAGACACGTCTTCGATGATCGTCAGGACACAGTTGGAAGCAGAATTCGTTGCTAAACTATACGTCCCCAGTCAGTATGATTCTAACCTAATCTGGCCAAGCACCATTGTAATCTTGCTCGACAACGTGCAGACGTAAATAGCAGGGGGCGTAGCAGTCGGTACGAGAGTAAATTTCGCTCTATTAGCCGTCTGTGAATGGTCATGGTGGACACTCGTGCGCGGGTCGTACGTCTGATGGTTGATAACGATGAATCAGGTGCTGTGACAGCTGATCTGACAACCGATCTGCTGTGGCCCTAGGTTGACCGCTGCCATCATGAGGCTGATATCTGCCATTGTCCACCAATTCTTGCCTGCATCTTCTAATGGCCGCATCACTTCAACCAATGAGCGATTCTCCGATTTGCCCAATCTGCGGTGAGGCATTTTTTTCGGTCGTTGAAAGGTATCATAAATCGCAATGCAACAGAAATTTTGACAATAAGATTGAGAATCGCTTCTTATAGATATCTGCTGATTGCGCAGTTCCAATGTGCTGTAACTCCCACTATTCATTCATTGAACACCAAAATTTAAACTTTTGCATGTTTGGTACAAATGTCTTTGTATACGAAATTTCATTACAATCGAGCAACTCCTTTTTGTTGCTCCGCTTCTTTTCTTTTTTGTTATCCAGTGTATATAAGTGACCTTGTCTATTTCTTTATAGTTACACGTACATTAAAAAAATGACGAATTTGAAAGCAAAAAAACTTCATATTTATATTAAGATTAATTTTGATAAAAAATATACACTTAGGGACCAAAAACAGAAATAAAAGAAATGAAGAGAAAATTAAAAAAAAAAACAACTTGTAAATTCATTTGCATGCTATTTTATGTGTGTACACACATGTAGATTGTGTATTGTTACATGCGTATTAAAAATGTTCCCTAAATATATTTCATTCCTACTAATAATTGAAATGGGGGAAACGATAATATATATGAAAGTGCTGTTATTGTATTTGATTAAGAGAAAATTTTTGATGTAATTAATGATGTTAATTTAAAACCTTTTCAAATGGCAAAAGTAAAACTGAAAATAGCCTCACAAATTTTACTAAATTAAAGAAGCATGACAACTATTATTTTTTCTGTTTTCAAGTTATAAATTAGAAGTTAATAAATAACATTCTAATTTTATAAATAAATAATATATGAAGAAAAATATTTTATAATATAATAAACTATGATGAAAATAATATTTTAATTATCTAACAAATAATATTTGAATAGTATTTTAATAGTATAATAATTAATGAATCAAAGGGAAAAAAATACGATTAAATTTAACAAGAGAATTTTATTCTTCTCCTTGTGCATACTGACCATTTTTGTCAATTATTGAATAATGATCACTTTAATGGCGATATTAAAGTTCTAATTAACCATTAATTTCACATACATTTATTTGATTTCACTAGATTTTGATCTCCCAATATTATGAATAATCTTAAGAGTTATGCAAAAGTGTTGAGTGACATTTTATATTAGTAAACTAGGTTAAATATATATATATATATATATATACGAGGGTTGGGGCAAAGTCATAGCAACTATTATTTTTCTTGTATACATGTGAATGGATCACAAACGTTTATTTGTCGTGTGGAAGTTCTGCAGGCATAGTGTGTACACAAAAGAACAGATGGCTCTGGGATAGCTGGTAGTAGCGCAGCGAGGGCTGTGAAATCAGTCAGTTGGTGAGTGTCGTGTGATGGAAGTAACCCGTGTTGAACAGCGTTCTTACATCAAAATAGCCGTTCTCCGAGGGAAAAATACGATGGAATATCACAGTGAATTGGTGTAAGCCCTAGTTATAATAATGCCTTACCATACCGTACAGTAGCACGGTAGAGTGTACTGTGTTGTCATTCTTTTGAACCATGAATACCATATTGCCCTGTTTTTATATATACTACCGTAATAAATTAGTGTGTTACGATATTTCAGTGCTATTCAATGTCCACATATGTAGTTAATACCTTGTCCTTTTGTCTGTATATGTCACATTTTCCAACCGGACTGGTATCTTCTAGAAAAAAAAAACAGTTGCCATGACTTTTGCCCCAACCCTTGTACATCATCACGTGACAGTTTTAATTATTTTGATTTTATTTATAGGAATGCAGAGAGGAGTTGATTCCATGCAGAGACCCACCGACTTCTTCAAATTTTCGAATGACGAAGGGTCAGTGAAAGAAAACGAGTATGGTCTGTGGGCAAGCGATCCGGAATACTACGATTGTGGAGTTGTGTCCTACTCAAAGGATTTCAAAGTGATTCCTGTCAAATGCGATGATAAAGCAATGTACATGTGCGAAAAGAAAGAAGAACGTAAGTTAATCCAATTTTAAATTTAATCCTCCGTTAGGCACGCGAGCCTCTCAGATGCATAATAAAAATTATTTCAGTGTTGCTTCCCTATGGTGGGTTGGAACGCGCCTCCCTTCTTCTATCTGTTTTTCGTCCCTCACCCTAAAATTCAGTGTTAAGGACTAGGACGATTTCTTCATATTTCGGGCGGTCAGGGGCTATTGAATCTGGTAGATGCACAGCGCCAATAACGTCACTTTTTATTACTTTAAACTATTTTGTTAAATTTGATTTTTTCCCTTGTAAAATAGTGTAGTTTTTAGTTTTATATGAAAATAATTCGAAACAAGTATTTGGTGACTTCTGTACGATAGTTTTTGTTTTGTTTTTTTTGCTGGGAGTTGAGATACATCTGACGGATGCAGGTGCACCTAGCCAGTGACTGTATTTTTCCCAATCCTCAATGTATCTGGAATAAACTCCCAAAATATTTATATGGGAATCAAAATCACTCAGATCCTCGCTCACATATCTAGGAAAGCTAGGTCACGAGCTTTTGAAAGAACACCTGCGATGACGGTTTGAGTTTAACATTCACATGCTTCGTCTATTTTGATACAGAATTGAAGAACATCTAATATACAACGCCCCGCGTTCAAGACGAAAACCAAGAGGTAAAACATCACAACTGGAAAAGAGTATTATTCCCTTTGCGTCAGTAATACAAGTTTGCCGCCAAACTCTTTAAATGTTTTATATGAAAACTCCATGTGCCCTTTGAACATTGTAATGATTTTTTATGAAGACTGCAATAAGGCATCTTAAAATGTAAACAGTGATGATACAGTGATAACTAACTTTTTTAGGTTTTTTCGTTTAAATATCTCAATTTCTGATTCAGTTTTAGATAATAATTTATGTCAAATATATTTTAATGTCAAATCTTACCAATAAAAAGATTAAATCATCTTCAAACGTAAGTATGAGGAGATGCAACTGAGAGATGCCGCTCGGCTATGGATGGAACACTTTGAAGCGCGCATAGCGGAGGTTTAATACATTGTTTCTCAAACTGTAGGGCACGCCCCCTGGGGGGTCGTGAAAACCCTACAAAGGGGCGCGAGCATATTGAAAAGTCGAAAACAAAGGATTATTTAAAAAAAATAATTAATTTTCTGAAAGTAAACAAATAAAATACATTCCGATATAATAAAAAATAAAATACACATTTACACTGATGTAAATATACCAGTACTACGCAATGTATTTTATAATTAATTTAACAGCACTATGTTACGAATAAGTTTAATAATTATCAGTGACCCCATAGACTTGTCATATATAAAAGTAAAAACACAAAAATTAACATTTATCTTGATAATTTGTACGGTTTATAATTAATCCCTTAAATGCCGATTAAAAATTGCGTGATTCACTCCTTAATGCCACCGTTTAACACGTAATCCAGGGTATGTGGTGTATCGAGAGGGGGATAGAGAAAAAAGAGTGAGTAAGAAAATCCTCTGAAATGAGTAAATCCTTCAAAACACTGTCAAGATCCTTTTATTGCCTTCCAAAATCTTCGGAATAATTTTATGGATAGTAGTGCACAGAAAAAATCGTACTTCGCGGAAGGACGTATATATACGTTCAGGGCAAATAGCGCTTTGGCTGAGAGGGACGTTTATATATGGTGGTGGCATGTAAGAGGTTGAATTCGTACTGTAGGTTTAGCTTCAAAGAATAGTATTATGGAACATCGTTATTGTATCGAGAAAGGAGGGGGACAAGTGAAAAATATGATTGAATATTGGGACGCAAATATTGAAAGTTTGAGAAGAGCTGGGTTAATATGATTTTTACTCGTGTGGAATGTAGAATTTGTTACAATTTGCATACACACTTATTATTATTTGCAAATTTAGAATTTTAGTGTTATATAAAAAAAAAGGGAATTTAGGTTTAAAGTATAAAATTTATATTTAGCCTAAAGTTCCATTTTTCAGCACCAAATTACGTAATTAAAGTAATCCATATGTTGATATAGTTCTTACGTATTATGCCGTTGACCAATTTCGCCAAATCAAGAAACATCCCCAAGTTAAACATCTCCAAATGCTGTCATTGAATACGCGAACAAGAATATTGTTTTTGTTCTGCATATGATCAAATTTCCACTATTGGGCAAATATCACGGCATTTCGCTATGTAGTTTCTTTTGATGGGATAATATGCAAGTACAGATGATATTTATTTTAATTTATTCGCTTAGAAGCATATGATTTGAATTAATTTTGCGCAATAAAACATATTTATGCCCTCCGCAAGAAAAAATACCCCACTACTCTCAACTTACTTTTTAAAATAAAATATCTCATACAATATTGAAATCTTTCTGAATATTTGTAAATATCTTCTTTTCTCGTTTTTAATCTTATACAAAAAACAAAATTACTATTATTTTTCATCGTAGCTGCGAAACACTTTTTCCATCAACCTAGTACTTACGCTCCCTACCCCTTCGTAATGCACATTTAAAGTTATTGGTATATTATACTCTTTTGTACGAAAATGTCGGTAGAAGATACAATTTGGTAGAAAAAAAAATCCCTCAAAATAGTTTCCTCTAAAACTTTTTCCGTTATAATTATGTGTTGTTTGACGCGTTGCATTTGAGCTTTATTTATTTACACTGACTAAGCTTTGCTCTCCTAACTAAAAGACGAGGTAAATTGAAATCGCTGGTGATGTAATGCATCAAAGGAATCGCCAGCACCAAAAATGATGACAAAAAAGGTTATAACGAAGAAATAGAGTATTATGCATTTTTCCAAATCAAAAGACGTCGCCAAGTGCTGCGATATACAGCCAATAGGGGAAGACCTTCCTCGCGCCTGCTCGAGAGAACAATAATAACGATAATAGTATTTGACGATGTCTTTTTATTTGGGAAAATTGGTCCGGTACAATTCATAAGTATCAAAATTAGTAACGTATCTGTGTCGAAACGATTATGTATCGTTTTTATAAAAATACAAAAGAGAGAAACAGACATAACGTAAGACATTTAGAAACATAGTTTAATCTAAACGATTTTATGCAAATTCAAAAATATAAATCATTATTAAAAAGAAGTAATATACAAATTTCTTTAATTTTTTTTTAAATTGCGAATTCAGTTTCTTAGAATTCATTACAAAAAACTTCAAAGGCAAAACTTGTTTGACTATCTATATTAATGACGTCATTATTATCTACATTTATATATTTCTCCAATCGGTATTTGGTGTCTTTTGCATTTAGAATTTTGCAATAGTTCTCTAGATGGTAAAATTTAGGTTTTGAATAGTAATAAAAAATTTTTTTTGATAAAAAAAAAGGAGCTAAAAAAAAAAACGAAAATTAAAATTAAACTTTTCAGTTAAACCAAAATTTAAAAAGAAATTTTGATTTTAAATTACACAAGTAAGTCTTCTTGAATACAAAAATGTATTTTAATACATGGTGTGCTATATACATAGACTGTATACATATTGCGTCCATAATATTCTCCGAGAGGAGTTAATAAATCATGTTTGTCATTGCATTACATACAATTTTACAACTGCTATACCACAAGTTATTATATACTATTAATGGTGTTCTTTTTATTAAAGCTTGCCGTGATTCCTATGTCCGCTACATCGATTACTATGGAAAGTGTTTGGTTGTCGTCCCTGATAAAGAGAATTACATGTACGCTGGAATCCAGTGTGACAATGGGAAAGGTCACTTGTTTCCGTATAAGAGTTCGGATGATACGAGGAGTGTTGCTTCTGCTATTTACAGCTCTGTCACAATTGATGGCGGAATTTATGCAGGACTGCAGAAGAAATCGACTGGTGAATGGGTTTATGAGAATGGGTAAGTTGCTGCAGAATATCGATCTCTTATACCCTCCTTTCCTTTATATTCCTGCATATTTACTCAATTGAAGAAATTAATTTTAATATAGAATACATATTGTTCAATTAGGATTTACACTGGAGTTAAAACTTTAGGTCGTTATTATTAAAAACAGGACTTCTGTTTTCTGGAATAACCGCTTATGTATGTAATAATTCTTATTAATTTAATCATTAATAACTCTTTAATTACTGATGGTCCATTCCTTCAGGACTCGCGTTTAAATAATAACGAGCTATCCACCAAACGATAATCTTTTGAACTAAATTTATCCATCCACGCAGATCATGTAATTTGGACTTTAATTTCCTCTTAGTATAAATACCGAAATTTCTGGAAAATCCCCTTTTTTTTCGTTCTTTGTCTTTCATAATGTAATTGGCTGCAGCATGGTTTGTGTTTCGTGTCGGCTCTCTGTATTGTTGAAACGCTATGTGAATAAATGTGTGTATGTATGTGTGTATGAGAGAGAAATAAAGTGGAATAACAAGAAAATATTTCGTCAATCCAACATCCTCTACATGCACACTTAATCTCTGAATAATGTCTTAATAAGAAATAACTACCACCTAGCTGTTTTTAAGTAGTTACAATTAAAATAAATATGTATATACATATGACAGAATAACAACGTTAAGCGGTAATAAATTTTTATTAACTATCATTAAAGTATCGTATTGTCATCCAAAACAATCGTGTATATAAAATTTCAGTTCAACTGAATGCTTTAAAATGTGAGAAAAAAACATTTTCAAGTTTTGGCACAAGTTGCCAAAAATTATACTAACGTGTCTGTATTTGTAATTCTCTAAATAATTAGGTTTTATCAATTAATTTTTATTAATTATAGTTAAATTATATTGTATTATCATCCAAAATAATCATATATGTAAAATTTCAGCTCAATTGAGTGCTTTAAAATGTATTTTATTAACGATTGAAAATTCCACCTAGATAAATAAGTAAATAAATATATAGAGAGTGTGAGCTAATAGTAGAAATTGAAAAATTCATTTAATTTCAGGGTCAAAGAAACTTCTGATTCCAGATGGGATTCAGATGATGACCGAGAAAAAGACTGCGCTGTGTACAGATTTCAAAGAGATGGAACACTAGCTTTATTTAGCATGGACTGTGACATGCAACATCGCGTTCTTTGTGTTGGTGAGTTTTCTACTAAACTTTAAAAGTTTGATCTTTTTTCAAGCCGTAACATTGATTTCGCTGCTGTGTATTTGAAATTATATGTATTGAGTTGTGGAGTAATGCGATTCTGTGAGAAAGTGTGTGTGTACCTAGTGAAAAAGTGCATCATGTGTTGTGTAAATCTGTTTTCTAGTGGAGTTTATTTATAAAAGAATGGTGAGTTTAGAAAAAAGGAGGAAATGTGAAGAATACTATTTCATGTTCATATCTGACTGTCATTTGTGTGATCAATCCTGCGTGAATGGTAATTTATCCATTATATGATGTTTTGTGCATTTGTGGAAAGAATTATTACTGATTTGCATTGTGTGTATGAACAATTTAGCATGAGCAGAAATAAATTACCGTAAAATCCGGCGTATAACGCCCACTTTTAACTTGGAAAAATATGATCAAAATTTACGGGTGCGTGTTATACGCTGGACGTAAAAATGACAGCTTTAAAAATAATAATAAAAAAAAGACGAGCATAAAAAAAAAATTAGACTTTTATATAGATCAAAAAAAATTTTTTTAAAACTTTAAGAATATTTTATGAATATATAAAGCTTGGTTGGGAAAATATAAATAAGACCCCTTAACGCGGGTTACGTTCATCAAAGTTGAGCGTAATATGAAAAAGAAACGAGGTTGTCTTATTGTAAATAATAGGGGTTGGGGAAGAAAATTTCGGTATTTTCAATTAAATTTATTAATTTTTTTTTTATAAAAAGAAACACAAAAAATTTATTTTTTCATTTATAGAAACATGAAAGAATATACATATAAAAATAAATAAAAATTTTTAGTTTGGGGTGTTTTTTCAGATCATTGTCTCTTCTGTATTTCCTCTTCTTTTTTAAAAAGGTAGATTAACTTAAATCATTTGGTTAAATTTTGTCGTCAATCCATATAGAAAGTTTTTCCATATCCTCTTTTTATTATTTCTAGAACGGGTAATTCTAGTTACAGAGCTTCTAGTTGCGTTTTAATGACAGTATTTTTTTTTTATTTTTTAGAATGGTCCCCTTTGTTAGTAGCCAAATTCAATCAGCACCTTTTGGTTAAAGTTCACAGGTATCTAAAACTTTAAACACTTGCATTTTAGTTTTTAAAGGGAAAAGCTTTATTTTTGTTTTTTATTATCACCCATGATAAAAACTAAAAATCATAATATCTGTTCCATAAAAAATCGTTATATTATATAAATTTATATTTACAATAACATCAACAAATGTTTGAAACGATAAAAATACGTTCGTATAACACCGCAAGAAAGAAGAAACACAGAAAAACTGCTTCGGATATCGGGAAGCATAACGCTGCTTGAAATTTTGGAGAATCCCTCAATTCAAATAAAAGAGCGTTAAACCGAAACAGCTAAACGAAACAGCGTTAAGCGGGGTCTTACTGTACTAGTTTTTAGAAACCTGGAATAATATCTCGTACAAATAACTTCAAATCATAAAAACATTGCAAGTGAACATTACATGTTTCTATGTAAAAAAAGGGAGTGTGCGTTATACTGAGAATATACCTAAAAATTTAAAAAATGCAGCCTGAAACTATAAGTGCGCGTTATATAGCAGTGCGCGTCATGCGCTGGATTTTACGGTAAGTAGGTTATGAATTATGAGATGTATTATAATGGGTTATCATTGTATTTCAATGGTTTATGAATGTATTTTAATGGGTTATGATTGTATTTCAATGGATTATGAATGTATTTCAATGGGTTATGATTGTATTTCAATGGATTATGAATGTATTTCAGTGGGTTATGATTGTATTTCAATGGATTATGAATGTATTTTAATGGATACTGAGTGCGATTTATAGGACTGTGAATAAATAAAAGGAAGCATATTTGTTAAGTTGTGTGTGCATGAACAAATATTAATATTTTTACTAAATAGACTTGGATTTGATAAATATTATTTAATTTATAGAGTTAATAATTATTAATTGTGCGGGAAAAATATATCTTTTGCTAGCTAATTGAAACTTATGGAACCAATGGTAAAGGTATCACGCTTAGTGATTTTAATAGAAAATGTTTCATGCGTGTTTTAGCTTGAAATTTCAGTAGTGTCAACTTAAGCTGACTTCTGCATTTCGACAAAAGAGTGAAGTTTCATAAAAATCAAGGAAATCCCAAAATTAAGGTAAACTGCTTTTATGTATTTCATTTCGAAAGTTACTAGTTTGAAGACTGTGTGAAACACATTAAACAAATTGAGCAGCACCGTAATTAATTGATATTCCGTAGTGTGAAATTTTTTATTTATTTGTTTGTTGCTACAAATATTGATATATTTAATTTTTTGAGGTAAATCATATTCGTGTGGCAACTAGAGCGCACGCACGCACGCGCGCACACACACACACACACACACACACACACACACACACACACACACACACACACACACACACACACACACACACACACACCCCACACACACACACACACACACACACACACACACACACACACACACACACACACACACACACACACACACACACACACACACACACACACACACACACACACACACACACACACACACACACACACACACACACACCAAGAAATAAGGATAAATTTATAAAAAATCTTTGAATGTATTGATAATTTCAATAAAACAAAGATAAAAAAGATAACTTTGCAATGATCAAGAGATGAGTTTATAAAACAAATGCTAATTACGCAGCATAGAAAATAATTATTAAAATGCAACAAAAATATTAGTTTTTCCTGAAACTTCTTTGAATTTTACTAGTATCATGAATACGAGCCTGGTGCCAATGAGAATCTGCCATGTAGAGACGCTGATGCACGTTAAATCTATCGAGGCTCATAGTCCTCCCATTGGCGTTTTGTAGAAGCTCGGAGAGGGAAAGTGCCAGCTCGGGTGTCATTTTCGTCACTCGACCATGGTTCAAAATTACTAGGTCCGTCGCCAATACCCCCTCTGCTGCTTTATAATGCCACGTTGATAAACTCTCAGTCACTCGAATAATAGGAATAATATTTTGCTTGAACTAACACAAGCCAATAATCTTAGATCATGTTTAAAAATAGTAAAGCTGTCTCGACCCTGCGGTTGCTGGTGAAGTTTGAGACACAGAATGAACGACATTGTTATAAAAATTGCTAAGTTTATTTGGTTCTATCAATTTACTATCAAGAAATGTTATAAAAAAAGGGAGCGGTCAAACTAAATGGCTTTCCTAAATTTCTAAGACATAATTATACATTTAACTGCGTGTGATCAGATGTTACAGTACTCGTCAAGTCTCATCCGGGTCAACTGGACATTCCGGTGTACAGCTTCTTTTCAAGTATCTCTAATCTCATATATCAATTAAAAAATGAAGTTCGCTAATCTCACTTCATTATCAGCCTAACGACTAACTCTAACATTCACTTTGCTAGTGTTTAAATAGCACTCAACTTAGCATAAAATTAAGTTATCTCTACGGAAAGCGGTTTTAAACTCAGACAATATTTACAGAAGTATTTTTCCCCAAGAGGATTATAAAAGTACGCAAATAAGACCCGTCACAGAGCGTTAGTGAAATATGTATGTTTAGTTTAAATGAAAGATATGCTGAATATTGGAACTTATAAAAATATTCAGCATTTGATTTAAATCTACTTGAAATATGGACCATGAATGAAAACAAAGTATCCATGACTATATGGGTATCTGATGTATTTTCTTATAGTTAGACTACAATAGAAGCTACCATCATGAGATTTTTTCATGTATTTCTAAAGAATAAATTTTAAAATATTTGGTTAACTTATACAGTAAATTATCCTGAATAATTAATATTTACTTTGTGTCTTAACTAAAAATAATATCAGATCAAAAAATATGTATTCTCGTAAAAAAACTATGTATATCAATGTAACAGAATATTTTACGGAACACACACAATTACAAACGATTAATTTATAGTTAAAATTGCTGTGGAAGAAGAACAGAAATTATCTGAATATGTACAGGTTATTTGTACCATTATTTGTACCAAACCTCCTGACTGAGCATCTTTGCAAAGTTTTATTCTATTTTGAAAAAAGAGAAAGAAGAATTTCATATCACACAGCATTATATTAATTAAAATATTTAAAATAATAACTTATTACAATTCTGTCTCTGTCCATCTTTCTCTCTCAATATAATAATATATATTAAAATAATAAGTAAGAAAAAGCAATCAAGTGTAAGGGAAAGCTATATATATACAGATATAAGTTGAACTTTTAGGCTTGGTTCTAAGATTTCAATCAACTGTCTCAGATAAATAATTTAAGTGAAACAATCGTCTTAAACCCCCCACACCTCCGGCCCAAATATGCCAAAAAAAAAAAGCCAAGTTACGAAGAGATAGCTCGATATAAACATAGCAACCTCGCAACTGTCGTAAAATTCTTAATAAATTGATTATACTTCAGTTGCTGTTGTTGCTTATACCCCTGGTGTAGGAAAGCCTATATCAGGTAAAAAAACAGGGCCGATCCTAGTAGGTATACAGCACATGCACCGCACTCGGGCAGCCAAAATAAGGGGTGGCCGCATACAATTCTACCAATCAAGCAAATTTTTTTTACGAATTTCTCAGTATAAAACTTACAATAAATGGAATAAATATGCTGATTTTTAAATGGTTATTGAAAAATTAAAATACACTGCTGGCCACCGTACGTGCAACATCAAGAAAGACAAGAGATAGCTCAACAAAATTTATTTTGTAGATAACATGTTGACCAAGTATCAAATGATTAAATTTATAGACTTCTGTGAAGTGTGGTTCCTACCTGAATCAGTAGCCAGAGTAGCCGCCATTGTTGGAGATCACCGCTGCCACACGCCTCGGCATTGATTCAAAGAGACTTTGGATGTGTTCTTGGGGTACAGCAGACCAAGCAGCTTCTATACGTTGCCAAAGTTGATCTCGTGTGGCAGTTGGGGGTGTAATCTGGGTCAATCGTTGAGCAACCATGGACCACATGTTTTCTATCTGCGAAAAATCCGGAGTGAGAGCCAGCCAGGGAAACATTTCAATCTGGTTATTGACGAAGAACCTTTGGACAATGCGTGCCACGTGTGGTCGCGCATTATCCTGTTGAAATATGGCTGTGGCCAAGCCCTGAAGGTAAGGAAGGACAACTCGCTCCAACACCTCGGAGATGTAACGCTGGCTGTTTAAAGTACTGGCAATGCGTACTGGAGGAGTGCGAGAGTGATATCCAATACCGTCCCATACCATAATACCCTGTGCAGGACCAGTGTGGTGGTCCATAACGCAGCTGTTCATCATCCTCTCTCCAAGGTGTCTCCAGACTCGAATTCAACCATCGTGGTGTTGCAGACAGATGCGTGACTCGTCAGTAAAGACAACTTCATTCCATTTTGCCACCCACATCCTTCTTTCATCGCACCATTGGCGGCGGAGACGTCTGAGGTTCTGCGTCAAGGGTAGACCAAGCAATGGACGTCTTGCGGACAGACCACTCTGTTGTAAACGGCGTCGAATTATACGCGCAGACACTGAATGATGCGTTACAGACTCAATGTGATGTGCTATGGTTCGTGATGTGACTGAGCGATCCGTCACTGTCATCCCACAATTTGCCTGTCCCCCAAGGGGTGAAGTGGTGCTTGGGTGGATGCGATGGCCCGCCCCGGTTCCTCATACTCTCCTGCACCCAAGGGTTCGCATACCCCAAAACAGTTGTTTGGTTTCGCCCAACTGGTTCCGATTTTCTAAAAAGATAATCCACAATCTCTGTAGGCCCCCTCCCTTCCTCGTTCGAACTCGGATACTTGATAAAAAGCTGTCCTGTTTTCACAGACATAACGATCTTTTTTTGAAAAAACCAAAAAAGAAAAAAAAGTTGCCGAACTTGAAATCGTCCGAAATCTCAAGCCTTAAAAGCGCTTTGAGGGGGTTTCCACAACGTGCATGATGTGTGTCTACGCTGAAATTCTAATCTTTTTGCATATCTCATCTCCGCTAATGCATTTTTGAAAAGAATTTCATGTTATTTGTATCTTCCTTCGGGTTGTTGCATTTGGGGTTGGTTGCAGTGAAAAGTCCCGATTTTTCAATGGCACAGCATAGCTTAAGAAAAATAGAATGTTAGCGCACTGTATGTTGGTCCATTGTGCCCATTAATGTCTACTCTTTACACACATCCCCCATTTAAAAAATTCATGGCAAAAAGGGAAGTACCGCAATAGAAAAGGTTTTTTTTCCCCAATTTTTGGCGTCACTGGTGGTGCATTGTGGATCATCGCTTAACAAAGGAATTTTGCGAAATTTGCCCCAGGAGTGTTTAAATTCAGTATGCATACGAGGAAATTAAAAGTTTTCAATTGAATAATAGCCTTAAAATTTAGAAAAACAAAATACAGGAAAGTAATTATTTTTGTGTCTATTTGCATTTTTATTTATGTCTTACTTTTCACTCTTTTGCAGTTAGATGAATTTATAAAGTCAAGTTTAAGTATCAACCAAACTATGAAAAATTCTCTAGAGGGGCGGCACATAAGGTTCTTGCATGCAGGTAGCCGACACCCTAGGATCGGTCCTGCCAAAGGACCTCGACACTCAACCATCAACTCAACCTCACTTCCTGCTCAACCATCAAATGCCGCCAGGAGAAAACCAAACAAGCAAGAAGATGAGAAGGGCTGGCAAAGAGGGAACAAGAACACTGAAAAAAAATTCTTTCACTATTACAGAACTTCCTTGGTCTTATATGTTCACTTCTAAACAACTTCCCCCAAGGCCTATTGGAGAGCCTGGGTTACTTGCAGGTTAGAGATAGTCCGGGGTGCCCTTCGGCCCTCAAGTGCTGTGGACAGCCCTAAAAAGTGGCTAACGGCCGTATCCCCGTTCTTTTTTGGGGGTAAAATTTTTTTCAAGAAATTTTTTTCGTCCGACTGAGGGAAAGGGTTGGAAAAAACAAAAAGGGAAAATTCTCTAAGGGCCCCCTCTATCCCCCACATTGAAAAAATTACTCGCCGATTTTCTGCTTCGGAAAACATAAAAAGTTATTTTTTTTTATTTCGCTTGGATTTCTTTGGGATGGGCGTAAACGAAATTGACACCACCCCTTTTTAAAAATATTATACCCCGGTTAAAATTAACACCATTAAAATATTATACGGCATATTTTGATGTTTAGACGAAACCGAAGCTGCCATCTTGTTTATGACTTGATGCGCCGAAAAAAACCCCCATTGGCTAAATTTCAAGCAACTTTTATCTGGAACAATTTTTGAACTCACTAGAAAAAGTTGTTCAAAAGCCTGCTACAACAACTGAGTAAAATTCAGGTTGGACGAAAAATTTTTAAAACCCGTGTAGGGTGTGATCCCGGCCTTTGGGGTGTACCTAGGAAACGGGGGCGTGTTCTGTCAGGGGTTACTCCAGGCGTGAAGGCTGTTCCATTATGCTCTCCTAATATCTGCAAGTGAACACTGAGGTTTAGTCAGTTTTCTTCCATAGTGGTTGCTTGCTCAAGTGAGAGAGAGAGAGAGAGAAGCTGCATATTACCCCTTCACCGGGTCGCATTATATTTTTTGGTTCATTCTTTACCCCCTAATTTTATGTATAAATTACTACATGTTAATTACTACTTAACTATACTTAGAGCTGTTAACTTCATAGCCTAAACAATTTTATCCATGTGTGTGTTTCAGTGTGATATTAACCATATCTAATTATTAAAAATGAATTAAGTAAATAATTCAATTAAAAAACGTTTCGAAAAATTAATTTGTGAAAATCAATGAAACTGATTTTTATAAAAATAATTATTTTTGATTCGGAAGAAGTAATTTTTTTGACTTTTCCCGGTTTTGTAAAATTGATTACAGAAATAAACGGTAAAAAGTAAAAAAAAAATGCTCGAGAACACAAAAGAATTTTACCATCAAAAGAATCAAAACCTTAAAAACGAAATTTTATTTTAAATATAAAAAATTTATTTTTAGAAAAGAATGTGGAAATATAATTCTAAAGTTAGAAAAAGTGAAGTTGAAAACGAATAGAAAAAGTTAAAAAAGGGGGAAAAAAAAGGGAAAGACCGGGGGGTGAAAAAAAAACAAATCCCTTTGAGGGAAAATAAAAGAAGAAAAAAATTTTTTTTATTTTTATTTAAAAAACAATTTTTTTTTCAAAAATTCTCATTTTTTAAAATTTTTTTAATTTTTTTTTTATTTTGAAAATATTTTACAGCTTCAGAATTTCTGTCTGAAGGAACACATCAGAAGAAGTGAACAAAAATTAGAGATGGTAAGGATAGAAATGTTGAGGATTCATGTGCCATTGTTTTCTTTGACTATTAAATAATATATAGAGATAAAAAAACGCATCAATTTTATATAACAATTTTTTTGAAAACTACAAGATATATCAGATAAAAAACCGAATAGATTTCATGTTTTTTCCCCCTTTTGTTTCTGCCCGATTACACCAAAATTTTACTCTTTTTATGGACATTTTAAATATAAAAATTAATTAAAATAGAGTTAACAGTTAATCAATAAATCCTACAAAACAACATTTGCTTATTTGATACTTTCAAGATGTAAATTTTCTCGAGATTTACTGCAGAATTTAAAACTTCTTTCGAAAAAATTCTTGATTTTAAATAAATTTCTAACGTCACATCAAATTTTAATGTAATAATTACCGTTAAGGATGTTAAGCTCAATTTATGTGTATTTGTTTTAACAAATAAATACGTAAGTTAAGATGTCAAGAAATGCAAAGAAAAAAATATTTCGTTAAATATTCTTCTTGCATTTTTAATCTTTAACTATTTACATATTTTCAACGAATTTAGAGCGCTAAGCAGTAAAAATTTTCTTAAAAAATACACGTGAACAAAGCTTATAGATGATTTAAAGGATATACGAAACGGTTTATTAATTTTTCCCTTTTAAAGCTAAATAATTCAAGAAACGAAACAGGGTTTCCCCTTTTTCCCTTTGAAATATCTTAAAAAGCATTTCCCCAAAACCCAAATTTTAAGCATTTTATTAAAGCAATCTAAGCAACGCAATGGTTTTAAAACCCTTTGTCGTAAATATTCCCCATGAAATAATTTAAGCCGGGGAACCCTGGGCGACAAAAACAATTAAAACATTACAAAAGAACTTGACATAAGGGCCCCAAAAAGAATGACACATTTTCTTGGTATGTGTGAAAGACATGAATGCAAATAAGGTATTTACTTACAAAGTCATAGATGAAAAGCTTTCATCTTACAATGTTAAGTCTGAAGCTTGTATATATTTTCTTTCCCTTAACTGGAGCCACGATTTGAAATATAAAAACTTTTTAATTTCCTACTAGTTTTTTAAGATGAAGGGGGGGTTTTTTTCGGGAATAATTTTTTGTACTTTATAAATTGCTTTTAATTTAACATTTTTCAGCATTTTTTGTTATAAAATTATGAAACATGTTAACTCTTGTAAATGAATAATGATATTTTTCTGCACACTTCTTGAAAAGAAGTGAACTTTGTGTCATTTTTTGGACATTTTAATATTATTGTTGGGATGTTATAGCGTATTTAGTCTAAGAACTGATTGCTTTGAAGTTTTAGATTGTTTCTAATAAACTTTTTTATTGTACAGGTACTCACACACGCAGTTGAAGCCGAGGGAAGAATAAGTGACTGCTCGCAAAAAATTCAAATTAATTCTTATTGTGCTTTGTCAAAAAAGTATTGATGTTGGACCCTTTTTGGGACCTTGGGGAGGGTCCGGGGTCGGACCCTCCCCCAAAAAAACCTTTATTTTTCCGATTGTTTTAATTCCCAATATATAATACGTAAATTTAATTAAAAAATTTGTTATTAATGATTAATTTTTTTTAATTAATGCTATAATTATTTATTCAATAATTTGTTTTTTCTGTGTTTTTTTCCTGAAAATTTTGACAAAATCAAAAAATTTCATGATACAAAAAAATGGTGGACTTTTTAACCCTAACCCCAAAAATTCCTTTTCGCTTCTGAGGGTTTGGGCTGTGAACTAACTAAATATTCATATTTTCTTTATTGGTACATTCAGGATCAATACTATCCTTTTTGGTAACTTTCAGTGAACAGAAACCTTATAACTCGGCTTTAGTAAACAGAGTAAGTCATTTTTCTTTAAAAAAACTTTACGACAACTTTTAAATTGAGAAATATATAAAAAAAAAATCGAAAAAAAAAAATACAAAACAGCCTTAAAAAATGATATACGCCAATGACTCTAATCAGTTGATGTTATATAAACAACCTTTATCTCTTATAGCAGGGGTGAAAATTAAGTCGATAAGGATTGACTGGTAGACCACCGAGACATTTTGTTGTGATCGCCTTTCCTAAGACCTAGATGCACATACTAAAACAAACATGTTTATGTTACACCGACATCATCTAGGCCTGTGCCCTACTATTTTCTTATTGCCGCTGACCGGTCAACGTTTGATAAATTTTCGGCGACCCGCTGAAAGGGGTGGGGTCGTCGATTGCTTATATTTTAGATTATTTTGATTTCATAATTTTAATTTAATTGTGTATTTAAACATGCTTCAGAATAAAATACAGCTACACCAAACATAGATAATAAAGTGATTTTACGTGGAATATAAAGTGATTTCCTTGAAAGTTCCACAACCCGAGAGAAATACATCACAGTAAATAAAATGGAAATAATTTAATATTCCTCGTGCGACCCGGGACCCTTTGATCCACTGACCGGTACCGGTCCGCGGACCGGGGATAGGGAACAAAGATCTAGACAGAAGAGTCGGCTTTTCACAATGGTTTTTCACAAGTGATTGTGTTTACTTTGTGCCGGATCTATACGCGATCTTCTAACTAATCCTCTTGGGAAATCTTTGGGCTATCAATTCGTGTTATTCACAACCAACCCTTCGGAAGTGATAGGTAAATTAACTTACTAAAAATATAGGTGAGGTTTTCTAGCTTGAGTGTGAGAATGAGCGAAGATATACTCAGGACAGGTGAGATCGCTACTAAAGGTATAATATTAGAATTATAGAGCTTTGATTATAATTAGAAGGAAACCTTAAAGTGACGATTGTGTCACTAAGATTGAATTAAGATTAGATTAAGTCAGATAATAGGTTAGATCCTTAATTAAAAAGAAGGATAAAGTTTGTTAGTCGCCTTATCGCTCACGTGTTACTGTCGTTGTTCCACTTTCACGATTTTCATTGAGACATTCTCTTAATATTATTAGTTGAAATTGTGTCTATTCTTAGTGTTTTGAAACAAATAGATTAGTTGAACCATGTCGGGTGTTTCTTCCCTTCCCCCCACACATCTAGGTGCTCGCGAGCGAGGCGCGGGCCTCTTACAACTTAAGTAAAGGTTCGATGAACGTGTAGACGACACATGTACCGTCACTGGAAGAACATAATGACGTTTAACAAGTTCGCTGCCTTTATACGGCGAAACAGCGATCACCGCGATAGCTGAGATATTAGTTTTAGCCCCACACGCCAACTGAAGGGGAGAATAAATGTTTATGATTAGCTTTTCCCACGAAAATATGGGATTGCCTACTGAAACATAACCTTCCCCCCCGTTTCCTCAGGATTGGGTTCTCGTGTTGGAGATTGCAGGACAATATGTGTGTGTAGACTGTCTTCCACACTATAACTACTAGAACTACCTTGAGAGGAAAATGATTTATTTTTTAATGTATTTTGAATTATTTGGTAATAAATGCATCATTTGATATTATTATGTTTATGGCTATAATTATTATGTTTGTATCTTGCTTTTTGCTTTAAACGCAGTTTTAAAAAAGTAAGATTTTTTATTGTAACTATGTAGGTAAGTATATTTCGTATTTATATCATTGTTACAATAAAAATATTGTAGAACACACCTTTTTTTTAGTTCACCACACCTACACGGCTGTGTGAACCTCTTATATAAAAAATATGCATATATTACAATAAATTTTTTAATTTTGAAAAGCTTTAAGGAATCTTAAAATTTTTTTGAACATCTTTAACCAATTATTAAACTTGAAATTTAATCCAAATTTCACAAGTAGAACAACAAGTAAAAGTCTAATGTTTGTTTTAGATTCGATGAAGAACACGTGATTGTATTTATCATGTGACTCTTATGAATTTAGCCCATTTTTCTTTTTTAACTACTATCTTTATAACTTTACTATCAAATACCTCGGAAAACTTAAGATCTATGTGCTCGTGTATCTTTCAAATAAAATAACATTAAAAATAGCATTATTACTTTGTTAAAAATTAATGAGTAGCAAACGTGCAGTAAATATATATTAGGTTGGGGAAAAAGAAATCCATTATTTTTGCAGGAAATTCAAAACTTTTTTAACATGTTTCGATTGTCCAATTTGGGTCAAATATGTACCGTTTTGTTGTATAACTTGTTGCCAATTCATAATGCCTCTCTCATAGAAGTCTTGGTCCTTATTGGCAAAACTGTAGTAATCAATTTTCACAATCTTCTTTTGATCCCAATTTCTGATCACTCAGGAAGTTTTGCAATGCGAAAACGGTGGTAATCACTTGGTGACAGGTCCAGACTATATGGTGGATGCATTGAAACCTCTCAAACAAGCTCCCAGAGTTTCTGGCGAGTCACTACAGACGTTTGGGATCTGGCGTTGTCCTGATGGAACACAACGTCTCTTCTGTTGGACAATTCTGGCCGTTTCTGGTCAATTGCTAGCTTCAAACGGTCCAGTTGTTGACAGTAGAGATCTTAATTTAGTGTCTGGCCATGCGGAAGCAACTCCTAATAAATTATTCCTTTCCAGTCCCACCAAATGCACAGTAGAACCTTCCTGGCCGTTAGTCCTGGTTTTGCCACCGTTTGAGCTGCTTCACCGCACTTTGACCACGATCGGTTTCACCCAATATTGTCGTATATGCCTCATTTCTCATCCCCAGTCACCATCCGTTTCAGAAATGGGTCGATTTCTTTCCGTTTGGCCAAGACTTCGCAGATGGAAATTCGATCAATCATGTTTTTTTGGTGTTAATTGTTGTGGCACCCAAACATCGAGCTTCTTTTTGAATCCAACTTTGCGCAAATGGTTTAAAACTGTTTTATGGTCAATTTTTAGCTCTTGAGAGATGCTACGACTACTGACATACCGGTCAACTTCGAATATTTCTGTGATTTTAGTGACATTTTAGAACGATGGGCCTGTCTGTGCTAGGCGCATCTTTAACATCAAAAATGCCTGCAGGAATCGAGGAAACCAAAATGGCACGTATTTAGCTGTTACAGTATCGGTACCATAAGCACCATTCGTAATTTCAGCCGCCTAGCTTGGATTTTCGCATTTATCAAAGAAAAACTGTAAAATGTACTGAATTTTTCTTTGTTTTGACTTTCATTTTTAACACCCTGTACCTCACAACTGAATGGACCAAACGAAAAAGAGCAAAATAATTTTTTAGTGTAAAATGTCACCTTGACAGTGAGCATACATTTGAAATTGTTTGCTGTATACTTCACGAGTTATCGACACTACAGTCATCTACCGAAAAAATAATGGATTTCTTTTTCCCCAACCTAATATTTATTATTAACAAATGCTTGTTCTTTTTTTTCTTTTGTTTTTTTTTTACGAGTAATCGAATAAAGAAGTTCTATTTAAATTAATATTTCGAATTGTGGTAAGATCGGCTGCTTTGCATAATCTTCGATATAATTCCACATATATCGCAATATCCTGTTTCATTATAACAGCTAATATGCAGTCACATGCAACATTACTAGAGTTAATGATATCACATTATTCAATATATACCAGCGTTTATCAAACTGGTGGGAACGCCCCCTTAGGGGGGATAAACCTACGTGGAGGGCGATCGTACCGAAAAGTTGAAAATAAAAGATTTTAAATAATTATTAATTTACTAAAAGGGAGCAAAACAAAATAAGAAAGTTTAAGAAGCACTGATGTATACGCATATATTTTTGCAATATGTTGTTTAAATTATTCTAATGACATATTAGTTTACTCTGAATACGCATAAATTGAGAGTTGAGTATAGAAAAGAATTTCTAAAAGTATTACCGTAAAACTTTCCAAGTCTTTTATTGTTAGAAAACTTATTAAATTAAGCAAGGATCTAACAAAGATCTTAAAAAGACATTTTAATTTTAGAACCTATCACCTAGAAGAACAATGGATCTGCACTTTATCGAAATTTTTTTTTCCTTTCTCTTTTAAGAGAATTTTATATTTAAATTAAATATGACACTGTTAAAACCAAGTCAAACAAATTAAAAGCAAAAATACAGAAGAAAGCAAAAGGATGATCAAAACTAAGTTCAAGAGGTATAACTTTATTGATCTGAATAAGTAATGTATCGAGACAGAAAAAAACAGCCTTCATAAAACAGAATACGAACGTGTTTCTAAATATTAAAAATAATACAATTATTCTTCATCGGAATTTTATATTATTGTTCAGTATTTATATATATATAACATCAATTCTAAATGCTAATCCTGTGTGGCTTAAAATTACAGTTCGCTTAAAACTAATTATAATTTGAGCAATCATTTAAAAAAAAATCATTTTACATTTTTGTAAACATTGTCGCTCACTTGACTTTACACTCCTTACAATTCAGCTATTATATCAATAATGTTTTATTTTCTTATAAATGAACTCGTGCAAAGAGCGGGTACTTCAGCCGGTATACTTTTAATGCATTAGTGTGTGTGTGCTGCACAGAGTATTTTATAACCAATTAATTAATATTAAATTAAGAACAAGTTTAATAAGTATTAGCTTAATCTTCTATGGGCTTGTCTTGTCGAGCAAAGTTTTTTAAAGGAATGCTTATGATTAGAATTTGACCCTCTGAGTTCTTTTTCTATATTTAGCTGATATCTATATTTTGTCTTTTAAGCAGCCACCACATTTTGCAATATGTTCCAATTTAAAAATTAGAGAAAGGAAAAATAACGTAATAGTTATCGTATTATTTAATTTTTTTTTGCTTATAAGTAACATATACAAAATTTAATACTTATGTTATTAATTTGTACGGTTTATAATTAAAAAAGATCGCGTATTGTAGCTTTAACGTGAAAGTGCATTGTTATTGCATTCAGTACATTATTATTGCATAAGGGGGGGCGCCAGTATTGAAAGTTTGAGAAGCACTGTGTTAAGCCAACAGCTGTTACAAAAAGTGCAATTATATCTTCTACTCTTTTTCACGGCTTAAATTCAATCAATCATTTTTCTCCCTGGTATCTCCAATTGATTGCGTCTGAGAAAAGTACTATATTCAAAACTTAGTATAAAATTCACTTTCTTTGTTTATATATTTCAGCATAAATCTCTTCGGTAACTGAACTAGATTTTGCTTGAAGTAGAATTGATTACACTGAATAATTCATGCTAAATGAAACAATAATAACAACGGTAAAAAACGAGTTTTTTAAACATGGGTTTTCTTTCAAACTTCATATTTTACGCAATATAATTTTTTATACCTTGAATTTTTTAAGGGCAAATTGAATTTATTAGATAATTAGTTTTAATAATTTAATTTTAGAGGGAATAGTTTAATTTGTTGGTTTTCAGTATTCAACTGTTTCACGATGTAAACAATTGGAATTATGAGTAAAATTTAATTCTTTAAATAACTAGTTTTAATAAATTAATTTTTATTAATTATAATTAAACTATCGTATTGTCACCCGAAACAATCGTGTATAGAAAATTTCAGCTCAATTATATGCCTTATAATGTGATAAGAAAAAGGCTTTTAAAGTTTTTACTCAGTTATAGTTACAATGGTAGAAAAGACCCATTAAAAATATGTGTGAATACCTGACATGCTTCTAGTTGAACAATATGTACAGCTGCAAACATCTGTTATTTATACATTAAGGCGATACATAAACATCAAGTGAGTGAGTGATTAGTAACTTCACGCTAAGCCACACATGGCGATGGACCTTCTAATTTTGAACCATGGTCAAGTGACGCAGACCACATCTGAGCTGGCACCCCCTCTCCTAACTTCCGCACCTCACCAAAGTTTTAAGCCTCGACATATTTAACGTGCATCGGCGGGTGACGTAACATGAAATGTACTCAGCATGGCGTGTGTTTAATTATCAAAGCAATACATTAAGTCTATATATTAAAACTATGCATTAAAACGATACATCAATTTAACAAATTATAGCTGTTATTTGAGAATATACATTTTCATGAATTAAATTTATACATCAATTTAACAAATGATGATACATTAAATTTATATAATAAATCTATACATTAAGTTAATACATTAATTAATTAATTGTTAATTAACTCTGTTCTCAAAAATTAAAGCTGTATGTTAATTAAAAGCATCGTGGTTTTTATTAAAGTTATACACTATATTTATACATTAAAGCTGTACAATAACTTTATGCATTAAAGTTATTCATGAAGTTTATTTATTAAAATAGTACATTAAGTTTAAAAATTAAGGCTGATATTTTTATGAAATATAAGTATGATCTAAAAGAGATACTGATAAATGCCCAGTCTGAAAAGCGGAAAGTGCATTCTTGTGTAATTCTCGAAGTTCATTCATAATGTATGAGATAATTTTTTTGTTATTAAATATTCAAAGGATTATACGAGAATTTCTTCATAATTCTTAAATTTTGATAGAAATTTCTATGAAATGTTGATAGTTCCTAGATGAAGTTTGTATCTGCGATGAATATCACTTCTTTGTAAGAGCTTGTCAAACATAAGATGAGTCCGTAATGAAAAATAAATACTTAAGTGCAATTTGGAAAGAGTTACTTGCTCTTATTTAATTTGAAAACGTCATTCTTGGAAGTAAAAGTTAAGGAATGCTTGGATATTTAGGAGATGCCGTCTGGATATTTAAGGAATATTTCAAACTTTCCATTGGATGCTTTTTATTTTGAAAGATTCACGGCATTGCTATGTTCATTTTTGAATAATTAAAAAATTTTCAAAAGGAACTCTTGAGCTTCTGTTAAGTATTAAAGCTATCTCCGAGGAAAAAAGGAGAAAAAACCCATTATTGTATTTGATGAAAATTTGATTTTGAAAAGTCTTTTCTTCGTTCTTTTAAGGTTCTTTTTTCAATATTTTTTTAGAAAAATTGTTTTCTTTCGTCAGGAGGTTAAAAGCAACCTTCATTTTCCCAAATGGTCTATTTAACTCATATATGCCGGTGGTTGAAATATAAAACAAATTTTCACAACCTCTTTGCAGGCAAATATCTGCAGGAGTGACTAACTGAATATTTTAAACAAAACTGCTATGCCACTACGAAGCAGGTTTAAGTCACAAATACTACCACAAACCCAAACTCCTAAGCTACAAAAAACTTTCACTCGATTGCTGTTCCAAAATGGAACACTAGGCATAAATGGGTTAATAAACCTAAATTATATTCAAAATAAAAGCGTGTTTGTGTGTGATTAGAACAATGTAGAACTGTATAAAAATATATTTATTATGAAATGTAGAATATAAATAGCTAATAATATAATGAAGCAAAAACTGGAAATTAGTTTAGAAATTTTAGCGTTTCTTTTGATATAAAAAAAAATATTTATATTTTCCTTAATTTCTAACTAAAAAAATTATTCGGCTAATTTATTTCATAATAATGCTCAAAGTATTTAAAAATTTATTTGCAAAACAGATATCTAAATAACTCATTTAATCATTATAAAACATTCTATTCGAGTTTAAATTAACATAATTTATGCATTTGAATTGAAAAGTCCACATACGCATTCAATAGATTACAGCATTAGTGAATGATGTAATACATCTCATAAGGCTATGTTTAATAATTCATAATATAAAACACTATGTGTTTTATTATGAATTATTAAACTTATTATATCAGTATTTGTATTCTGTATATCAGTATTTTGTAAACTTATTACAGCAGTAAATCTGTATTTAAATCATATCATAAAAGATAAAATGCAAATTAGGATAGAAATAGATCCGTAGCTACGCATTTTATAAACTCAAATCATATTTTCTCTCTCTAGATAAAAAAAAAAGGTTTTCGTGATGCCGTTATTAATTTATTATTTACTATCGCAACAATCCCAACGTTCAAGGTAGATCGCTGAATTGGTAATCATGTGGTTCGTTTTGGATAATGTCGCCACTACGTTAGCGATTGAAAATTCTCGCAGAAAAACATCGCAATGATTGCCTCAACTGGAATTGCTGCGTAAGAAGAAAGGCGTTGTCTCATACTAAGACTTATTAACAATCAACGAACCAAATACTCAACCTTCCAACTTTGCAAAAATAATAAAATCTGAGGACTATCAATGAAGTGTTGGATGATGCAGCTTTAGTGGTGAATATAACTGAAGAGTAGCGATTTTACGAAAAAAAGAACAAAGTAATAGAGCTACATAATGTATGAAAATTACAATTTTACAACTTTAGGAATAAGTATGAACAATTGTATAATGTGTTCAATGTGGGTCGGACCGCTGTTAGACCAACAGTGTGTGAGTACCCTCCTCCGTTTTTAGTTTAAATAAAATAAACTTCACAATGGATTCATTTTCAATGTTACTAAATAAATATAAACGATTTTCTTACAAAGAAGATTAGGTCTTCGCAAAGTCTTCTTCCCTAAAAAAAGTTAAAAAACAAACAAACCCGACCTATTTTGAAGTAAATACAATCACCTCTTTTCGAAAAGTCTTACACTGATTTCATCAACCATCTGCTCGAAAAAAAAATACAAGACATTCCATTTTTACCTGGAATAACTTTTACAGAACATTCGAAGTTAGCTGCAAACATCAACAAAGAAAGAGGGATCTTAATGAGATCGGGAGACACAGCACTCTCTTCACTTCACTTCTATCTCGAGGGAAAAGGAGGGATTTGATTCTCCCAGAAATATACGATAGAAAGAAATGAGATTAGGCCAACGTTTAAGAAGATTTGCGAAAGAGTAACTTCAGAGATCCGCATACCGTTAAAAAGATAAAAGGTAAGATCGGAGAAAGGAGATTTTGAGATATTTTTTTTTCTCCATTGAAGTAAATCTTATAAGTAAGGAGTGAAAATGCTTTCACTATCCTTTGTAGATACGTCTGAGGAAATTTAACTGACTTTAAAGGTGGATATTTATTACAGAAAGGAGCTTTTCTGAGAGGATTAAAATTTGAAACATAGGAAAAGGGAAATGTTTCTGTCTGAGGGAAGGCGAAATGTTTCTGTCTTTAGTAGTATGATATAGAAGTAGGACTTTTGATAGTTAAAGAAGCTTCAATGAATATGATCACACAATTAATGAAGAAGTTTGAATATACTACTGTTCATTTCTTGGACTTTTAAAAATACCGCCAAAATTTTGATTTTGCACATTGCTTTACTGAATATAACTCATTTGTTCACTCTCTCCTATATATATATATATATATATATATATATATATATATATATATATATATATATATATCTTGTTTAAATTTTAAATCGTTAAAAAATACTTTCTATTCATCCATTCAACTTCAAATACATTTTTTTAAAACATGTAGTGGATAACACTTGATGTTAAAACAGTTTTTTTCAAATATTAATTCATTAATTAAATTAAAATATGAATCAATAGTAACAAACAATAATAGTCCAACAGCATATATAGAAAGAAAGCCCATTCGATGTGTCCCTGTAGCGCAATGGATAGCGTGTTGGACTTCTAATCCAAGAGTCATGAGTTCGAATCCCTCCTGGGATGGCCTATTTTCTTAAAATTTGATTTCTTTTTTACTATACTGTTTTATTAGTATAATTAAATTTAATGAATGAATAAATAGTAACAAAACAAAAAAATAGTCCGATGCCGTATATAGAAAGGAAAATGGGAAATTCTAAGGAAAATCGCTGCTTTCTATTTTGTCACTTAATATTGTGATTCTGTCATATATGTCGCAGGAAAATGATGAAATTAGGACTTTCATGGAATCCATAAGGGAGAGTATCAGTTCACGCAAGATGTTAAATTCTTTTTTTTTTAAATTACGCCCGCCAACATACTCTCGGACATAAGGCGTCTTGCAGTCCAATATAAAGCAGATGTCACTCTAGCAGGAAGGAGAACTCCCCAGTTGTCTTGCGAGAGAACATGAAGCAGAGCAGGGAAATCGGATATATGCGCACCAGTCATTGGCCCGGATTTACAGAGAGGGCAGAGTGGTGAATCAGCCAGGCCAATCTTAAACAGATGGGCTTGTAGGTAATCATGTCCGGTGATGATTCTAAAACATGCCACTCCCTCCATCCTAGGTAGGGCAGAAAGCTGAGCACGTCTTTGACTACCGAGCGGACAAGACCAAGATTTGCCAACAGCCAGGTCTGTAAAAGTGGAAATTCCCTTCTGTCGGAATTTGTCCCTGAGAAGTCGCTTGGCGTTTCGAAGGCAAGGTGGATGCAGTGTCGAAGTCTCTTTGGCCAACTTGTCGGCTTGTTCATTTCCATGAATGCTACAATGAGATGGGGTCCATCGAAGAACGACCTCTCTTCTGGTGCAAAAAAATATGTTAAAATAACGTCTCTTTGAGGTCATTTCCCTTATGTAAGTAAGTGATTTGATCAAATCCCCGAACTGTTTTAGTGAAATGATGAAATGAACAAGTCAGCCATTTTTTTTAAAGATATGGGGTTGATATTTAAGGGATCGATAGTACTACCTGTATGGTTAGGAAGTACAAAAACTCGACCCCCCAGGTGTCTCCCTCCCCTGGAAAGCATTTTGCCAATGCAAATCCTGACTAGTTCATTTCAACATTTCACTGAAACAGTTTAGGGTTTGATAAAATCGCTTGCTTTCATCATTGAAATGACCTTGAAGAGACGTTATTTTAACATCTTGCGTGAATTGATGATCTCTCTTCTCGGGATTCGATGAAAGTCCTAATTTTGTCATTTTCTCCTGCGACTTATATACATATTTATAATGATTGTAAGCATTTAATAAAAAGTAATTAAAATAAAATTTTTCTTTGTTGACCTAAATAGAAATGAACTTAAAACAATTTTTTTTTATTTTACTTGTTATGTTATTAACCACGTGGTAACTTTGTTCGATCTTATATTTTAAAAAACAAATCTATATGTATATCTGTGTGAGAAATTGTTCATCTCGTTACACGAAATACTATTATGTTGATAATTTATATTTCTCTCTAACACTTAAAAGAATGAATTACAAAAGAAATTAAAAAAATTAAAACTGAATTAAAAAATGTTTTAAATGATAAATAATTAGTTATATATTTTTTAAAAGCATTCGCTTCGAACTATTTTAATTTTCTTCAACTGGTAAAATAAAAATTCCTTTTATTTCGAAAAATGTACTCTTTTATATCATACTAGCCGTTACTGTCCATCTCACAGAGTACTGTAAAACCTGCTTTTGTGAGGTTCTTCTTTATGCGATTTTATTTTTGTGCGACTTGCTCCATGCGGTTTTATTTTTGTGCGATTTTTTCATGCAGTGCATAAATCTCAACGGCGTTGGCCCACTGTAATGCTTTTTAAGTGTATATCAGTGCACTTGAAGGCCGTCTTCGCAAAAACTTATCACTGATTTTATGGTGCCACAAAATAAATCAAATGAAATAGTATCTTCAAGGGGTGGAAGCGATTTTGTACCAATTCATAACAGGAAGATGCGAGTTTTGGATTACGAAGAGTAGCAGTGAATTATGTATGTGGATTTTGTGGAAGCTTCTCCATGTATGCAATAATAAATTAAATGTTTTAAAAATGTTTCCATGTGTCATTTAATTATTTTGATTGGAAGCATTTTCTCATTTATTTCGAAAATAATTGATGTATTTTCTGAATATGAGTTTTTTTTATACCGTTCCTTCCGGTAGCATAAAAAAAATTACTGCAGTGTGTCAACAAAGTTGTTTGTTACATGTAAGTACTTTTGAAATTTCCGGATATTTTTCACATAGTTTCTTTTATGCGGTTCCTACCTACCGCACAAAAACAGTTTTTACTGTATTTCATTAGGTTGTATGACTATATACAGTTTTTAACTTATTGATATGTGTCCTAGCATAAAATGTAGTTTTTAATTGTATTAAAAAAATATTCTTATAACCCCCTCTCATCTTGATTTAAAAGGGACAGGAGTTGAATTTCTAAAATGGAAGCATAGTTATCTTTTACGCCCAGGTGAACAACTCCCCCATCTCTAGATTCGATTTCCGTAAAACCCGTCCTTAGATCGACCCCATCCCGTCTATTCACATAGTAAACGAGTTTTCCAAATTTCAAATCTGTATATTTAATAGCGTAACCCAGTGTTTCTAAAAGTTTCAATATTTGCGACCCAATATTCAATAATAATTTTCATCCATACAATAACAATATATTTAATTCAATAATGTATTTTGATACTAAAGCTACAATACGACTTTAACATACGCCGATGGTACTTAGGAGGTTAACGTCTCGATCAAAGCGTTAGTTTCACCAGACGTGTTGTGACGGGGCTTTACGGAGTCTTTCAACTAATTCTCTTGGGGAATCTTTGGGGCCATCAATTGAGTTATTTCACAGCCAACCCTCTCAAGTAGAAACTCTGCTATGCAGATTAGTTAGTAGATATATAGCAGAGATTTAATAATTGAAAGGAGACGGAGGAAAGCAGGCTGAGTTGCTGAACGCCGTGAGCTTATGATAAGGATCCGAACTTAGACGCGTAATTATAGAACGGGCTTTAAGAGTCGAAATATAAACAAAGCCTGAATCTTTATTTTTTAAAAGAAAAAAGGTTTGGGGGTCACTTTGATTAAAAAACGTATAAAATTGTTTTAAGGAATTTTTTTTAAAAATTTTTTTAATATTTTGGGGAAAATGAACTTAAATTTTTTCTTTCTCCTTTTGTGAAAAATGCTTCTATTATAATAATATTTTGCATGTATATAGTCCAGATCTCTACAGAGGCTCAACTAGAATTTTTGAAATATATAACTTAGAAGTTGGTTTATCTTTTTTATATACAACAGAGGGGAGAAATTTTAAGAAAAAACCGCCAATGATTATTTCAATTGGTGGTAACTCTGGAAATAATGTGAATTTTTCAAAAATTCTAGTTGAGCCTCTGTAGAGAGGTCTGAGCTATATATAGGCAAAATATTATTTTAATAGAAGCATTTTCACAAAATGAGAACATTTTGAAAATGGGTCATTTTATGTTCATTTTTTGTCAAAATATTGTACTTAAATAATTTTTATTGTAAAAATTATTTTTAAAACAATTTTATATCCTTTTTTTCAATCTAAGTGACACTAAATATCATGAAAATTATCCATTTATGCATTTTTTTAAAATCACGGTTCCGAACGTATGGATACTTTTGGGTTTGAATTAAAGGATAAATTTATTTTTTTTGGGGCTAGATGCCAGGTGTTTATTCACATAGGATTTGGGGCCGATATATTCTTGTTTTCCCCCCAGAGTAAAATCTCTTTTGATTATTATATTTTATATTAAATTGGTTTTATTATGGCTAGCTTGGGTCATCAATCATTACCTTCCACAAATCAAGGTCGAGTAGATGAAGAGATGGCTTCCCCAAGTAGTATGTACACGTCTTTCCGAAGTACGATTTTTTTTGCTCTGCTATCCAAAATTGTTCCGAAGAATTTGGAATGCAATAAAAGGACTTTGGCAGTGTTTGCGAAGGATTTACCTGTTTCAGAGGATTTTCTTATTTTTATTCCTTTTCTCTTCTTCCCCTCAATACATTACATACGCGCGCCTACGTGGTAAATGGGACGTTGCAGAGAATCTCGTAACTTAAATTCAGCATTTAAGGGATTCATTATAAACCGCACAAATTATCAAAATAAGTGTTAGATTTTGTATATAATTTTATGTATGACAAACCCATGGGGTCATTGGTAATTATTAATGTTATTCTTAATTTAGTATTGTTGAGTTAATTATAAAGTACATTTTGTATTTTGTATAATGTATTTTGTTTTTTTGTTTACTTTCAGTAAATTAATAATTTTTTTAAAAATAATTTTTTGTTTCGATTTTTGAATATGCTCGAGCCGCCCTCCTCGAGTTATCACGCCCCCTAGGGGGCGCGCCCCATAGTTTGAGAAGCGCTGGTATAACCCCCATTTTTTTTTCTTTAATTGAAAACAATTATAAAATCCCCGTACACCACAAAGTATCACACGGGGCTTACAGAAGCAAGTATTAAGCACACATTTAGGGGAAACAAAAAAAAAAAAATATTGAGGTTAAGAAGAAATACAAATATTTACAACAAATTCACAGACATTTCTGAAAGCATTTCTGGTGGAAAGAAGTTGGTGAAAATTCGGTGGCCAATTTATATTAAGTCCCTTGAAAGCCAATCTTAGGATCTTTCTTTCTCTGGCAAACTTGGAACACAGAAGGAGCACATGTTCTACATTTTTCTCGCCTCCAATATTACAATCACAAGAAGATGACGGAACTAAATTAAATTTGATCAAGTAGCTTTTGAAATTACCATGACCAGTGAAAAATTGTGTTATTTTGTAGTTAGTGTAAAAATGATGGCATGACAGTCTTTTATTAATGGTTGGAAAAAATTTCTTTGTTATGCACCCTTTTTTAGAAATGAGATATTCTTGGTTCCAAGACTTCACCATTCTTTCTTTCGTGATCCTCTTGTAAAACGATTTAGGAATATTAACGTAAATGTCAATTTTGCGCTTGGTTGCAGCCTTTGCAAGCCAATCGATCCCGCTCATTCCCTAGAACGCCCGTGTGTCCGCGAACAAATGCAAAATCTATTGAGATGTTTTTATCTTTTAGGCTTTTAAGTTGCTTTTGGATCTCGACGATTATGTTATTAGATGAAGAAATACATTTAAGAGAATCCAAGGAGGAAAGAGAGTCAGTACAGATTTAACCCCTTTGGGAATCAGTTTCAGTAAAAACCATTTTTAGTGGATCTGTACTGAAAAAGGCATGCCTTCCAATTTTCAAATTCGTTAGTCTAATAGCTCGAAGAGGGAGATTTTCTTAAAATCTAAAATATATGTTTCCGCAACCCAACTTGGAAGTAAATTTCCACTAAGCCCGTTCTTAGTGGGTCTCCACTCAACAAAAGTAACAAGTTTAAGAAATTTAAAAAGTCTATATATAGGTCTATTGGTTAAGGAGATCTCGTGATGAAGGAGTAATGAGTCTCTTTTTTTCTTTATATATATAAATATGTATTGTAAAAAATCTAATATTTTTATCCTAATACGAACTTTTATTTGTCATCACATTTATTTGCCTTAATTAATATAGCTAAAAAACATAAATATTTGGAAAAGGAATATGAGAGTGTGAGATAGAGAGAGAGAGAGAGAGAGAGAGAGAAATATGTGTGTTAATGAACTTGCTTAGATAGACGTATATAAAATAACTGATAACTGTGAATTAAAGAATTTAATGACAGATTTACCATTCAGCACAGTTAAAAGTGCACATTTTTAATTATAGAGATGAAAAATATTTAACCATTCAAGAAGTGTCTACTGATCCTTAACCTTAAAAAGGCATATCAATTTAATATATTCTTTTCCAAAATATTGTTCACCTGACCTTTTATAAACTGGAATTATATTTTGCATTTATTTTACATTATTTTCAGAATGCAAATATGTAATCTTCAGGAAATCCATGCAAAGAAAAATAAAAATAAAAATATAAATATTTAAATTTTTCGGAAGACGTATTAATGACGACAATAACTCAGTTAAAAAAAAAAAAAGAAACAACCATTTTGTGGTAAGATCATTTAACGTTTTCAAATCTAAATATATTGAAGAGATTGGTATAATTATAAAACCATTAGAAGAAGAATTTATTGTTTAAAAACAGAATATAAGAGCAAATCTAGTACCCTTTTTCACAAAAACACGGAAAAATTTAATTTACTCATTTTTTTTTTTTTTATTGAGTAAACTTAATTTTACAGATTTTACATCGTCCCAATAGAAATATTTTTATGCCATAAATTTAATTTTATTTTAACATACACTGATCATAGTTTCATTGGATTTTAAATTAATCAAATATTACTTTGGATTTGTTCTTTCTTACTACTAATACTATATTTCTAGGGTTCAGTTGACGCATGCGCACGAGCCAGTAATTTAACATAAGGCTGTAATTAAATTTCAGACGAAAGAAACATAAAAAAAATATATGCAATCAATAAAATAGATTTATTTTTAGTAAACAGAAATATATAGCCAATTTTTAAGTGACGTAATTAACTAAAATGCAAATCAGTCACAAAATTTTGACTGTTCAGAAAAGTGTGTTTAACCCTCTATTATTACACACTGATAATTCTCTTCTATTGTATGGATGGTGCTTTAGGGCAATAAGTGAAATCTTTAAGAGAGAGATCTCTCAGCCACCTTCCCTTGAGGTTCTTCGGCTCCTTGCATTCGCCAGTAATTGTCACTTGCCTGCTTTGTTTTTTAAACCAGATGATACTACAGTCGCATATAAATGGATTCCCTGGAGAGAAAAAATAGATCATGGATTAAAATCTTTTTGCTGTAATTTAAACAGAAAAAATATATTTAAAAGTCAAGTTTTTATTCATGCTGTGTGTAGTTCTTTAATAATAAAACAAATAAATAAAGAAAAAAAAAACAGCAATTAAGATTTTGAAAACAAAATGGAGGTAGAATACGGTTTATGTCGCCAATGGGTATTATAAGTGATGGATTTGGCTTGTGTTCCTGTCGCCAAAACCGGTACAGGACTATTGCATTTGGTTGGATGTATTTTGGCAGTTTTTGCGACAGTTTAAGGACTACGTTCGGAACCGTGATTTTTCAAAAGCGTATAAATGGATAGTATTTATGATATTTAGTGTCACTTATATTAGAAAATGTATATAAAATTGTTTCAAGAATATTATTACAATAAAAAAATTATTTAAGTACAATATTTTGACAAAAAATGAACATAAAATGACCCATTTTCAAAATCTTTTCCTTTTGTGAAAAATGCTTCTATTATAATAATATGTTGCCAGTATAAAACTCAGACCTCTGTACAGAGGCTCAAATAGAATTTTTGAAATCTATAACTTAGAAGTGGGTTTATCCATGTTTTACGACAACAGAGGGGAGAAATTTTAAGAAAAAAAAACGCCGATAATTATTTCAATGGGTTGTAACTCTGAAAATAATGTGAATTTTTCAAAACTCATAGTTGAGCCTCTGTATAGAGGTCTGAGGTATATACAGGAAAAATATTATTATAATAGAAGCATTTTCACAAAAGGAGAACATTTTGAAAAAAGGTTATTCTAAGTTCATTTTTTGCCGAAATATTGTATTTAAATAATTTTTTTTTGTCAAAAGGTCCCTAAAAAAAATTTTATACATATATTCTAATCTTAAGTGACACTAAATATGATGAAAATTATCCATTTATGTGCTTTTTTAAAATCACGGTTCCGAAAGTAGTCGGATACCTTAAAAAGGAAAAATAAGTAAAAAAAATATATTTTTATTCATACTATAGTTCTATCAAGCTTAAAAATAAAGAAAATAAAAAAAATCATTGCAATTAATACTTTTTATGACAAAATGAAAGTGTAACATGGTTTTTGTCGCAAATGGGTATTATAAGTGCTCAATTTGGCGCTCGCCAAAAGCGAAATATGGCTTTTGCATTTGGCGAAAAAGTGTCGCTTCAATGCCATCGAAATATATTGTAATTTATGGGTATTCTGAAGAAAGATGAATCATCCCCGGTTGAGGACCTTTCATGGATCATCCTTCAAACCAAAAGAGGTCGCCTCCGCATCAATTTTTCATAGTCTTACCTTTTGCTTAACAATGGTAGAATGATTTAGCATAGCCAAAAGGGAATGGTATAAATATTTTGTAAATAATTGTGATCAACGAGCACTGATTTTTACAAAAGACCATATTTATGTTATTAAATTGGCATATATCCTTAAGGTATCCGACTACGTTGAGAACCGTGATTTTTCAAAAGCGTGTAAATGAATAATATTTATGATATTTAGTGTCAATTAGATTAGAATACATGTATAAAATTTTAAGTGACATATGACAAAAAATATTTAAATACAATATTTTGGCAAAAAATAACTTAGAATAACCTTTTTTTCCAAATGTTCTCTTTTTGTAAAAAATGCTTCTATTGTATTAATATTTTGCCTGTATTCAGCTCAGACCTCTGTACAGAGGCTCAACTAGAATTTTTGAAATGCATAACTTGGAAGTCGGTTTATTCATGTTTTACGAAAACAGAAGGGAGAAATTTTAAGAAAATACGCCGATAATTATTTTAAATGGTTGTAACTCTGAAAATAATATGAAGTTTTCAAAAATCATAGTAAAGCCTCTGTACAGAGGTCTGAGCTATATACAGGCAAAATATTAATACAATAGAAGCATTTTTTACAAAAAGAGAACATTTGGAAAAAGGTTATTCTAAGTTAATTTTTGCCAAAATATTGTATTTAAATAATTTTTTTTGTCATAATGTCCTTAAAACAATTTTATACATGTATTCTAATCTAAGTGACACTAAATATCATGAAAATTATACGTTTATGCGCTTTTTTAAAATCATGGTTCCGAACGTAGTCGGATACCTTAAAAGAGGAATCAATAGCGACTTGTTATAATATTTCCATTGCATCACACTCAAGACACTACTGATAAGACTAATTTGTTGCACATAAATAAATGGCTTTTTATGCATTTATTTTAGAGCTAATAATTCAGTTGGAAACATTTTTGAGTATACAAAATGTTAATAGAAATTTAAAGATTGGTTCTTATTTTTTTAAATGAAAAGATTATGCATTTTTTTTATAAGTTCTTGTTACAGCAGCTTAGGACACAGTAGAATGAAATTTTATGCAGCATAATTTTACACATTTTGAACAGCAGAACATTTTTTGAGTTTATTACCGTATATTCCGGCATATAACGCGCAATTTGTAATACGAAAATAAAATTAAAATTTACGGATAAAAAGATTAAAAAACAAGCTAAAGAAGAAAATTAAAAATTAGATCTCTTCATGTACCTAATGGCTATTTATTTTTTTCCAAAAGGGCATATTTTGTGAAATTTTGCATTTTCTTGAAGAACTAAATTATTCTATGTCATAAATGGACTACACCAAATCAAAATTACTTTAAAGTTTTCACTTTAAATTGTATTAATTTTTGCTTCCTTTAAATAGAAGAGACGCGTGTTTTTTTAATTTCTACTATTAGTCCACACTCTCCCTATTGTGTCGAAGCCGATCTCTTCCCCTTATTTGCTAACAGATCCCTTGCGCCTTGCCGACAGACGTTGCGAAAATTCCAGGCATTTCCCTAATTGCTGGGAAAGAATTTCGTAACTAGGTGGTCAAAGTTTCAGAAACTTTTTTTCAGGCTGACCGGACTGTCAAAAAGAGGCGCCTTAACATTGTGTTTTCGTTTTCCCACTATTCGGTGACTACGGCGCGTCTGAAAACGTACAAATGTGCATCCAGCCATCGGCGCCCCTTAGGCAAGAGATCAAAGAAGCCGCGACCGACAGGGCGGCAAAAGAACAAGGGATGACAGAAGGATGATTAGGAGAGATAGAGAGGATATAAGGAGGGTGAGAGAGTCCGGACTAGAGACTGGATTTTGAAGGGAGCCGTTTGGACGTCCCTTGAGTGATAGAAAAAAGCGATAACGAGCCCGCGAAGTACAGCGGTCTCCTAGCTTGCAATATCAGGGAACGGTAGAGAGTACGAAAGAGCACGGCGAATTTGGAGCCAGCGAACTCACTCAGACTCGGTGTGGAATTACCGAGAGTGAACCCTTTTTACTCACGATTTGAATAGGACTTTTCTCTACGCCCTTATTTTATGTGAAAGAGACTCGAAATCATTGCGGACCCTTTTGCTATTGAATTGTAAAAGAATATACTTTTATTTTTTTGATGATTTTCATACTGAAATAAATAGTTATCCAAGAGCTGTGTGAAATCATTACATTATATATATAGAGAGAAATTTATTTGTATATATATCTTTTTTCAAATTTTCAATCTTTAAAAAAATACTTTTCATTCATCCACTGAAGTTCAAATACATTTTTTTTAAAAACTTTTAGTGGATGACACTTGATGTTAATACAGTTTTTTCAAGTATTAAATCATTAATTAAATTTAATTAACTAAAATACAATTTTCCTTTGTTGGCTTACGTAGGAATTGACTTAGTTTTTTTTCATATCACTTGTTCTTGTTACAGTTAATCCATTCTGGCAATTTACTGAGACCCAGCAACACTTTCTTCTAGTATAAGCCTTTTCATTATTCCTTAGCAAAGCACTTTGATTCTTTGGTGTATTAATTATTGGGATTTTACTTTTCTTTCAATTGTTATGGAGCTTTCACCAACACTAACCATCTTTGCTGTAGTACAATTTCCATTTTTCTTTTTCGGCAAATTGAATGATTTTACATTTGAAATCAGTACTACGATTGTTTTGCTCAGCGGAACTCTTTTATTTAGTATTAGAACAAACACTTGGTAAATTGTCTTTCAATTAAAGCATATACAATTTACTAAAGTCTTTAAAGTTCACTTAAAAATCGCGGCTTTAAATAACTGGAAGAAGGAATTATTTTATTTCTATTTCCTCAAATTCATTCGACATGGAAGTAAATTCTTACACAAGTTATGTCTCGTTTTCTCGAAAATCTAGATCAATATTCTTGTGGAAATCTGCATTGAATTCAATCCATCATTTCTGAAGAATTATTTATTTCTCTCCAAGGGATCTCCTTCACATATTGCTCCCCTTACTATTTGTCAATTTAGTATACCATTGTTCGAGAGCCGGGGAAAATCTTCGAAAGAATCTTATAAAAATAAGAGTATCTCTCGCATTTGTATTTCAGGTTTCTTTGGAATAAAAAAGGGCTTTTTTTATAGAGGATGTACCTAAAGATTTAAAAATATACTTTAAAATTATGTGTGAATTATATGCCGGAATATACGATAATTTTAGTACGCATTAGTTCATGTTTTTTTAAATTTATATTTTTTGCCGTTGTGTTCTCTTTTGATCAATCTACTGTAGACGGCAAACATTGTTACAATACATTGCGAGCGATAATGATACTCCATAATAGGTAAATATTGGCGAAGTCGTACCATTTATGCAAATGGTACTCAGAAATCTTTATAATAAAGGATATTCCATACGGAACATTTGCAGCAGTAAAATCATTTTGCAATTAATATTTTTTCACCACTTGAAAACAGTGCCCCGTTTTTTGTAAAGATTTAAAACTAAACCTTTTTTTTTCAATTAGGCATAATTTCGCACCTCAATTAATATAAATGTACAAACTGCATATGTCTCCAACCCATAAGCCTTTTAAAATTCTTTTTACTGCAATAATAAATACTTTCAAGCTTAATATTTTTCATTTGCGTTTGAAACCCAACTCATTTCATGATAGTATTTTTACATTTTCATGAGAAGATATCTTTTATATAGTTTATATTTTATATATTATTATAGTTTCCACACAAAAAGTTATATTTAAAATAATTACGTATACGAATTGTTTGTAGTTGTATCAGTCATATCTTGGAGTATATAGCTTACATCTACTGCTAAAAAAAAGTTACCGAACGTTGTTTCGTGGTGCAGTGTTAGCCTCTGTCTATTTAAGTGCAGTGGTGCTGCAATAAATTGTTTATATCACTTGTATATATTAGTGGATAATTTAGTGTTAGCCTCTGTCTTGTTCTTAAGAATAAATGTAGTGATAGTTTAACTTCTCTGTATTTCTGACTGATTTGCCCTGATTCCGACATTTTTATTTGTAAAACAATAATCTAATTTCAGAACTAATACTACTATGACTGAATCCTACTTCCCTTATTAATTCGCAAAGCTTCAACATAATTTTGCAATCATAATTCTTCAAAAAAATATTTTATAAAATAGTATGATTATTTGTACTGTAAAATATCTTATTTATGATTTATCTTCAAATGGTTTTAATTAAAAAAAAATAGTAAAATATTATGTATGAAGTAATTTAAAAGAATTTATTTTTTCTTCTAATAACTATTTTGTAATAAACCTTGTACTATCACTATTAGGTCAGTTATTGCTTGAATTTTGCGTTAACAAAACTTGTAAGGGATACATTAGTGTAACAGGTTATTACCCAACATTCTTTGTACCTTGTGAGCTTATGAGAACATTGTCTAATTAAACAATTCAAACTGTATGATCTAAAGATAGAAATCGATTCCTTAGAATCATCGACAATTAAAAATAATTTTTTGGTGATTTTACATTTAATTTTTCGCCAAATCTTAATGCACGGATATGAGCTTTAAAACTAAATACATAAGGCTGGTACTTTTTTGTAAAACAATAAACATATTTAAATTATTTCCGTATTGGTAACAGACTGTAAAAAGGAAATGTAGAGAATATATCAAGGACAATAAAAATATTTTCAATAGCTTCCTGACTATTCCACATTAAATTCTGAAACATAGATTTCCTCTTTTCTCCTTTGCACATTCAAGCAAACATACTTTTTTCAATTTGGCATTGTTTTAAGGTATCCGACTACGTTCGGAACCGTGATTTTGCAAAAGCGCATAAATGGATAATTTTCATGATATTTAGTGTCACTTAGATTAAAAAATACATATATACAATTCTTTTAAGGACATTTTGGCAAAAATAATTTTTTAAATACAATATTTTGGCAAAAAATTAACTTAGAATAGTTTTTTTTCAAAATGTTCTCCTTTTGTGAAAAATGCTTCTATTATAATAATATTTTGCTTGTATATAGCTCAGACCTCTCTACAGAGGCTCAACTAGAATTTTTGAAATATTTAACTTAGAAGTGGGTTTATCCATGTTTTACGAAAACAAAGGGGAGAAATTTTAAGAGAAAAACGCCGATAATTATTTTAATGGGTTGTAACTCTGAAAATAATGTGAATTTTTCAAAAATCATAGTTAAGCATCTGTAAAGAGGTCTGAGCTATATACAGGTAAAATATTGTTGTAATAGAAGCATTTTTCACAAAAGGAGAACATTTTGAAAAAAGATTATTCTAAGTTAATTTTTTGCCAAAGTATTGGATTTAAATAATTTTTTTGTCCAATTGCCCTTAAAACAATTTTATATACATGTAGTCTAATTCAAGTGACCCTAAATATCATGAAAGTTATCCGCTTATGCGCTTTTTTAAAATCACGGTTCCGAACGTAGTCGGATACCTTAAATCAATAGGGGGCATTATGTTACCACGGTAATGATTCAAATGAGCATATTAATATATAATAACTTTCTTGTATGTTGCATACCTAACAAGTGTATTTCTTCCAGTGATCTAGAGTACGGTTTCTCCCAAATAGTTGAAGTAAAAATAGTCAGTTTATTGTCATCGAAGTACACAGTATGCAGTTTAGGCATATTTTCAAACATATCATCCGGTAAACTCGTTATTCTGTTCGAACTGTAAGAGAAAATACATGTAAAAAAAAGAGCACATAGAGAAATATGAAACACAAAAAACTCATGAAATGTCAAATAATATTTTTACCATTACCAAACAGATGGTATGCACACAACTTTTATGTATAATATATATACATATATATAGTATAATAAAATAAGAAATCAAGTGAAAAAATTGTAAGACCTACAAAGCCTAAGAAGAAAGAAATTGGAGTTCAAGAGACACAACATATATATATTGTAATTTTAAGCTAAAACCTAATAATATGTTATTGTATCGTTGAGGAAGTTTTACTTTGATTTGTACTGTTTTCCTGTATTCTTACATGCTGTTTATACATGTAAGAATTAGGAAATTACAGGAATACAGAAACGAGTTCGAACAAAATGGAATGTCGATCCTTCGACATCAAAATCTATCCACCAATGTGAAAGAACTTTAAAGGAGACGGGAACTTTGGTATCTCAAACTGGCAAGTATCTCTAAGTTTTCGTGATAGAAGACACTGTTGATTGTGTGTGAGTAGGCATTTTGTAGGAGTCTTGATAAGTCTATTAGGCAAGTCAGTAACGACATTCTATTCTGATCGAACTCGTCACTGTACACGCGTGACTGATTTAAATTCCGTTAATCAAAGTACTACACCTTTTGATGTGGCGTTCACATCTTTACTAATGAAGTCAGTGTAACAAGTTGATCGTCTGTGATTGCCGAATAATGCGCGCGTGTGCGGCCTATCGGATTAGACCCAAAAAATGTCAGATATTTTCCAATCCATGGTGAACATTTTATTACATTCTGATGGGTAGTTCCGCATTAATAAGCCATAACTTTTGAATACTATAAGCCCAGTCCCTGTAAATATTTTTATACAGAGAGAAAGTATGAAACACTATTTTTAAAGCAATAAAAAGCACAGAAGTATAAAAGCAAAACTCAATAGGAAAAACAAAAATGAAGCTGAGAAGTCAAAATGCAATTTCGAGCTTAGGACCAAATAAAGGGGGTTAAGCTAGTTTAATGATATCGACTTTACCCTTTGAGACTCGATATGGTAAAACGAAAATATCCCAGAACTAAAAAGGACAAATATTAAAATTTTAAAATATAAGAATGTGAAGTTAACCAAACGAATATTTGAAAAAATATCAGTGTATTATAGGGGAAAAAAACATATTAAAAAGTATTCAAAAGAATGCAAAGATATGACAATCGTGAAATAAGCAAAGCTATCGTCAACTAAACAAAATGTTAATCACAAGTTAATGGAAACACGTGTATGTATATAACGTTATAAAAAAAAATTTCACTATTTTAACATATTTATTTAATTGATTCATTAAGATATATTAAATTTAATGGTAATTTGTATAACAAATTAAAAGTCCACCACATTAGTTTAGCTAATTTACATTTATATTTTAATGACAAGTGTTACATTATTAATGATAACTACCAACTGTTTCGATAATTTGAGTATTTTATAGTTTGTGATAGAAATAGGGGGAACACATATATGTCTAATATTAACCGTTATCGTAATTACTTAAATCCAACTAAGTTTAACAATAACCTACTTACTACAAATTGTTTTCAAACATCTTTACATATTATAGATAATAAATTAAATAAATTTTTTTTTCATAAAATGGCTGATTTTGATTTCAATTTTAATATTATAAAATTATCTGTCTGGAATAGAAATATTTATAGATCTATTTATAGGAATGTTGCTCGTAACTATTCACAGCGCGTACAATTACTAAGTTAATAAAAATAGCAAGAAAATATAAACTGTTGCTTGTAAAAAATGCAACACCTTGAAGGAATCATTAGAATTAAAGAAAATTTAATGCACAAACGGCTCATGAGAACAGAGTCTGGCAAGCTGATTGACACCAAGTTGTCTTTTCAGATGAATCATCACGCTTAAATTTGTGGGACCATGCTGGCCGCATTCGTGTTAGATGCTATGCCGGTGAACGCTACCTTCCAGATTGTGTTATCGAACGACATAGTGGCCTAACACCCGGAATTATGGTTTGGAGTGCAATTTTGTTTAATGGATGATCCAATTTTTGCTACGAATTGAGGGTAATCTTAACAACAACAGGTACGTCCTCGAAGTGCAAAAGCCCGAAGTCATTCCCTTCCTTCAAAGCATCTCTGGAGCTATCTTTCAGCAGGATAATTCACGCCTACACTCCATGCTATGTCGTATAGCAGCAATTATTGCAGCGCGTGGTGGCTACACCAAATACTGATTTCGGACACTTAATATTGTTTTCTTTGCTTTGAAAAGTTCGTCATTTACTTGTATTAATAAAAGTCGTTCGTGCATTAAATTTCTTTTAGTTTTGATGATTCCTTCATGGTGTTGCATTTTTTACAAATAGCAGTGTATAATGTTAAAAATTTTTAATTCATGTTTAAGAATATTATTAGCTTATACGATAGTATAAATTTTCTTTACGCTTAGAAATGAAACAATTTTAATCTAATTGGTTTGATATAAGTTTTTCTCTCTCATCTATATTATATAAATATTGTTGATTTGATACATGTTTCTCTTCTGCGTCCTATTTTCTTTAACTATTCCACTTTAAACTAGATGGCACTCTTAGTAGACTTTTCAGGAAGTATTTTAGTTCTTTAATAATTTTATTTTTGAATACACTTTTCTTTTTTTTATATATAAAAATACTGAATGTTTCCTACATTATTTTCATATTTTCTATGTGCAACTCGAATGTGTTTTTTTTAAATATGTTTTCAACCTTTTTTTCCATATAAGCTCTCCTACAGTAATCGCCTTCTTATTGATAAGTTTACATCTGCTATTTCTACTATTTTACACTTTTAAGGTATTGGAATATTCAAGTTTAAATTAGCTTCTGTAATTTCTTACTAACTTACAAATATGAATATTATTGTTTTATACACTGCTGGCCACCGTAAATGCAACACCAAGAAAGACAAGAGATAGCACAACAAAATTTATTTTGTAGATAACATGTTTTGACCAAGTATCAAATGATTAAATTTATAGACTTCAGTGAAGTGTGGTTCCTGCCAGAATCAGTAGCCAGAGTAGCCGCCATTGTTGGAGATCACCGCTGTCACACGCCTCGGCATTGATTCAAAGAGACTTTGGATGTGTTCTTGGGGTACAGCAGACCAAGCAGCTTCCACTCGTTGCCAAAGTTGATCTGGTGTGGAAGCTGGGGGTGTAAAATGGGTCAATCGTTGAGCAACCATGGACCACATGTTTTCTATCGGCGAAAGATCCGGAGAGCAAACCGGCCAGGGAAGCAATTCAATCTGATGATTGACGAAGACCCTTTGAATAATGCGTGCCACGTGTGGTCGCGCATTATCCTGTTGAAATATGGCTGTCGCCAAGCCCTGAAGGTAAGGAAGGACAACTGGCTCCAACACCTCGGAGATGTAGCGCTGGCTGTTTAAAGTACCGGCAATGCGTACTAGAGGAGTGCGAGAGTGATATCCAATACCGCCTCATACCATAATACCCGATACAGGACCAGTGTGGCGGTGCATAACGCAGCTGTTCAGAATCCTCTCTCCACGGTGTCTCCAGACTCGAATCCGACCATTGTGGTGTTGCAGACAGATGCGTGACTCGTCAGTAAAGACAACTTCATTCCATTCTGCCACCCACATCCTTCCTTCATCTCACCACTGGCGGAGGAGAGGAGACATCTGTGGTTCTGAGTCAAGGGTAGACCAAGCAATGGACGTCTTGCGGACAGACCACTCTGCTGTAAAAGGCGTCGAATGGTACGCGCAGACACTGAATAATTCGTTACAGACTCAATGTGCTGTGCTATGGTTCGTGATGTGACTGAGTGATCCGTCACTGCCATGAGCACAATTTGCCTGTCCTCGCATGAAGTGGTGCACTGAGGTGGATGCGATCAACCACGTCGGTCCATCGTAATCTCCTGTATCCAACTGTCACATTTTCGCATTGCAGTTGTTTGGTTTCGTCCAACACGACTACCGATTTCTGAAAGACAATCCACAATCTCGGTAGGCCACTATTCTTCCTCTGTAGAACTCGGATACTTGATACGTTGTTTTCTACGAGACATAACTGATCCTTTTTTGAAAAAAAAACACAATTGCCGAACTTGAAATGGTCGAAACCTCCAAGCCTTAAATAGCACTTTGAAGTGGCGCCACAGGCACGCGTGATGTGTGTCTGTCCTGAAATTCTAATCATTTGCAAATCTCACCTCCGCTAATGCATGTTGTAAATTTCATGTTATTTGCATGTTTCCATCAGGGTGTTGCATTTACGGTGGCCAGCAGTGTACTATAAGACATTTCAAACTACAAAAAAAAATTTCACACAATTATATTACAAAAACATTTCACACACTATTGTTCTTTTTTTCATTTCAGTCCAGTAATATAAGCAAATAAAATATAAGATTGAGATCTTAAAACAGTGATTAAGTTTGCAATCTTAATGTTTAGTCTTTTAGTTTTCTAATACATTACTGTAGAGAGAGCATTTTTAGTTTGATTTATACTTACAAACACTGTTAATACTTTTTAATCCAACTAATTTTTTTACAGTATAAAATCTGACTTATATTCCATGACCTTTCTTAAAAGTAAATATGACTATAAGTTAATATCCAAAGTAAAGTATGTTTCTTAGAGATATTTTAGTTGGGAATATTTAAGAAATATTTTTCTAAATCTTGAAGATCACTAGCAGTAATGTATTGGGTTGGTTCAGGAATGTTTATTTACTTAAAATGTTCCGAGTTTTGAGTTCCATTTTTCAATAGCAGAAGAGTTTATGGGGATGACAAGCAATTCGTTTTTTCTTTGTTGAATTAAGGTATCCGACTACGTTCGGAGCCATGATTTTGCAAATGCGTATAAATGGATAATATTTATGATATTTAGTATCACTTAGGTTAGAAAATGTATATAAAATTGTTTTATGAATAGTATTACAATAAAAAATTATTGAAGTACAATATTTTGACGAAAAATGAACATAGAATGACCAATTTTCAAAATATCCTTTTGTGAAAAATGCTTCTGTTATAATAATATTTTGCCTGTATATAGCTCAGACCTCTGTACAGAGGCTCAACTAGAATTTTTTAAATATATAACTTAGAAGGGGTTTATCCATGTTTTTTACGACAACAGAGGGGAGAAATTTTAAGAAAAAAACGCCGATATTTATTTCTCAATGGGTTGTAACTCTGAAAATGTGAATTTTTCAAAACTCATAGTTGAGCCTCTGTACAGAGGTCTGAGCTATATACAGGCAAACTATTATTATAATAGAAGCATTTTTCACAAAAGGAGAACATTTTGAAAAAAAGTTATTCTAAATTCCGATTCCGAACATAGTCGGATACCTTAACGAGTATTATATGATAAAGAGTTTTATTAGTTGCACTATGAAGCAACACGAGGTCTATTGGCGACGTGCTCGTGGAAACAAAAGCGTATAAATGAATACTTTTTGAAGTAAAACTTCTTTACGCACGCTTGACTTGGGGAGTAAGCTGGTGATTGCGTGTGACCGGATCTTTACGAAAAGTGTGATCGGGTGAGGCGAACGGAAGTTGAGAGGGAGATATAAGTTAGTGAAGATAGAAATTTCTGTCAGTGGTTCGATTGCAAGTTTGCTAGCAAGTGCTAGATTTCTTCATTATTTCGTAATTTCACTTCTTACTTGAACGTTTATAAATTAATATTTTGTTCAATACGTTAAATATTTTACGTTTAAAGTGAATAAAATTGTAAATTTATTTTAAAGTTCATGTTTTGTGAATTAGAAACTTCGAACATGCACATTTCATTACGATATATTCGTGAAATCGATATTGGTCAATCATCAATTGGTGATATATGTGCTGCTCACTGTGGTTTGGACGATGGAACAAACATCATAATGATAATTGTTTACATTACCCCCAATAACACAGTTAATAATAGTATAAAGTTTTTGTATAAAAGACTTAGGATTTACGGTCGAGTAGGCTCTGAAGAATTAGAAGAAAGCCATCATATTTTGCCACTAATTTTAGCAGGAGATTTCAATGTTAATTTCGCATCCGAAGATGGACAACTTTTGGTAAACTTTCTACAAGATAAATTAGAACTACAAATGAATAAAATGAATAATAACCGAAATGAGCCTACCACAAGACATGGAACAACAATCGATGCAGTTTTCTCTAGATATCTTCTAATTTTCATTCAAAAACATATGCATTTTATTTCTCATACCGTAAAACTATTGTCTCGGTCTTACAATCAAACACAGTAATTACCGATGTGTCCGCGAAAAGGGGCCCACCGATACACGGGGCCCCCTTCGAGACAGAGACCAAAACGAATTTATATTCTTGACCTACTTGACGAGACCATTCCGAATATGTAATTTTTTTAAGGAAGGCCCTAATAGTTCGTGAATTATGGGCCCCGAAAAATTGACCATTTTCCGTCGGAACGAGGTGAATTTTTTTTAAGTCCCCACATTTTAAAGCGTTTTTTTCGAATAACTCTCTTAAAAATGCACCTAGGAACGAAAACTTTGCTTCGAAAGGAAGCCTTTTTAATTGCGCGTATTAGGAATTCTTTCTTTTTAAAAAACATTCGGCTCTTTTTTTTTATTCGGGAAAATAGGAAAACTTTCGAAATTTTTTCTAAGTCCCCACTTTTGAAAGCGTTTTTCTGTGAATGAATAAAATGAAAATAATGAATAAAAATAAAAAAATCTATTCAAAAATATTAATTTATCGTTGAAAACCCATAATAATTTTAAATATTTGTAGAAAATTCATATATGTATATGAATATATATGTATACGCGTTATACATATATAAACATATATATATATATATATATATATATATATATATATATATATATATAGATGGAGCTAAAGAACTTTTACTTCATTCGTGTGGTCTAAAGCACACTCGTTTTTTTGTATCTGTTCTGTGTTATTGTAGAAGTTTTTTGATCTTCAGATTTATCAATCACTTTCATTACAAAACTTACAGTCCCTTATGTAAATATAATCACGGTTTATAAGCAATTTCATGTACAGTAAGACCCCGCTTAACGCTGTTTCGTTTAGCGCTGTTTCGGTTTATTGAATTTTGAATTGTGGAATTCCCCGAAATACAAGCAGCGTTAGGCTCCCGATATCCGAAGCAGTTTATCTATGTTTCTTCTTTCCGGCGGTATTATACGATACATTTGTTGACGTTATTGTATGCATAAATTTATATAATATAACGATTACTATAGTGACAAATATTATGATTTTTAGTTTTTATCATGGTTGATAATAAAAAACATGAAGATAAAGCATTTGGCTAGAAAGTAAAATGCAAGTGATTAGAAGATTAGCTACTGGTGAAAGTCAATCTCAAATTGGTGCTGCATTGAATTTGGCAACTTCAACAATAAGGACCATTCTTAAGAATAAAAAAAAAATACTATCATCAGTAACTGCAACTACGACAAGATCTGCAACTAGAATTACCCGTTCTAGAAATAATACAATAGAGGAAATGGAAAAACGGCTTTCAATATGGATTGACGTCGAAAGTGAGCGCAAAATGCCATTAAGGTATCCGACTACGTTCGGAACCGTGATTTTGCAAAAGCGCATAAATGGATAATTTTCATGATATTTAGTGTCACTTTGATTAGAATACATGTATACAATTTTTTTAAGGGCATTTTGACCAAAAAAGTTATTTAAGTACAATATTTTGGCAAAAAATTAACTTAGAATAATTTTTTTTTCAAAATGATCTTTTTTGAAAAATGCTTCTATTTTAAGAATATATATAGCTAATTCTATTTTAAGAATGTATATAGCTCAAACCTCTCCATAGAGGCTCAACTAGAATTTTTGAAATATATATAACTTAGAAGTGGGTTTATCCATATTTTACGACAACAGAGGGGAGCAATTTTAAGAAAAAAACGCCGATAATTATTTCAATGGATTGTAACTCGGAAAATAATATGAATATTTCCAAAATTATAGTTGAGCCTCTGTAAAGAGGTCTGAGCTATATACAGGCAAAATATTATTATAATAGAATAATTTTTAACAAAAGGAGAACATTTTGAAAAAAGATTATTCTAAGTTAATTTTTGCCAAAATATTGTATTTAAATAATGTTTTTGTCAAAATGTCCTTGAAACAATTTTATACATGTAGTCTAATCTAAGTGACACTAAATATCATGAAAATTATCCATTTATGCGCTTTTTTAAAATCACGGTTCTGAACGTAGTCGGATACCTTAAGCCTATCTACCTTCTTGATAATATGGCAGAAAATTGGAAATACAGAAGAGACTGAATGATCTGAAATGTAAACTACTGACTTAGAATTTTATTTATTTTTATATGCATATTCGTTTATTATGTTTTTATATTTGTAAGAAATACATTTTTGTTTTATTGTTATAAAAAACATAATTAATAAATTTAATGATAAAATACCTCACCAAATTTCTTCCCCTAACCCCATTATTTACATGATGAGATAACCTCGTTTAATGCTGTTTTATATTACGCTATATTTTTTGATGGAACGTATACCCCGCGTTAAGCGGGATCTTACTGTAAAAACTAAGATAAAGTGTTCTAGTTTTTGTAAAAATAAAAATATCTTAATCTGAAAGTCATTTAAAAATGAATAGCAAAGCAATACATCAAAATTGAAAAATTGAAAATTTGTTCATAAACGTTTTGTACGGAACGGGCCCCGTTTATGTGTAATTTTTGTACACTGTTACCATTTTTTCCCATTTTAGAAATAGTAATTCATTTTTCTCTTCTTAATTTTAGCATATTTTTATTAAAATGTACTAAATAATTCTAAAAACAACTAAAATATCTCTATTTTTGAATAAAAAGTTGTCTCAAGTATAGTCGGATACCGTAACAAACAATAAGAAACAAACAAACAAAGAGAATAATACTTACGTGAAATCCAAGTATACCATCTGGGATGGACTCGAAAACATGGAACGTTTTAAGACTTTTATTCTGTTATATGTACAATCAAAGTGATCCAGGTTTGTCAGTTTACTGAAAGCCTTATCATGAAATGAAACAGTTTTTGTCTTATACAATGTTAATTGCGTTAAAGTTGGTTTTATACTATGGAAGAATTCCAATCCAACCCTCTTGATTTCCACCCGTTCAATTTGAATGATCTTAGGCGACGTATTAGCAATCAGTCTCCATTCTATACCTCGCTGGAAATTCGTTTTGTACAAAATAATATTCTCTAACTTATTGCTTGGGCTTAGAGTACCGTCGAATAAAGAAGCCATTGTAGTATCTGATATCGTTAAAAACGAGATTTTTTTAGTTTGTAAGAGCTGTACTGGCAGATACAGAAGACTTGAATGGGACAATACTAAGGCATCCATAGGATAATCCAGGGAATTTTTAAACGCAGTGTTCATTGAATCTTGCTGTGTAATGTTGTCACAAACATACATGATAGGGTAAAATTCACCTGTGCATCTGCAAGGCTTTACTAACTCAGGTAAAGGACATTTTTTATCCTCCGAAGTGACTAACACAAGAAAAGCCGAGAAGGCTACGAACAGAAAAATCTGCTTCATGTTTCTCTGTCTTGAACACGAATAACGTTATTTTTTTGGATATGATTTGTATGGAATTGTTTTATATTTCGTCATTAAAAAATTATCTAGATTTTTGCGAACGTTTAAATCAGATTTCTGGTTCATCATCATTTTTGCAGTTTTTCTGCTGATTGTATCTGCGATAATGGATTCGTTTAGTCTACAGGGGTTTATAAGCGCGAGCCAGCAAAATTGATACTTAAATCTAAATATATGTAAGATAATTATATAATAGGGTGCTAAAAGTGAGGTCACACATGGAAGAATGTTTGAGGGATTTTTTTTGTAGGTGTTTTATTTTTTTTTTCATGCGCACATTTTTCTTTCGAAAATGGTTTTTTTACCTTTATTGTGTGTGTGTGGTTTTTGCTCTGGTTTTGTCTTTATCAGAACTTATTTGATTTTTAATAGAGCCAGTAAATACAATTTTGAAAATGTTTTGCATCAAATTACAGCTTATTCTATAAACAATTTTTTTTTTAAAAAAAATTGAAGAATCAGAGGGAAGTATAGTTTTATAATACAATGTGTCAAATTTTTTTTTCAGAATTTCAAAATCTTCGTGTGCGGAAAAGACGGAAAAGATGTTCCCTGATATATAGATGAAGGAAAAAATAAAATAAAAAATTCAAATTTATATTAAGAACTACCACAAGGAGAATGAAGTTTAGATGTTTAAGTTTTTTCTTCTTTTTTATGACAAAAAGTCAAAGTATTGAGTGTAAGGTAGTACTTCTCAAACTTACAATATTTGCGACCCAATTCTTATTCATAATTTTTTTCGCGTCCAGCCCCCAATGAAATAACAATGTATCAAATGCAATAATAATGTACCTTTGACACTAAGGCTACAATATTACCTGAATTATTAACCCTACAAATCATCAAGGTACGTATTAAATTTTGTACATGTTATTTTTTAGTGACAGATATTCTAAGGAAGTTACTTTTAAGTAATAGAATAAGTGTTATGGTACTTTTACTTCCTAATTTTTAAATTGGAACCGATTGGAATAAACCAGCAACGTGTAATTTTATTACGTCAGAATGCATTTTGTTTTGCTTCCTTTTAGTAAATTAATAATTTTTAAAAATAATATTTTTTATTTTCGACATGCTCATGCCCCCCACGTAGAGTTATTCCGCCCTTCTGGGGGGCGGGCGTTCCCCCACAGTTTGAGAATCACTGGTGTAAGGAAAAGTTCTGTAGTTTTTCTAAAGAAAAAAAATGTTTTTCACTTTTTATTTAAAATTTAATCTAAAATATAATGTCATTTGTTAGTTATAACTGTATGCCAATGTTCTGGCAGCTTACCTAACCCCTGGAAAAGAAGTCCTCTGTTTTGAAGACAAAGTATTCCTCCACTGCCCCCATTTGAACACCCTCATAATTAATAAATTCATTTCCGTCAAGATAGTTTTGCAGCGACCAGAACAAATGATAGACAGATGGTGCAATTTAAGAGTATATGCCAGCTGAGTTAAAGCTCCCCAACTCAACTCTGCAATTTTTTTATGAGTTGTTTTTTGCCACGTGTACTCTATCGTTATCACAATGAAGAATGCCATTCTTTCTGTGGGCCAAAGGGGAGCATTTATGTTGAATTTCATTCTGAAAACATCAAGTTGCGAACAGTAATGGCAGTTTATTTTTCTTTCAGCAACTTATAGTGCACTCTCCCCTTGCTGTCTCATTAACAACATAACCTTCTTCTGATGCATGCCTGCTTTGGATGTGGATGGTGGTAATTCCTCCTTATAAACTTATGCTTTTTTCTAACCATGTATTTATTCACTATCAACTTTTCATCTTCATTCACCAAGATGTGATACCACCCCCCTTTGGTGACCGTATCTTTGATTGTCAGCATGAGCTAAAGGTGTAGGGTTTGCAAAAGGAATAGACATTTTAAATTCTTAATATGTCTTTATTAAGAATAGAACTTAAATGTCTAACAATTTAGATACATTTAAATAAGCGAGAATCTAGAATGAAGAAACACACAAAGATAGTTCAACCGAATCGCGTAACTTAGATCACTTTCTCTAAATAATTATTTTCCGCCTACTCTCACTTCTAATAAAAGTACAATCTTAATATCAAATAATCAGTCCTACCTTAATGCAAACTTAGATTCGCTCTTTATGAGGAAACGTCTGGGGGGGGGCGTGCAAAGGTATGCACCTTGTATTAATGGCTGATTTTTCCAGGTAACTTCACGATAGGCTGCCAATTCCCTCTAGTCTCTTTCACACATAACATTCCCCAAATTGCCATCCCACTTACTGAAACTTCTGTTCTTTTAAAAGCTATCTTATTTGCATTTCTTGTTCACATTTCGCTTCTTGGGTTTTGGTTGGAAAAGAGTTGCCATTAATCTTGGCCCCAAAGAACCCAGAGGTTATGTTAAAGAAAACACGCGTGAGCCCGTCACAAATTGGTCCGAAAAAGATACCTTTTTTGTGACGAGCAAGATTTGAAGAACATATCGGAATTCTTTTCAATGAATTTTTTTTTCTTAATTCGTGAGGCACACAAACAAAGAGTTGGACACGAAACCAAGCCATTGAATGTAATCCAAAGTAGTAATCTGATGAATTCCAGGCTTGAAGCCCACTTCTGGAGAAGTTAACGAGGGAATTTTCCTGGTCATACAGCGTAGCACGTCATCACTGACATCTCTGATGGTCTTCCTAATCTGGATTAATTTTTCAAAGGAAAATCTCCGAAGCGAAATTTCACAAGTCATCTTTGGCATGCTGAAGCTACTACTGCTTCCTCTCGATACATGTCACACAAAGACTCCATGACTTCATCGCATTTTTTAGAGCTCAAACAACATGTAAAATGTGTATTAAGTGCCCTTTTTCTTCACTTATGTTGACAGTTTTAAAAGTTTAAAAAAATGTGCATAAATATTCAACAGTATACTAATATAACTGTTTAAACAGGTTTCATTTGGAATTGAATTTTTGATAAGGATCAACAATGGATAAAGTATGGCGTGCTTAAAAACAAGAGAACTTCCCTCATACTCAATAATTTTTGTCATGGTGACAAAACAGTTTAGTATATTTTAGTATTTATTACAAAGAGAAGACACGTATACTAAATAGTTACTAGACAAAACATCCGGTTTCTTAAAAAGTGTATCTTTAGTATTAATCCTTTTTTTTTTTTAAAAAAATTAAAACCTACTTTCTGGAAATTGCAGTGCACGTTAAAGCAAAAGACGGAAAACAGCTTAGATTCTACTACGTGGACTGATGGTGTGAACACAGAGAGCTGGATTTTGAAATGTTGAAATGTGCATTGTTTTACTCAATGTTCAGTATTCATTAATCAGTTAACATCGTTTCTGGTTATTTATACTGTAAGAAAATAATTATTTTGAATCTAAAATCCTCCGACCAAAATTAAAGCTTTTCATTTTTTTTCAAGAATTCAACACCTTTGTGGCATTTGAAATGTTGCAATGTGCATTGTACTACTCAATACTCAGTGTTCATTAATCAGTTAACATCTTTTCTGGTTATTTATACTGTAAGAGAATAATTATTTTGAATCTAAAATCATCTGGCCAAAAAAATTAAAGCTTTTCATTTATTTTCAAGAATTCAACACCTTTGTGGCATTTGAAATGTTGCAATGTGCATTGTACTACTCAATACTCAGTGTTCATTAATCAGTTAACATCTTTTCTGGTTATTTATACTCTGTAAGAGAATAATTATTTTGAATCTAAAATCATCTGACCAAAAAATTAAAGTTTTTCATTTATTTTCAGAATTCAACACCTTTGTGGCATTTGAAATGTTGCAATGTGCATTGTACTACTCAATACTCAGTGTTCATTAATCAGTTAACATGATTTATGGTTATTTACACTGTAAGAAAATAATTATTTTGAATCTAAAATTATCCGATCAAAATTAAAATTTTGCATTTTTTTTCAAGAATTCAGCACCTTTGGGGCAATATTAAATTTTGAAATTATTTTTTAAAATTGTTCTTCCAATCTTCATAGAGCATCTTTTACTTAGAGGTAGGTTGGCATTAATATATTTTTTCTCCGCTTAACTGCAATCCCCTCTATCATACAGGCTAATATGAAAAGCCTGTTTTTTTCATTCTAAAAAATTTATAAAATGATTAGTTTATTGTAAAGTTCCTAATAAAGATTCATGTTAGAGAACGAATTAAATGCAGTTTTTAATAAGCACTACATTTATTTGTACCCAACATTAGAAATTGCTTAATTAAGTTATGTAAAGAGCTTATAAATATAAATTATTCAATTCCTACTATTAGAGTTCACTCTCTCTTTCTCTCTCTCTATATATATATGTATATATTGCGTCAAATTTTCAATCGTTAATAAAATAGTTTTCATTCATCCACTCAAATTCAAATACATTTTTTTAAGCGTGTAGCAGATGAAACTTGAAGTTCATTCAGTTTTTTCAAATATTAATTCATTAAATGCATTTATTTAATGAATAAATAGCAACAAACAAAAATAATAGATCAAAAGCATATATAAAAAGGAAAATCGCTCGTTTTGTCCTTGTAGCGCATTGGACTTCTAATCCAAATCGTGAAAAGTTCGAATCCCACCTGAGATGGTCTGATTTCTGATAATGTGATTCATTTTTTACCATACTAATTTATTAGAATAATTAAATTTAATTAATGAATAAAAAGTAACAAACACAAAAATAATAGACCAACAACCTATATAGAAAGGAAATTGTGGAAAATTGCAAGGAAAATCGCTTTCTACTTTGCCACTTAATATTGTGATTCTATCATATATACATACATATTTATATTAGCTGTAATTATTTAATAAAAAGTAATTAAAATAAAATTCTTCGTTGACTTAAATAGGAATTGTGACTTGAGTTTGCTTTTTATATTACTTGTTTTGCATGCACTGATCTACATCTATCATAAACAAAACGCATATTCATATGTTCTCTGATTTTTTGTTGTTGCATTTTTCATGTTTTGAATTTGAAAAAAACAGTAATATTGCAATTTTCCACCCTTACATTAGAATTTAGGTGTATTTTCTAATAGTTGCATAATTTCTAAGCAAACAACTTTCTATAACACATTTCTTAAACCTCAGAACTTTATATATGCACTACTACTAAACTCCTTTCTTTTTCCCTTTTAGAAATTCTAAAAATTTATAAATTTGTTTTATAAATAGAGAATCCTTAGGAGTTTATATAGTGACAATAATTAGAATTCTAAGACTGCTGGGGTTATCAAGCAGAGCAGCTTCGGCATTAATCAGTTCAATTGGCAAGCACAGACTATTATAATTCTATGCAAGCATGCCAATCAATATCCTGTACGACAAACTTGAATATTGCATGACCATGGGTAATATGGAATAGATTATTGCATTATTTGAATCTATTCCCTCTTAGAATAGAACAATTGAATCCTGAAATGAATCATGATTACCGTAAACTATTTTGTATTCGTTTTCCGGTCTAAATCGTAAAAAGGAAACATCCTGTGTCATTGAGGAAGAATGTTAATAAAAACAGTTGTGTGTATAATATACAGAAACTATATGTATTGGTAAGCTATTTAATATTAATAGCATCAGAGGGCGCAATAAACACTGACGTAACTGATTATGCATTTGAGAATAATGTACTCCATCGGAAGTACAAGGCATGTACAAAGCGCTGATTATATAAATATCAAAAAGTATAAAGTTATTGTTTAAACCTAGGGTGGGCATTACGTCGATCGCGGTCGACTGGTAGACCACCAAGACAATTTGGGGTGACCGCTTGAAGATTTTAGCAGTGAGTAATTATATACGGAATATTCAAGATTGGCTGACAGTACGCAGACTAAGTCTTCTACTGACTATAACAATAAAAATTAACTTCAGATAAAAATGTTTTATTTTTTAATGTACTTTGAATTGTTTCACAATAAATGCATCATTTGATATAATGATATTTGTGGCTATTATAATTAAGTCTATATCTTGCGTTATATGCTTTAAACGCGGTTTTAAATTTTTTTATTTTAGTTCTGCAGGTAAGTACATTTTCCGTATTTAACCTTATCCTTATCCAATATTGGGCTGTGGAGCACACAAGAATTTTTCAAAAAAGGGGGCAGGGGGTCGAAGGTCTATAATTCTCGTATCATATTCCAATACTCAGTCAAACATATATATATATATTTTTGATTTTGTCAAATGTCGGGAACCAAAAAAAGAGCAATAAATAAATAAATAAATGAATAAATCACTGAATAAATAGTTAATATTAATTAATAAAAAAATTACTAGCAACAAATACTTAATTACATTTTACGTACTATATACATGGGATAGTAATGAATTGAAAAAAAAAATCAAGAGCTATGAGGAATTGTCCGGGCCCGTGGACCCTCCCGCCCTTGTGTGCACCACTAAAACTGGGTGGACCACAACACCTAGAAAAAATTAAAAGTAGCCCGTACCCTGGAAAAGTCTGCCCACCCCTGGTTTAAACAATTACAGTGAAACATGTTTGACGCGAAAACGCTCTAGCCTAAATATTGGTTGACACGAAGTAATACAACGGTTTGGACAAAGTACTATGCATTTTCATGCATTTTTCTCTTAGCATGAAACGAAAATCGCTTAACATGAAAAGATTTCCCTTCTGGAAAAGAGCAAAATACGTAAAACACCATCAACGAGGGTTCATCATCGGAAGAATTCGTTGCTGCAGATCGGAGGTTCCCAAACTTTTTTTTCTCATAGACCCCTTGCCATGTTTTTGTTTTAGGGTAGACCCTACTTACCTAATATTGAATTTTCGTAAATTTATCGAATTAAATGCCTTTTTGACAGCTGGTATAGAGCTATTTATTTTTAAATACTTAAATTTTTGACTCTAATGAAGTATAGTGTTTAAAACTATAGAAACACATGCTAATTAAATTAAAATTTAATTAATATATAAAATAACTGATCATTAAACAAATGCTTATAATGGAAGGGATGAATCTGGTGCTTAAATAACAAATTTTCAACATTTGGCATCAATCTTGTCAGATTTAACCTTAAATCTCCTCGGTTTTTTTTAGTAGAGTCCAGTCTTTTTTTTCTTTCTTTCTTTTATTTTTGAGATTTGCAACCACAAAGAAATTCTTTCTCATTAGGAAAAGCAATTAAAAACTGTTTCACAACACTCCATTATTCGGGATAAATAGCATGTGTGTCTTTTTGAAGCCAAAATTGCTGACATCCGTTTCTAAACTTGAAGATCTCCGCTACTGTCTTTCCCGTTCAGTTCCTTTTGTAATATGGTATTTTTCTTTCAATATGGCCATGTGAATTCATTGCCTGCTGTACTAATTACCATTGACAAAGCATTCTTAAACCCATTTAAAAAATATGAATATTGGGCATTTAAATGTCGAACGTAGATTAAAACGTTATTTTCCTGGCAGAATGTCTGTGGACAATTGAGAAACTGGGAAAATTCGTGACGTCCTCCTTTAGCTTTGGCAAGAAACGTTGAAATGATGGTTCTTGTTTTAATATAAAATTTATGCTGTCACCTTGTAACTGCAAATTAACCTCATTAAGTTTAGTAAATAAATCTGTTAAATAGGTGATATCTGGTTCCCGTTTGATTAAATTTTCTTTTAAAGTTGTTGTCACGATCTGGTTTAATGATAACGACTATCATTTACACCTCATGGACCCCCAAATTATTTTTTTGTTGACGTGGACCCCTAGCAGGTCTTCATACACCCCTGGGGGTGTATATAGACCACTTTGGGAATCCCTTCTGTAGATGATGATAATGTATGTGCATCCCCAATTATGGCAGACAAAAACATTTTGGAGTTTGTTCGAAGCTGAAGAAGTATCATTGATGCAGATTCCGATGATGGAATAGAAATGAATAATGCAGCTCCTGTTCCCACATCATCCGAAATGAGGAATGTCATGAAAAGTATCCACAGTTATTTAGAAGCACATTTCAATGGTGAAATGAATAACAAAATGGACAATATCGAACAATCTGATGCTAAAAAAACAATTCGAAGAAAAATATCAGATTATTTTCCAAGAACTCAAAAAAAGTTTTATTTTTCCAAAAACTTGTAAAAAGTCTGTATGAAATTTCTTTAAGTTCTTGTAAATGTTTTTGTTTTATTGATTTTTATTAAACATATGAACATATTTGTTCAAATATATGTAAATAAAATAAACTTAATTTTGTTGAGATATGTTTTTTTTTTTGCAATTAATTTTAACATGAGAATATATTTCACTCCATTCAATTTCATGTTAAGCGATATTCACTGTACTTTTAATAACTATATTTGTCCTCTTTTTTCAAACGAAAATGTTAAATAAAAGTTTGCATATTTTAAAGTATTGTATGCACAACATGATGAATAGTGGTTATATGGAGGAAAAAAAATATTAGTAACTGAAAACTTCCTACATTCGGAAAAGATGTTCCATGGGGCAGATATTAGGAGAAAAATAATTTTTAAAAATTAATTTCAAAATTTAATATTGCCACAAAGGGATTGATTTTAAAAAGAGAAAAAAGACTTAATTTGGGTTAAATTAGACTAGACTCAAAATAAAATTATTTCTATTATTATTTTTTAACCCCAAAAAACGATTATTATTGATAAGTGAATACTGAGTAGTACAATGTAGTATAAGCGTTGCCCAAATGAAAAGTGGACATATGCTATTGCGATTGTGTCAGAATGAGTGCAGCTATAACAGAGCCACCAAACAGGGACAGGAAGGAGTTAGGAAGAGTACCTTGCATACGATGCTTAACAGTGAAACCTGTTAGTGGCAGAGGAAATTAATCGAAAGTAAAGTCGTGCCTTAACCCTTTAACGGGCATACAGCTAAAATACAATTTTCTGTGATAAAGTACTTGATAAATGTAATGTTCTCATCCTCTATAAACATTATTTAGTAAAAAAAAAAATAAATCAAATATCTAATCGTGGGCTTTTTCCTGGGTGGTGGCTAGACGTTATAGACACTGCGCATTTAGGTCATTTAACTTACTTTTCAGGACAGAAATAATTAATCATATTACAATAAATTTTCTTATGAAAAATTAATATTTATGTAATAACTATTTCAATAACAATTGAATACAAAGAATAAGTGTAATTTAATAGTAACAGAATAATTGTACAACATATAGAATACTTACTTAGAAAATATATAGAATACTTAGAATACACATTGAACTTGGTATATATCCACATTTTATATTTTATTTAATTTTAGTGTGAAAAGTTAGAAATAAAGTAATATTTTTGAGAATTTAAATTAGTTATTTCCCAAATTTGATGAGCTATTTACTGTGGAACTTAATAATATTCAAACGTTTTCTCCGAGCAGGAAAGCTGTAATGAAAGATTTTTGAACCCGTGAATTTTGTACCACATATTGTAAACAAAGTTTGTTTATATTTCTCACCCCCAACATTTTTACGAGATTCTAAATGCTCTCTCTCGAGTACAGGAACAGCGAAAATTTCTAGGTCCTTTTTCTGTTCTAGGTGGGCAGTGGATAGAGCCTCTATTTACATGTTAAAGGTTTCCAAAAACCTAAATAAAATCTTTTTTAAAAAATTTGTACAATTGCTTAATTCATTCAGATGAGAGAAAAGTATACTTAGGACATGTCGAAATTTTGTTCAAATATCAGAAATTTTATTTATGGTAATCAAAATACAATTTGTAGATCTACACCGAGAAAAGCTGTTTCAAACTACCCCTCCGAGGACATGAAATGCAAAAAGGTATCGTGCTGCCACCCGTATTAACTTTTATGAGTTTTAGCTTCAATTAACGCATGTAGATAGACTAAATATCCAACAACCGCTTGGAGAAATTTCTTTTAAAATGTGGCTAGACGTATTAGCCACTGCCCGCTAAAGGGATAAAAGAAGCTTCCAGATCGGAACAACGTGAGGGAGTATAGTTTTCGATAGTCGGAGGTGAGTTTAAAGCGGACATCGAGCGACGAATAGCGACAGTCTATGGCGAGCACTGTTTAGGTCGAAAGTCTGGGAACAGCTGGTGTAAAAACTTTAGAGAAGGGCAGCAAACGATATCGGATCTCCATGTCAATGTCCACCCACACATCTCCCGTGAAACCAAGGCAACTTTTCAAAAAAATCTGTTGGGAAATGTTAGAACACCCACCGTACAGTCTGAATTTGTCACCCTGTGACTTCTAGGTCTTAAGGCCACTTAAGAGAGTATTTCGCTTCTGTTTGAACGATGAAGTGAAGGAAGCTGCGCTGCACTTTCTGAAGAATCGATCCCGTTCTTTCCAGAGTGAAGACGTAGACCTTCTGCTGAAGCGATGGGACCTGTGTTACAACCCCCAGTGCGATTTCTGTGATTTCAAATAAAAGTATTCTTTTTATTGATACTTGTTCACTTTTCATTTGCTCAACCCTTATATATTCCAACATCTCATAACTTCAGTTCTTTCTCCCCACAACGTTGAATCAGTCCGATCCAAAAATTTTCTTTCTTCCGCTTTACCGTGCACTGCTATTTCGACATCAGATGTTTATATATATTAATATATATATTAAAAAAAGAAAAAAGAAGCTGTTAAATGTAGTTGATGTTTGTTTCTTGTAACTGCTTACTAGTTGTCCTCTCATTGCAATAATTGTAATTATTCTGGATTTCTTAAACATATAACGAATTTATTTTTTTCAAAAAACACAATTAACTCATATAAAATCCCCAACAGCTCGAAGTTAACGCAGCAGTATGACAATGAAATGCACAGTCACCGTCAAGCTTTCACTCCAGTTTTTCTTTTCAGTATCGTCATTGAATAGGCGGGGAAAAATCTTCCATAAAGTTCTGCTACTTAGTATTTAGCTACCTAATTATTCGCAGTGTGTGTCTCCAAAGTCCCTTCTATTATTCTTCTTCTTATTTTTAAAGTTATTATCTTTGACCTGCAATGGAGCTTTCCCGTCACAAAATTTTTTCCACAGAAAACTGAATAAAGTCTGATGTTTCCCTAACAATATAGTTTAGAGAAAATTAATATTTTTAGCACATGTACCTTTTCTGTATTAACGTATTCAATTGCAAACCAATCAGTAACTAGGATATCAAAATTGTAGAATTTCAAAAACGCAATGAATATTCAATTACGTACTAGCATAATCCAGTCTAACAACTGTAAGGAAAGAATTTAATGTAATGTAAGGGAATTAAATAGTTTTAAGGGGAATTTAAATCTTCAATGAGAAGTAAAATTCTTAAAGGAATGGAAAATGTTGTGCTATGAATAATTAAATAACGTACAAGAATAGTACCGATTGAAAAAAAAACTTAATTACTAAAAGATATCTCTCTTGAGAATTCAATATTCCGCTTCATTTTAATGAGAATTTAGAGGATGAAAAGATTTTCAGTAGATATATGTGGTACCTTGCATTTCTGAAACTGTACAATCTATGCGTAATAAGTTCTTTTTAAATAATGTAATGAAACTAATGAATGGGGCTTATAATTGATTCAGTATTTAAGTTAAATTTTTCAAAACGTATTTAAGTTTCCTAAGGTCATATTCTTGTTCCATTATATAGAATCTCTCTCATTTTATAATTATAAATCTATTACATTTGGAGTTAAAGAACGAGATAACTAAATTTTCGCAATTCTGTATGAGTATATCATTATATTTTGATAGTAAAATAAACTGAAATATGGGGAAAAAATTAAACTGAATAATCAGTTTAAAATTTTCAAATAAAATAAATCTGTTATATGCAAATAATCAATATAATAAATATAATAAAAATTCCTATGTAAAAATTGATGAAAATATTTAATTGAGCACAAAATACTCAGAAAGTAATAAATTATTTTTATATTAGGATATTTTTAAAAAAATTACTTAAAATTCTAGAAGTATTATATTTATTTAATTCCTTTATTGGCGTTTATTTTAGATATTTCCCTGTATAAGTTAGTTATATAGAATAATGAAATTTACGAACAGTTTGTAGTTAAAAGGTACTTAGAACTAATTGAATTATTGAGCAAAATGTAGAATTCTAATAAATCGTATTATGTTCTTTTAAAACTGTGGGAAATGAAATGGAAAAGAAGTTGTATACGAAATTATTTCCTTTTTCTTTAGGTCAGCATTTATAATTTATAGACAATTTTTTCCCTTAAATGAATATACGATCCATCAATTATTATATACAGAATATTTAAAACAGAAAATATTGTAGAATTCAAAATCCTTTCCCAGGCACGAAATCATTCTAATATTGATATTACATTCAAATTTTTACTACGATATTAAAATCAGAATGCATTATTTCATTTTTTGTTTAAATAAATCCTTTTTCTTCATATGCTAGGTCGAAACTTAATATAAACTGTTTTATCAGACAACAAAAATTATCCACAAATCGAACTATTTCTGAGTTACCTGACTTTTTCCCTATTTAAGCCCTTAACCGGTTTTTCCGAATAACGTACAGGCTACCACAACCTGTTTGTCTGTGCGCTGTACGGTCACTATAATATTTTTTTTCTTTCTGTGATTTACGCGTATTTTTAATTCTTATGGAGATATTATTTAGTACTAGGGTTTTAAAAAGGTGATGCAGTTTGTGTGTCTATGGAACAGGTATGCTTTTCATATGGCGTGCATTAGTATGGTGTTTAATTCTAAAAAAAATGTACCTTTTTTTTAAACATTTTAGGCAAAAAAATTGATCGATTAAAGGGTTGAGGAATCTTGATACTTTTCAAGACCTTTACATTCTCATAACATTCATTCATCTCAGATTTATAGTTCTACATTCAAAAAATGCCTCCTACGATTTTAATTTTACTTGAAACGCACACAATTTTAATAGTTACATTTTTAGTATAAGTGTAATTTTTTTTTATTTCAGTTATGTAGGTAAGCACATATATTTCGGATATTTTTATATAAAATATTGTAGACCTTTTTCTTACCCCACTACTCCTACCCCAATGGAGGGTCCACAAAACCTCGAAAAATTTAGAAATAGTCCTTGCCTTAGAAAAGCCTGTCAACTCATGATCTAGAGCAGGGGTGGCGCACTTTTATGGATCAAAGTGCCATTTTTTTCTAAAGAAGTGTTTAATGAGGTACAGACGTGCCGTCAAATAAGTTTGACTCTTGTGATTATTGGAAAAATAATAAAACTAAATACTAACTACTGAAAACTCTTTATTTACAACGAAGAAATATCCCTTGCACTGTATAGTTGTAAATGCTTTAGTTACACGTGTAATTTAAATTAAAGTAACATTAGTGTGAATTCTATTGTTGCAGATTGGATGATAAATAACTTATATTAGGATTGTAAGATCTATCTTTTAGTATAACGCATGCTGATTTCGAGTCATCTGCCAAATGGTTTGTAAGCAATTAATTAATTGAGCACACATTATTAATCCCTTTTTTGAGCAGAGGATTTGTGATTTGTTTCAAAGTGCTGTTCTACCGACGATGTTCTGCATAACACACTGTTCCAGAACATAGAACATATAACGCTTTTCGCCTTTACTAATAATGCCCTATTTCTAGATTCACCAAATTTGAAATTCTCCGTTACACTTAATATCTTGCACTTTTTGTTTTTTTGCTGAGGTAACCATGTTAAATAACAGTTAAAAATCGTAAATATAACACAAATAAACTTTAAAATACAGTTATGTCAACGAAATTGACTATGCTATGCGTTAAAAATTTTGCATCATAAGCAACTGCAGTCCACGGCGTAACTAAGGCAAGACAATAACAAACGAGTGTACTCCCAACCGTTCCGTGACCGATTTCTCGCATTTGTTCGTAATGCTTCATAGTGAACTTTGTTATTTTGAAATAAAATGCAAAAATTTTTTATCGCTAGCGTGCCCAAAATATTGCGTCGCGTGTCACTGGTTCGCCATCCCTGATCTAGAGTAACGAGCACCCATATTTCTTTGAACTAGTACGGGAGAGGAAACCAAATCTCCAAATTTTTTGACATTGACCACTCAAACACATATACTTGAAGATTCGATTATTAACGGATGTATAGAATAATTGATTGACTGAGTTAAGACAGTCACCTACACTTTTGAAGGCATAATTCCGTTGCATCCATTTGCAATAAGACTACATTTGTTACAAACAAGCATCTTTTTTGATAATTTTAAAGCGATTTTTGTGATGAAGAAAATAAATATAAAACAATACAGCTTATACGTTTTCAACAATAATTACACACAGATAAGTTTGAAATTGAAACATGAAAGATATATTAGATAATAGGATAGAATAATTTACTTTAAGGTATCTGACTACGTTCGGAACCGTGATTTTGTGAAAGCGTATAAATGGATAATATTTATGATATTTAGTGTCAATTAGATTAGAATACGTAAAAAAAAATTGTTTTAAGAATATTATTACAGTAGAAAATTATTTAAATACAATATTTTGATAAAAAATAAACATAGAATAATTTATTTTCAAAACATTTTCCTTTAATCAAAAACGCTTCTATATTAGTAATATTTTGTCTCAAACCTTTGTTCAGAACTTGAACTAAAAATTTTGAAACATATAACTTAGAAGTGGAGATTTATCCTTATTTTAATACACACAACAGAGGGAAGAAATTTTAATAAAAAAACGCAGGTAATTATTTCATTTGGTAGCAACTCTGAAAATAATGGGAATTTTTCAAAATTCCTAGTTCAGGCCCTCTGGCGAAGTCTTTACTTTATAATCAGCAAAATATTATTATTATGAAAGCAGTTTTCATAAAAGAGAACGTTTTGAAAATAGGCCATTATAAGTTAGTTTTTGCCAAAGTATTGCATTTAAATACACATTTAAATAGTGACAACAAGTGACACTAAATATCACGAAAATCATCCATTTATGTGCTTTTTTAAAATCATGGTTCCGAATGTGTAGTCGGATATCTTAAGTTATTTACTTGAGCTTTGACATTATGTCTTTTTTAGATGTTTAAATTATTTTATTTCTGATGAGGCTATGTCGGAAAGAGAAAAAGGCTTAGTATACAGAATTCAGACCATTTGAGCAAGCAAAAATTTAATATCAGCAATCCTGAAGTAAAGAGATAATGAAAATAGGAATATAAAATAAGCATTATAAATGTATCTTCTGTATTCTTTCCCTTCATCAATATGAAATTAAAATATTATGATATGTAAATTGAATGCTTGTTGCCAGATACGTAAAAGATTTTGATAATCATCGGTGGCTATCTTGTTACGATAATGTTTGCCTTTCTCACCGAAATCTTATCAAATTAATGTAAAAAGTTTCAACTAAATGAAACTAATAGAGTCAACCTACAGAATAAATTGTTTTTACAGGGAGAAATTTAATTGACGTTATTATACACACACACACACACACACACACACACACACACACACACACACACACACACACACACACACACACACACACACACACACACACACACACACACACACACACACACACACACACACACACACACACACACACACACACACACACACACACACACACACACACACACACACACACACACACACACACACACACACACACACACACACACACACACACACACACACACACACACACACACACACACACACACACACACACACACACACACACACACACACACACACACACACACACACACACACATTCCGTTTTCTTAAAAATGCAAAATATATGTAGTTAATAAAGAATCAATAATACATACAATCTATGACAATCAGTCGGATTATTATACACTGGTGTGCAAAACTTATGCAACAATGTAAAAATTTAGCAGATAGCCATGAAATTGCACAAAAGGAGGTCTGGAGATCAGTACAGGGAACACGTAAGTCAGTAGAAACGTCATGCGTATACAAATATCAGGAACGAAACGTCAGAAGCGATGTGAGCGTACGCAAAACGCGTGATGCTCATGCGCGCTGCTCAACAGTAGAATAAAATGAAGGACGGAGACGCAATTCAACATATTCGCTGCAAGTGCCAGTGAGTCAGTTCGTGAAATATGGCTAGAAGAAATCACCTAGACGACTTCATACGTGGAAGAATGATCGGAAAGCTGGAGGAGGGGCGTACCTTCACCAGTGTAGCTGCAGAGTTCGGAATCAACAAAAGTTTCATTTCGCGCGCTTGGAAAGCGTTCCAAACCACAGGTACAGCTGTTAGAAAGCTTGGTGGTGGCCGCCCGAGGACGACAACTGCAGGGGATGACCGATATATCATCCTGCAGGCGAAAAGCGCCATTGCTCAGAAACTCTGTACAGCAACGGGTCGACAAGTGTCGCGGTTTACTGTGGCCAGACGCCTTCACAAAGGGGCCTATTCCTGAGGAGATTGCCGTCCTGAACGCTGCCTCCCGTTGAAAGTTGGCCACCGAAGCCACCGTTTACAGTGGGCCAGAGAGCACAAAAACTGGACAACTGATCAATAGAGTCGTGTCCTGTTTACGGATGAGAGTCGGTTCAGTACCAGAAGCGATTCTCAACGCGTTTTGATTTGAAGAGAGATCGGGACTCGGTTTTTTCCCAGTAACATCAAGGAAATACACCGTTACAGTGGTTCTGGAGTTCTTGTCTAGGGAGGCATTATGCTAAACGGGTGAACTGAGCTTCACATTTTCGACAGAGGGTCTGTAACTGGGGATCGCTATTGTGAAGACGTACTTCTTCCCCATGGGCGTCCTTTCCGAGGTGCCATTGGCCCAGACTTCATTTTTATGGATGACAATGCACGGCCACATCGCACTCTTGCTGTTGAGGAGCTGCTGGAAAGTGAAGATATCACTCGAATGGATTGGCCAGTGCGCTCCCTAGATTTAAATCCCATCGAACATGTGTGGGATGCTTTGGGGAGACGTATTGCCACACGCTTACATCATCCGGAGAACAACCAACAACTCAAACAGATGTTGATTGAGGAATGGGCACTCCTACCTCAAGAGATGTTGCACCAGCTGGTTCTGAGTATGCGGAGACGGTGCGAAGCAACCGTTGTAGAAAGGGGAGGGCATATACCATATTAAGGAACATCTGCTTGTTGTTCTTCCTGTTGGATAGACAATCATGAGTCACGATACTATGCGTTCAATAAAGCTTGTTTTTGTTTGATTCCATACCGTATGCGTTGTATTCCTTTTTCAGAGCCGATGCTTTCGTCATCCTTTACGTACATAATACTCTCTCTCATTTCAGAATTTCATGTCTCTCAGATGATTTTTCGTGAAGTTATGGCAATAAACCCACCTGTTGCTTAAGTTTTGCACACCAGTGTAGATTGATATTTAATCAATCTATAATTATAGTCTTTCACACTTTTATCGATTCATTTTATTATGTTTGAGCTACAAGAAGCCGTATGTTATTCTTAAGTATTATGTAAGGACATAAATTTATAGATATTTCAATGTACCATATATGTGCACCGGCGTAATATAACACGCACTTATACTTTCAAAATGATTTTTTTTTAGTTTTTAGGTATATTCACAGTAAAAGCACGATTTTAATTTACAAAGGAACCTGAAATGTACATGTGTAATTCTCTAATTTTTTGTCATTTATTATAAGCATTGCAGTAGGGCTTTTAAGCAACTTTATATTTCTAGAACTAAAACGCTGAAACACAAGGAAAGAGGTTTTAGAAACAAAAAAGGTCAAATGAGTAAATCCCTATTAACGACATACCCAAAGCAACACGAGGGCCTTTGGCAATGGATCAACGTAATTTGAATCGCGGTCAAGTGACGAGGAATATACCTGAGCCGATACCTCACTCTCCTAACTTCAACACCACATCAACTTGAGGGCTTTAAGACACTACAGATTTAATGTGCACTAGCTTCTCTACAAGGTGGATCTTCCATGTAGCAAAAAAATGAAATTATGTCCTCAAAAGAAGCACATTTTCACTTCTTTATTGATTTCATTCTTGCTCTGATTTCGAGGAACCATTAAAACCCGCGTAAGTGGATAAATTACTTTAGATAAATATTTATAATTTCTAGAATGTCCTTAAAGTTGTTCTAACTTCATTTCAAGAATTTTAATTCATGAAAAAAAAATTCTAGAACATAGAATGTAATTTAATTAAAAAAAATCTCAGAGGACTCTATTTTGTGACGTCTGAGATAAATAACAGTAGCATGATATTGATTAATTTAAACCTTTTGTTTATTTACGTCACAGCTGTTATTTACAGATTATACATTGGAGTTATTAAACTTATTAAAAGATTGTTAGAGTTCAAATGATGGGGTTTATGAGAGAGGAGTTCTTTTCGGAGTCTGCTCTGTTCGAAGGTTTCAAAACATCTTTCTCTCTCTTCGGGGATCAGGGGCCGGCGCCATTTTAGCATCTAGTTACATCCCGCTAGTGGCGGGAAAGGATCTTTCGTGGGTCAAAAGATTTCGAGGGAGGTCCAAGGTGGACTACGCTATAACTTTCGAGATGTAGGTGCATAATGCACGTGTGATGATTATTTCCGCAAAGAAGCCCATTCACATCTGGGAGGCAGGAAACGTTACAATTTACTATAGTATACTTCAAACAAAAATAAAGAAATAATCATTGCTTATTTGGATGCTTGAATATGGTTTAATGGGATGTGAACTCATGATCATGTCTAATAAACCACCATATAGAACCTGATCATGTATCTCTGCCATTAACGCGAAAACACTCTAAAAAGGATAGTTATATCGAAATTTGGTCCTTTTTAAAGAGAATTGATATACAGTCTAATATTGCTTATATTTATAGTCTTAACACATTTATAATTTCAAGATTATTACAACAGTTTCATACCGAGCATTAAGAAAGAATTAATTATAAACTTATCAGTTCAGACGTTAATTTCAATTTTTAAAATACATGATTAAGCTTCTTTAAGATACCTTCTAAATTTATTGAATCGCTCCCCCTCTTGGATATGATTCACTTATTTAGCTATGAAAAAATAGTGAAATATTCATTTAAAAATTATGTACTCTCAAATGAAAACTTAGAATAATCAAAGCCAAGTTTTTTACAAACCAGCAGTAGAAAGAAGTGAACAACAAACAAGACCGATGTGTGAAAAACGAGTTTTCTAAACACATCAGTTATCAGTTTTCTTTCAAACTTCACATTCTGAGTATTATAATTTTCTGGATCACAAATTTTAAAAGGAAAACAGAACGTTGAGTCAAATTGAATGTATTTAATAATTATTTACAGTAATTTAATTTTACGAGGTGGTAGTTTAATTTGTTGGTTTCAATATTCAACTGTTTCACGTCGTAAACAATTGGAATTATGAATAAAATTTAATTAATTTTTTAAGTAATTAGTTTTAATCAGCCTGTTTTCAAAATTTGTAATAAAATTATAGTATTATCATCCAAAAAAAATCGTGTGTAAAAAGTTTCAGCTCAGTTGAGAGCCTTAACTCGTGAGAAAAGAGCTTTTAAGGTTTTGTGACCCAAGTCGCCAAACTTTCTCGCCAAAGATGATGCCGACGTGGCTGTATCTGTAATTCCTTAAATAATTAATTTTAATCAATTAATTTTTATTAATTATGGTTAAATTATCGTATTGCCATCCAAAATAACCGTGTATAGAAAATTTCAGCTCAATTGAGCGGTTTAAAATGTGAGAAAAAAAAAAGCTTTACATGTTTTGAAAGAAACATAGTTGCAATGCGTGAATAGAAGAAAACCCGTTAAGAAACAGTAATAAGTAACTATAATTTATTATCTCCACTTAGGAAGCATCCTTTACTTAGCTTTTGAAGAAATAACCCAGTATAAATATTCAATTAATCGAATTCCCCATTGAAGCGCCTGTTTTTTCAAAACAATCATTGATAAAGTTTAAAAGAAATGCGAATTAATCAATTTACCTTCATTATCTAGCTATACAACTGAAAAAAAGCTGTTTATATGATAAATATATATTCTTTTTTAACTTTTTCACTCGGAAAATATTGAATTATTCACAAAGTTTCATTTGAAGTTCCCTTGCCTTAAACAAACAATAAATACAAATTTTTAAAATTTTGTTCGTACATTTCACCTAATTCAGGTATTCAATTTTCGTCACTAATTAAAATCCTTTATTACGTACTGCATTGTTAATAAATAATCCAAAGGAAAAAACAGACATTGAGCTAAAATGTAGCTTCTTTTGCTTACAAAAGAACATTTTATCCGAAATAAAAGTAACCAATGTTATTATTGTAAAACAGAAACTCAAACACAGACCACCAGAAGAAAGTAAACAAGTGGTACACAAATGAATACACATTTAATCAGTGTAAATCGAATTAATGAAAAACTGTTCAGAAGTCCTCATCAGTTTTTAAGTCAACTTTGGCCTTCCGTCAAAACAGATTTCAGACTCATTTTTTCCTTCAGTGTAAAAATAACAGTGCTTTAAAGAAGAAACAGAATAAATATATAACCTTAAAACTTGAGAAGTTGAAAAGTGTTCTAAGATTTCTTCGTTACATAGATATTCAATAAAAGGAAAGAAGTACTAGACAAACTTTAATTTCACAGTTAAAAGATAGAATTTAATTTAAGGTATACGACTACCTTCGAAACCATGATTTAAAAAACGCATAAATGCATAATTTTCATGATATTTAGTGTCACTTGGATTAGAATACATGTATAAAACTGTTTTAAGGACATTAGAAAAAAAATTATTTAAATATATTATGTTGGTAAAATTACTTAGAATAACCTTTTTTCCAGTTTTCCTTTGTAAAGGGTTCTATTGTATTAATATTTGCCTGTTATAGCTCAGACCTCTGTACAGAGGCTCAACTATGATTTTTGAAAAATTAACATTATTTTCAGAGTTACAACCATTTGAAATAATTATCGGCGTTTTTTTCTTAAAATTTCTCCCTTCTGTTTTGGTAAAACATGGATAAACCGATTTTCAAGTTATGCATTTCAAAAATTCTAGTTGAGCCTCTGTACAGAGGTCTGAGCTATAGACAGGCAAAATATTAATACAATAAAAGCATTTTTTACAAAAGGAAAACATTTGGAAAAAAGGTTATTCTAAGTTAATTTTTTGTCAAAATATTGTACTTAAATAATTTTTTATTATAATACTATTCTTAACCCAATTTTATATACATTGTCTAATCTAAGTGACGCTGAATATCATAAATATTATCCGTTTACACGCTTTTTCAAAATCATGGTTCCGAAAGTAGTCGGATATCTTAAAGATGTAAATGTGAATGATATTTCTGCATTCTTGTTTTTTAGTTTTATTTCATAATAAGGATTAATTTACATATAATAAGCGTAACTGCTAATTATTATTATGCTGAACTTATTCTTACAGATCTAATTGCTTTTTCATTAAGTATTAAATTATGAACCCCCGAAGTTTAAATATTAGGTTGGGGAAAAAGAAATCCATTATTTTTGCATGAAATTCAAAACTTTATTTAACATGTTTCGGATTGTCCGATTTGGGCCAAATGTGTGCCGTTTTGTTGTATAACTTGTTGCCATTTTGAAGGTAGCTTCACATTGCCTCTCTCATAGAAGTCTTGGCCTTTATTGGCGAAAAACTCTAGTAATTGATTTTCACAATCTTTTCTTGATCCCAATTTCCTATCACTCAGGAAGTTTTGCAATGCGAGAAAAAGGCGGTAATCATTTGGGGACAGGTCTGGACTATATGGTGGATGCATTAAAACTTTCCAAACAAGCTCCCAGAGTTTCTGGCGAGTCACTACAGACGTGTGTGGCGTGGTGTTGTCCTTTGATGGAATATAACACCTTTTCTGTTGGCCAATTTTGACAGTTTCTGGTCAGTCGCTAACTTCAAACGGTCCAGTTGTTGAAAGCAGAGATCTGAATTTAGTGTTTGGCCCTACGGAAGCAACTCATAATAAATGATTCCTTTCCAGTCCCACCAAATACACAATAGAACCTTCCTGGATGTTAGTCCTGGTTTGACCACCGTTTGAGCTGCTTCAACGCTCTTTGACCACGATCGTTTCACATAGTATTGACTTATTTGTCCCATTTCTCATCCCCAGTCATCATCCGTTTATGAAATGGGTCGATTTCATTCCGTTTGGCCAGGGCTTCGCAGATGGAAATTCGATCCATCATGTTTTTTGGTGTTGATTGGTGTGACACCCAAACATCGAGCTTCTTTTTGAATCCAACTTTGCTCAAATGGGTTAAAGCTGTTTTATGGTCAATATTCACCTCCTGGGCGATGCTACGACTACTAACATGTCGGTCACATTCAATTATTTCTGTGATTTTATCGACATTTTCGATGACGGGCCTGCCTGTGTGAGGGACAACTTTAATATCAAAAATACCTGAACAGTATCGACGAAACCAAAATTGCAAGTAATTAGTTGTTACAGTATCGGCACCATAAACACCATTCATAATTTCAGTTGACTGGCTTGCATTTTCGCTTAAACAAAGAAAACTATAAAATGTACTGAATTTTCTCTTTGTTGACTTTCATTTTAAACACCCTGTAACTCACAACTGAATGGACTAAACAAAAAACAGGAAACTAATTTTTTTAGTGAGAAATGTCACCTTAACATCGAGCTAAATTTGAAATCGGATACTTCACGAGATATCGACACTACAGCCATCTACCGAAAAATTAACGGATTTCTTTTTCCCAACCTAATATATAAAGTAATTAGCCGTTCCCCATCCTCTTATCTGGGTGTTTCTTAGTGTTGTATGAATATGTATTGTTTTTAAGTTATTGAGAGAAATACATCTAAATCTTACAGTTAATCTTTCGATTATGATGAAAAAAAAATTTTTACGCTCTCGCCTTTTTGATTTAAAAAGGACAGGACTTGAATTTCGAAGATGGAAATATGTTTACCATTTAAGTTTCCAAAAGGCCCCACTTCCTTCGGAATCAGTTTCCCACTAACCTAATTTTTTAATAGATTACTCAACAAAAGAAACATGCTTGCCATATTTCAAGTATTTAGATCTAATAAATCAGAAACGGGATTTTTAAAATTTATAATTCTCCTGTAAACCAGACGACCCCTGAGGAGACGATTTCAGGACAACCTGTTCTTAGTTGATCTCAACTCAAGGATAAAATCACGTTTCCTAAATTTCAAGTCTGCAGGTGTAACAATCCAAAAACGGAAATGTTTGTCTTTAATCTCCTCGCATCCCCCTCCCCTTTGGGAGTCGATTTCAACTAAACTCATTCTTAGTGGACCTTTACTCAAGGAAAAATTCACGTTTCCCAAATTTCAAATCTTAAGGTGTAATAGTACATACACAGGATTTTTGTCTACAGCACTCCAACAACCCTCCTTGCAGGTCGATTTCAACAAAAACCGTTCTTAGTGGATCTCTACTCAACAGTAATAGCATGTTTGCCTAATTCAAAGTTTTTAAGTCTAATGTTTCAAAGACGGAATTTTTATAAACACTCCCGTCCCCCCCTTTTAATACTTACTGGAAATCAATTTTAGGAAAAACTGTTCTTATATTCAGTTTTGATAGAACAAAATAAACACAGTTTCCACATTTTAAATCACTAGACCTTATAGCTCAAAACAGAAATCTTTACCTTTAGCAACCTCGCTACCTCTCTGATGGGTTGATTTTCGCAAAACCTATTCTTAACGGACCTTTACTTAACAAAAGCCTGCCACACATTTTGAGTGAGAAGAGCCAAGTGAAGCAAGATAATGATATGTTTTTTAATTCAATTATAATATTTTTTATATTTCAGTGTTTCTCCATTTGTAGATAATGGGAAGAATAATTTCTGAAGTTTATGCCAGAACAGAAAAATGTTTTCCTCGTCATTTGAATTTATTTTCAAAATGCTACACTCGATAAGTGCAATAAGGTTTGAAAGCAGAAAGCTCTTTACTTCTGATAATAACTATTCTCCCAATATAAAAGCATCCATTTAATTTTTTTACGATGATAATCTGAAGAAAAATTGAATTAGCTCGTGGAAGTACGAACAAAAATGGAAAACATAATGAGATAAAGAAACAGTGCACATAACAGGCGAGAATAAAATGATTTTACTTAAGAATACGATCGGCAGAAAAAAAGAAAATGGCGACTGGTGAAACGAGATTATTTCTATAGGTTAAAAGGTTTGCGAGAAAGAATTTTCAGATTTAGATAGAGTTAAAATTATAAACACTAAGAACCGAAAGGAATTAGAACGTTTTTGATAAGTTTTATGAATACTCTTTCGTCCTTTACATAGATATATTAACAAAATATTTTTGGAAAAAATATGAAATTCGCCATTTTTAAATGGTAGCTATTTTAAATGAGCAAAAACTAAAATGTTTCTGTGTATGTGTACACGTTCTTTGCCATGTTGTCTAAATGGTTGTTATCTGTATGAAAGATACATTTAATTGAAAGTCATTTATATTTATATATGAATCAAGATCTGATATTAATACTTTATGTCGTAAGAAAACACACAAATAGTTTACGAAATTTATTAGAAGCGAGGAATAGTCTGCAAGTATGACACTATCACACGAAAAATTATTCAAATAAGATAAGAAACATGTTATCATATCTTCTACAATTTTTAAATATTATCTATCAAAACATGTATTTAAGAAATTTAACTTAAATTATATTAAGAGTAACGCGAGATACCGTCTTACGGCTGTATTCACCATGCTAGAGACCGGGCTATGAAACCCGCAGTTAAAAAAAGCAAACCACTGACTTAATATATATATATATATATATTCGAATCATTAAGATATTACATATCAGTGAATTCATACATTTGTAGGCGAAAAGCAGCCCAACACATGAGTGAAAAATATTTAATTATATATAATTCAATCACAAACCAATAATCAATAATCAATCAAAAAATCGAAACCATATGAATCCTATAACATTAAATCCCATTTCATTATTTTGAAATGGGATTAATGGTATAGGATTCATATGGTTTCGATTTTTTGATTGATTATTGTGGTTGTGATTGAATTATATATATTTAAATATATATATATATATATTCGCCACTGTTTTTTAAATTCCCTTACTTAACTGCAAATTTCGGTTTCTAATTGATATCATTGGTGAAAATAGACCCGTGACCTCAACTGATTTGTTTACTTTTCTAAATCGGTACTACTGCAAATATATATATCGTTTCTTCTAACTTTCCTGGATTTATATTTTTCTAAGTAATCTAAGTGAGTATTTGATGAAATCTTCTAAACTTTATTCATCGCAAAAGCTGAAGTATATCCAAACGAAAAACTGTTTATAAGCATACGAAAAATCGCTTACTACGCAAGCGCGGTAAAGTGTAGCTCAGTTCTGAGATCAATCAAAATTTCCTAATCTAGAGAATGAACTTGCGATGCTAGCAAATTAACTAACCCCAGTTAACAGCTAGTTAGTATCACTAACGTTGCACTCAACGTAGAACGAAGACTATTGGAGAAGGGAACTCTTTATTTTGAGGACCACTGTTAAGTGACTACAGCGACACATAAGCTAGAACTAGGGCTTGAACTCATGACACGCAAGCCACAAGCTCGCGTCGATACTCACTAGGGTACCACGGCTCCATAGATATTTTATGTGGGTTGTTGTCTATTTGTGACGAGCTCACGCGTCTTTTCATTAACATGTTCTTTGGGCTCTTTTGGGGCCAGAATTAATGGTAACTCTTTTCCAACCAAAACCCAAGAAGTGAAACGTGAATAAAAGATGCAAATTAGAAAGCTTTTAAATATCAGAAGTTAGAGTAAACGAGATGGCAATTTGGGGAATGTTATGATAGAGCGTGATACAATTGTGAAGTGACTGCCAACAGAGGTTATCCCGAAGATAGAGCCATTAGGTCAAGGTGCATACCATTGCACTCGAGTAAATAAGCAACTTTCTTAATATCGGATCAACGACTGGATTAAGATAGGATTGACTATTTAATATTAGGACTTGCGATATTATTGGAATTAAGATTAGGTGGGTTAGGTATTGATAGTGGCCCGAGTTAGGTTATTTCGATATTACTTATATTGTGTGTTTGTTCATCGTAGATTCCCTCACATATATTTTTTATCTACTCTGTTAAAAGCTTAAGTTCTTAATAAAGCCATATTAAGAACATGGAAACTTCTAGTTCTTTCGTTAATCCTACACCTCTGGCTCACGCTGATAATCAAAGAGAAGGGCTCCCAAGGGGGGCAATTTCACATATTTTGAATCCATTAACATAATGTTGATTTTACCTGTTTATGAACCTACTACAGTGCTTCTCAAACTTTTAATATGGGCAACCCAATTTTCAATCATAATTTTCATCGCCCCCTCCTCTTTCCACACAATATAACAATACATTCGAACATAATAGTAAAGTACTTTGGTGCGAAAGCTACAATACGCGCGACCGCGTATTATAAACCTTTATAAATTATCAAAATAACTGTTAAGTTTTGTATATGTAACTTTTTAAGTAATAAATATTTTAAGTAAGTTACTTTTTCAAGTAATAGGATAAATATTGTAATACTTTTTTCCCTTTCTAATTTTTAAACTGGAACAGATTGCAATAAATATGTAACGTGCATTTTATTGTTTATTGTGGCAGAATGTATTTTGTTTTACTTCCTTACCGTTAATTAATATTCTTTTTTAAAAATATTTTTTGATATTTTCGACAGGCTTCGCCTTTAACATAAGGTTATCAGGCCACCTTGGGGCGCTCAATTTCAGAATCACTGATGTACTGAGTTCCTCTTCAAACAGATTAAAATATCAATTAAAACGCTTACCAAAGGGGAAAATAATGGTTTGGCTTGGAATATTTTTTCCCGTTATTTGAATACATATTTTTGTTTATTTTATATAGTGAATGTAGAATTTCCGCAGGAAAACAACTCTACTTTCACGAATTTAGAGCATCCAGTAGATGGGAGCCTTCAGAATCCCATTATGTTTTTTGAGATTGTGTGTCTAGCTTGTAGTAGAGTTAAAAGGTAACAAGAGAATAAGATTCACGTAGTAATTTATAAGATTGCTTGTATATATAGCCTCGAGCGAAGCTTCTATCTTCAGTACAGAGTTCCTTGCTAAATATATCGAGAGCACGTATGAAACGGAAAATTATGCTCTCCGCTGTATTCTACCGGGATTACTAGAACTAGTTCGAAGAATATCTTTTGTTGTTTTATGGACTGTGTGAGAAGATGGTATCTTGTGAAAAGAATTATGTTTTATGGTTTTCTTTAATTTAGTTCTTATGCATTTAGTTGTTAAAATAACAGAGAGTGCATTGGAAAATTATTTGTGTTGTGTGTTTTATGGACTAAGTACCGTATTTACTCGAATCTAAGCCGCACCCCCAAATTCTCTATTTGATTTTGAGGGCAAAAAAATGAAAAGATGTGTAAAAGGTTCATCTGTATTAAAAACTTTCAAATACATACATGAACCTATCTAACCTTCAGTACATGTTTCGAAAATCATTCTTGACTCCTATAATAATAGCTGACTTCAGAGATGGTGGGCGTCGCTATTTTCCCACATGGTGTCGTCTTTTGTGTAATATTTTTTCTTTAAAAGAAAGTATTATAGAAGCAAATAAAAGAATTATTAAAGACTGTTTAACATTTACGAGGAAAAATTATATCATTTTATTTGCACTAGACTTAGTACACTTTTTTAGTGGCCACTGCACTGTTTCCGTTTTTTGCATGTAAAATTGCTTCCCTTTTTATACTTACTTCATACTGAACTTATCTTGATGCTGTTACCGATATCTTTGATGTCAAGGTGACTAAAAGAAATCGTACATATATATAAAAAAATCTTAAATACGAGCAGACAACGATGTTTATGATAGACTAAATACTGGAGATAAACTGCGGAATGGGATGAGTCATCGATACAAGTGGCCAGAATGAACGATTACATTTTTCTTTTAAAAATAGCGGAAACTTAATTTTTCCCATCCAGTAAATGTTTTGCCTTCGATTCTAAGCAGCAACCGATTTTCAGTAACATTGCGACATGGCCGTCCTTCGATGACCATATCGTGGGGTTTCAGCGTAAGTTAGAGGTGTGGGATTCTCGAAATGATGAGACATTTTAGAATTCTTAATATGACTTTTACTAAGAATTTAACTTAGATTACTTAGATATCGAACAAACTTATATTAAGTGAGAATAAACCAAAACACGTAGTCTTAATTAACACAGATCGCGCAATTAGATCACTTATCAATATAATTATATTATATCCGCCTAATCTCAATCTCAATAATATATTCGCGTTCAGAATATAATCTTCCTACCTTGTTGAATACTCAACGTCCAATCTACTTCAATTATTTCTCCAAATGGTCGTACAATGGTATGTACCTTGGTTAAATGGCGAGGTGGTGTCTTGATTCTCTTCTATCTTCTCTGAACTGAACTTTCTCTAAATTGCCATCACGCTCACTAAAACTTCTATCCTTTTAAAGGTTATCTTAATTGCATCTATGCTTCGTTTCACTTCTTGGATTTGGGTTGGAAAAGATTTGCCATTAATTGTGGCCGTCAAAGAAACACAGAGGTTATGTTAGAGTAAGAACGCGTGAGATGTCACAACAACAATACTGGAAAAATAGTCTGGCTTAGATTCGAGTGAATACGGTATTTGAAACGAATAATTACTCGACTACACAAAGAGCAAAAAACTCAATGATGTTAGGAAAAAATTAATTTTTTATTTCATCCCAGTTTTAATTTTTTGAACATAGACATAATACTAAAATTAGATGATCGGCGGCGCCGAAGGCGCCTATTCCCAGAAGGATGGAAGAAAAAGAAAAACCATGTGAAGGAGGAATGTCAAATCAAGAGAACTCACCCGAATGGGGAGGTATGAACGTGCCCCCAAGCACAACGTTCTATCGAAGCAGAACGCCGGTGGGGCGAAGGGGAGAAACGCAGGAAGGAAAACGGGACGGCCGAGGCAGTCAATCAAATCTGTGACAGTTCACCAAATGAATCCAAAAGGAATGATGCTATGTAGCGAAACTGCTTGTGTTGTTCAAGAGTGTGAAAAGAGTGAAATTGTTGTGTTATGGGGGGCGAAGCGGGTTTTTCCACTTCGTCCATGAGATTCTATAGATTTAAAAACATTTCTAGAAAGTTTAGTGATGATAGACATAATTTTGTATCTTTCCATCTTTTATACTTATCTACGCCAAACTTCGAATTTTCTGAAATTGTATTTAATTCTTCGATAAAAGTAGTGCCATCTGGATAAGATCAGTAGCGCCACCTGTTCATACGATTGATATCGTATTTTAAAAATAACGAAATTAAATTAATTGTTTACTTAAGATGTGTAACAATGTTTGGATGAACGAAAGATTTTAGTAAAACTGCTAAAATTAAGCATTATCATTATAAATTCCGTATTTCACGGTAAGTGTAGAAACTTGTTTCCATTATTAATAATTATATAATATCAAAATAACGAACGAGATTATGAAGAGGTTCAGTACATACGATTGTATTAATAACCCATAAAATTATGTGATTCAACTGTTAGGCAAATTCATGCACATATTAAGGATTGTTTTTTAGACTACTTTAGTTTTGCAATCTTCGAAATTATCATTAATATTATTACTTCAATTTTGCATATTTTAAATAAAACAAATAATAAATAATTTTATTCATAATTAAAAACAAAGAAAATTACACTCAAAAATCTGTATTCCATCAGAAATTTATTCAGAAAAAATGATCATTAAAGTATGATAATTCGTGAAGCGCTATTATAGGGGGGGATATGTGTATATATAAATACACACTGCTGACCACACAAAATGCAACACCTAGAAGGATCAGAGATATCACAGCGAAATTTATTCGGCAGATAACAAGTTATACAAAGATCAAACAAGTAAAATTACATTATTTTCTGACGCGTGGATAATGACATAATCAGTACTTAGTGTAGCAGCCATTGTTGGCTAAAACGGGTGCTCCACGCCTCGAATCCTTGAATGTATCCTTGGGGTACATCAGACCATGCGGCTTCCACATATTACCAAAGTTGATTTGATGTAGCAGCGAGGGGTCAGTCGTTGTGCAAGCATGGACAACACGTTTTCGATTGGTGAGAGATCGGGAGTACAAGCAGGCCAAGGAAGCAATTCAATCTGATGGGTAAAGAAGAACACTTGAACATTGCGTGTCACGTGTGGTCGCGCATTATCCTGTTGTGCTAGGGTTCATAACGTAGCTGCACGATCCATCACTGACATGCGCATAATGCGCCTGTCGTCACGGGCAGTGGTGCACTGAGGTGGGTGCGATCGGCACCAATGATTCATCGTTTCCTCTTGCATCCAACGATGACAAAACACTACCACAGCTGCTTGGTTTCGTCCAACATGTTGACCGATTTCTCTGACAGATAATCCGCAATCCTTACAGGCTACTATTCTTCTTCGGTCGAATTCAGAACCTCGGTCAAAAGTTGCTCGATGTCTTCAACAAAGCATAGGTAAACAGCTTACGCAAACACACACACACACACACACACACACACACACACACACACACACACACACACACACACACACACACACACACACACACACACACACACACACACACACACACACACACACACACACACACACACACACACACACACACACACACACACACACACACACACACACACACACACACACACACACACACACACACACACACACACACACACACACACACACACAATTGCCATACTTCAAATCGCCAATCTGTTCTCCCTTTATATAGCATTTGCTGGTGGTACTACGATCGCCCGTGATGTGCGTCTGTGCTGTACTGCTAATGATTCGCATATTTCAATGCATGATGTAAATTTCTTATGGTTTGCATGCTTCCTTCAGGGTGTTGCATTTTGTGTTGCCGGCTGCAGGCAGTGTATCTAAAAATGAAATATTTAGAAGAAAAAAAATTGCTTTCTCTCTTTCAAAATGTAATGCCTTAAGGGCGGAATAAATAAAAAAAAATTTAAAAGAGAAATTTGGTGGCACACAAATCTTCTAATCTAAGTTTAACAGTCCCTCAGAATTATAATGATTCTATGCACACACACACAATACCGCGGATCATCAAAATTATATATAATCATTTTATCATACCTTCAAACTTTACCAAATTTAGTTTAACTATATGAAAATTAGTAAAATATAGTGCATAATTATCTCATCAAAATATAGTTTGCTATACCATCAAATCAATTTTGGATGAATATAAAATGGGAACTTTCATAATGAAAGCTTTTATGTCTGATGTTAATATCCAGAGTAATTAAATATCAAGTATATATAATATTAGGCAGATGGTAGTTGAGCATACATGTGATATATCATTCTCTCAATTGCATAATGAAGACTGAAGTGTCCTTCATTAAAATATAGAAAAATTAGGTTAAAATGATTCTAAACTTTATCAAGCGATGTATTGTTTTATGTTTACAATAAAATTTGAGATCTCCATACTTAAAACAGTGTAAAAATAAACTTCTGTGACTTCAGTAATTTTCTAAATCTAGAAAGTATTAACTATAAAAGAAAATAGTATTCAAGTACATTTTTAGGTTGCAATAAAAATAATATATATATATATATATAGTGTTCAAATTTTTTCAATTGTTTATAAAATACTTTCTATTCATCCATTTAAGTTCGAATACATTTTTTTAAACTTTTAGTGGATGACACTTAATGTTAATACAGTTTTTACAAATATTAATTCATTAATAAAATTTAATGAATGAATAGAGTATAAAACAAAAATAATATTCCAACGGCATATATAAAAAGGAAAATCGTTTGATGTGTCCATGTAGTGCAATGGAGAGCGCGTCGGACTTCTAATCTATAGATCGTAGGTTCGAATCCCAACTGGGATGGCCTAATTTCTGAGAGAATGTGATTTCTTTTTTACTCTACTGTTTTATTAGAATTATAAATTTTTATTAATGAATGAATAGAGTAACACACTAACAAAAATAAATAGTTCAACACACCCTATAAAGAAAGGAAAATCGCGCTTTCTGTTTTGTAACTTAAAGTTGTGATTTTGTCACATGTATTATGTATACATATTTATGTTAATTGTAACTATTTAATAAAAAGTAATTAAAATAAAATTTTTCTTTGTTGACCTTAGTAGGAATTGACTTAAAAAGTTTTTTTTTTTTATATATATTACTTGTTTTTCTCACTTAATAACTTATATTATTAATCAGCTTATATGTCTTCCAGCATTAAAAGTTCGAGCCAATTTATGAGAAGTAACAATAATGACGCAGAAATTTGTGGTATTTTTTTAATGCTTAAAATTTAATACTTATTCAATTCTTTTTCATAAGTCAATCGAAATATCATCCTTTAGCCAGTTTGGTTTATTGGGAAAATAACAAAAAATAAAATACAAAACTACTACTATAGGAATTATAAAATAGTTTAATATGAGTAATAGTTGCATACAAAATACAGTGAGTGATTAGGAATTGAAAACTGGAACGTGTTAATGTTTGAAGACGGAAAAATTGCTAATTCGTCTATTTGATTCAAATTTCATCATGTTTAAGTGCTACGTAATCCCCTATATTAATTTCTTTAAAAAATTTACTCTTTACTAAAGGTCCATTAAGCATCGTTATCTGATGTATTTTTGCCGATGATAGAAAATAAGGAACAGTAAGCGAATGGAAAAAAAACTTATACAAATGGAATTCGTAGAGACGATTGATTTATTCATGTCTGAGTTGTGTTAACTATATATAAAATAGAAAACACATCGTTGAATACCAGTATATTTATCAATTTTCTCCTCACAGAAATCTAAACAAAAGACTATTTTGTAGATCGGGAAGATCATGAGTATAAATCATGAATTCTTTTTTCACCCAAAAGAAGAGCCGTTGCTAAGCAACAAAAAAAAATAATACTTCAGCCAAAACTCAAAAACGTTTTTACCGAAGGAACTTCGAAGAAAGAGCAGTCGATATCTTCCCCTTGTTTGTTTTTCTGCTGAAGAAGGGATGGAGAATGTTTTTTTGCTCTCCCGTTTTTAACCAGACAGCTGCTCGAAACAATTTTTTTGTTCCATTATACAACTCGTTCTTTAATACTACTGTTATATTCAAACTATTTCCTCCAGGGGTGTTTTCAAAATATCTATTGTTTTGGCATTTCCTGAATGTTATGGAATTTTGCTATCCCTGAATTTTTTAAAAAAATGGCGTTTCTTATTTTCGCAGCGATGCCGGAACATTACTATTTTTTATACAGAATTTCTCTTGTAGTCTGAGAGATAACACTTGTTTATATTCCGGATAGTTTTTTGAAAGATAACACCTATTTATCAAAAGCGCTTTTGTTATCGCATGTTGAAAATTTCTAAGAAGGTTGACTGTTAGTTCCAGCAATAAAAATAAATATGGAACTATGCAGGATGTAATTTTCAAAATCTAAATATGCAAAAAGTAATAGCGGATGTTTTGAAAATGCATTTTTATCAAAACACAATAAACTTTTTGAATGTTTAGAACAAAAAGGTATGCTAATAAAGTTCTCAAGATAAAATATAATATCTTAAAATGACTTTTTAAAGAATGTTTATCAACTGATGTAAGAGAACATTATAGAGAGAATATTAATTTAAAAGTACTACTTCATTCATTTGGATTAAAAAGGATAAGATAAACCTTCGCTTATCATATTTCCGTTTTTGCATACTCAAAAAGTGATAAGTTTGTTGAGTTAACTTCTTACGTTATTGATATTAAAATAAACAAAGAGTGTTGTTTTTTTGTTTTGAATCAAGGCGTAAAGAACATACGAGGTGATGAGAAAGAATTGTGATATATGCATACTCTCAATTATGTAAATGGACAAAATAAAAAAAAGTGAGCAACTTACTTCATGAAATATTACTTAACAAGTGTCCATATGTTGTTAAAATAATATTCGATTTCGCGTGAAAAGTATCGGAACCTTACCACGAAATTTCTCGAATCAGTAATATATTATACACAAAATGTTATTTTAAAATTGTACTAACGTAAATTCAGTCACAGTTTTAAAAACAATTAACCATTAATTAGACTTCCCTATACAATTGTTCTTATTCTTTTACATTTAATTAATCCTGCATCATCTAAACCAATAGCTATACCACAATCTTATTACTCACTGTCATTATTATTATACGTCTTCTTATAAAACTTATCAAATAATTCTATCCAAATGATCAGAGAAAACACATAATGATTCGAAGAAACAATTTAACATTACTCATACAGGATTCAAAAATAACTAAATACTTTTGAAAAGACCTCTTAATTTTTCTTTATTTTAACAGCCTTTTATATATATTTGTATATTCCAAATATCTTTACAATTAAAATTTGATCCCTAGGGAAGATTTGTAAGCACCTAAGAGAAAGAGTTATTTAGAGCAAAATTCATGCAGACTTCTAAGACAGCAGTGATTACATTTGGTTATCTCCTGTCCCAAACGTATAGATTTCTGTCAGTAATTTTTTTGTAAAAATTAGCGTGTAAATAAATATCTGTAAAAAATATTTCTTTTGGAGTCTTTTTTACAGTACAATAGATAATTATTGAAATACAAGTATATATAACGTAATGCACACACAAAACCCATATTTTTGAAAATAAATTACTCATTAGGCATGAATATGTTTTTTAAAGTTTATTATTTTTTTAAAATGATTTTTGCACAATTGTATTTATGACATAAATGTTGTTGAAAGAACATTTTTACACTTTTAAGTAAATAAATAAACTATTTGGCGCTGAAGGATTCTTGGGGGTCCAAAGCCTGACTGACACCAAGTACGACTTGGAGCCCAAAACCTGACTTTGCAGGGGGTTCTTAATATTCGCCGTTAAACCATTGATCTTAGTATTTACTGAAGCCGAGGAAGAGTGGTTAGAATAGAGTTCTTGGAACTATTGGGAGTAACTTTTCGATGCGTGAACTTCTTCATTGTTTTATTATAATTATCCAAGTTTGCTGGAATGCATACATGACATTACTGACTAAGCGATCCAAAAGAATATGTATGCTTACATACCAGTTGCCCATCAGAGGCTATAAATCTTAAATGCTTATCTCTTGATCGTAACTCAAAATTATGAGGTCCATCGGCAACAGCCCGTAATTTCAAAGACGTTAAGAAACTCACTTGTAAACTCATACATTGACTTATGGGCCTGAACCAGTATTTTTGGCACTTCAGTTTATATAGTATCATCTGTTCGAATCCTCTACATATTAAATAGAACTGAGGGAACACGGAAACTGAATGATCATGGTTGCCAACTTGTATCTTGCGTTGTCTAGTCATGGGTATAAAACCTAACGCCACTGAAGATTTGCCATGTAGAGGGGCTGGTTTATGTTAAATCTGCCGAAGTTTAAAGTTTTCGGGTTTTGAAGGTGTGGAAATTTAGCGAGACTTTAATCTCGTCTCTTGACCATGGTACGAAATTACGAGGTCCCTTATCAGTAGCCTTTATGTTCCACTATAGTGTGACGTAAAATCAGATCAAATTAAATGAATTTAATTCTATATATACACTGTAGAGCCAAAAAATTGCGAGTATTCCCTCATTTTTCAACGAACTCGTTAGGATGACGTGGAGGGTAAGTTATTAAGTGAAAATGATGTTTAGCTACTGCTGGAGAAGATGAAGAATTATTCTTAGACTTATATATAATTTTGCGAGTGATGGGAAATGCTGCTGGTCTAAGAGAATTTGATAGAGGGCATATAGTAATGGCCCGAAGAACTGGAACGAGTATCTCCGGAACTTCCCGAGTGGTAGGCTCAAGGTAATATTATTACAAAGTGGATAAATGACAGAAAAATCAATAGCAGTTGTCTAGCAGTTAGACTTCAACGCATCTAGGGAGAAAAAAAAAAGACCCAGGAGACTGTCTCACGAATTAAATCAAAATTGGTGCCAAACAATGGCTCCACTGACATCCCAATTTAATGCAAATCCAATTGCAAGTGTTTCGGAACGCACTGTTCAATCATTGTTTTAACACTGTGTCGACAGTGTGGGCTTCAGAACATAAAGACTGGACCACGGATTACAGGGACCACCTTAATATTATAGCCACCACCTTCTATATGGGCAGTTGTGTAGTCAGCCGGATGTCAGGGATTTTGTTAGAAATCGGGTTACTTGTACTTGCCCATCAACGAATGGGATTTATTGGACCACAGGATAATTTCTTTCATTCTTCTGTCATCCAATAACATTGTTTCATGACACTGATGTATTATCAGCGCAAAGAGTCGATGAGGTCATCCGCTACGTCAGTGCTTCTCAAACTTTCAATATTGGCGACCCAATATTCAATCGTAATTTTCATCGCGCCCCCCCTCCATACACTAACAATGTATTGAATTCAATAATACTATACTTTGACGCTAAACCTACAATAGGACTTTAAATTCTTAAGTGCCACCGGTGTATATAAACGTCTCACACAGCCAGTGAATTTATTGTCCTAGACGTATGTATTTGCCTTTCCAAAGTACAATCTTTTGAGAAGGACTTACTAATTTCAGAGAATTTGCTTATTTATTCCTTTTCAACCCTTCCCCCCATACACCACATACGCTCGCCTACTTGTTAAATGGTGACATTGGAGAACGAATCGCCTAATTTTTAATCGGCATTTAAGGGATCAATTATAAACCGAACAAATTATCAAGATAAGTGTTAATATTTGCATATAATTTTATATATGACAAGCCCATGGGGTCACTGGTAATTATTAAATTTGTTCTTTAGTACTGTTAAATTAATTATAAAATACATTATGCATTACTGATATATTTATAAGTGTAAATTTGTAATTAATTTTTTATTGTGTCAGAATGTATTTTGTTCTGTAAGTTAATAATTTTTTTGAATAATTCTTTGTTTCTGAATTTTCAATAAGCTCGTGTACCCCTCGTAGGGTTATCACGCCCCCCTAGGAAGGTGCACCCCACAGTTTGAGAAACACTTCGCTACGTAAGTCCAAATCGGCAGTGGGCGCTGCACTGTGTGATGAAACACACTGTCTGTGTAACCACTATTGTAGCAGCTATTAATATAGACCATTGTAGCCTTTCGGTCGTGGTGAACAATGCATATCAGATTTTCCTTTCCTCTGGAATCAAAGAGCTGTGGCCGCCAAACCACTAGCCGACGACTTGTCGTTTTAAAACTCAGAATGGTTACACGCTAACAGCTCACCAAACGCTCAGTTTTGAAGATCAATATTCCAGGCATCAAGCTATAACGATTTGACCTTTGTAGGAATATGATAAATCAGTTTTTTTCATCATTAAATATTATACGTGTAGAAAAATAGTGTGTGCAGGGCTATAGTTTTATACTCCAGGATCAGTCACACATGATATGTGTCTTTTTCTCCGGGAGAACCTATTGCTTTAGGAGCGGAGTGGTCATGCTCTTTGGTGTCTAAATAGCAAAACAAGTTTTATTTTACTTGATTTATTTAAACAATACGCTTTACTTTTTATGCATTTTATACATTTTATACATTTATAAGATTGAAAAACTGCAAAATGCTTCAATATTATATTAAAAAATACTGTATATGAGTTTATAATCTGAAAAATGAATAAATTCATTGAAAATTACCATGTATATTTTTAAAACTATGCAATTTTTGTGGTCGGTTTTGCCTCGTTTAATTTTCTTTTTATTAACTGCGCACTCTGAAGCTGTTGGCGAAAGACCTCGTAAGTTGGAATCCCATTTCACGAACTTCAACACCACGCTAGCTTGTAGGCTTTGAGGCTTGACAGATTAAAGGTGCATCAGGATTTTTATAAGACCAGGGCTCGAGCTCATGACTAGACAACACCGGATTTAAATTCACAACCATGACCCGTCGGCTACCATTTTAATTCTACAGCCTCTGACAATAAAGTTCGGAGAATAGTCCTGTAACATTAATGTAGATGAAATATTAATGAAAGTTAATTTACCGTCCTTTAAAATAGTCACCTCCTAACTGTGTATCCCTGAGATCTGCTATACATTTTCTGGAAACGTTGAAAGAAGTCTTCTTTTGAGATAGAGTTCAAAAGCCTCGTCACGTTTCGTTGGATGTCAGAAATAACGTTAAATCACTTTCCTTTCAACGCAAGTTTGAATCGTGGGAATAGGAAGAAGTCTGGAGGATTGAGATCTTGCGAGAATGGTGGATATTTAATTTGCACCACCATCTTTTTTGCCAGGAACTGTTTGACGATATTGGCTGTGTGAGGGCGAGCATTGTCGTGAACAAAAAAACATAAACCTTGTGCGTACTGGAGTCGTACCCTGCGTAGACGTTTCATGAAATGGGTCAAAATGTCAATGTACCTTGTAGCATTGATGTTCCAGCTGTCGTGTGCACAGCTAATCGACGATCTTTCGTGATTAATTTACTCACTTTCTCAATATTTTCGTCACTGACGGAGGTCACCGGTCTTTCACTACGGGAGTTGTCACAAACACTTTCCTGGCTTTCTCGAAAACTGGCGAACCATTCGTACACACACTTCAAGGATACTTGATCTTCATAAACACGTACCAGCATCGCATAAGTTTCTTTGGGTACCTTGCCAAGCTTAAAACAAAACTTTAAATTGATCTTTTTTAGTTCATTTTCCTGTTCTCAGTTAAGAACCAACGCACTGAGCAAGCACTTTGTAAAATAAGTCTTACAAGGAACACAAACGACGCTCAACTGAACAATGGTGGGGAAGATAGTCAACACCTGCCACTAAGCATGTGCAGCGTTTTGTTTTGCCCGTATTGCCAGATCTGCCGCTCTGATTTCATTCGCCGAACTTTATTGCCAGAGGTTGTATAACATACTCTAAGACGCCTTTTTTGGAAACTTTTCTTGCAGAAGGGTTCGCACTTATGAGAAGAATTTCATGATAAAAACTACTAAATATTTCCTTCTCAATAAAAATACTCTAATATCCTTGAACATATTCTTAATTTTATTGGACTATTTCCTTTTACGTTTAAAGAAAAATCTTCGAGTAAGTAAAAAATTAACATTTCAGTATTAAAAGTCATACTTTGATTTTAAGTACACTAATACAAAAAAAAGGTGAATAAAAATTGTGTGTGCCAGATTAATGCACATTATGAAAAAGAAATAATTTTAAATAAATATATTTAGTTTCTTTGCAAAAGGTTCAGGAGAAATATGCTTAAATGGGAGGAAAAGGATTCTTCTTTATGCATTAATATTTCAATTTTCAAAGATGCACCTCAGATTTATCTACTGTCATAGTTAAAAGAAAGACATATATTGATAAGGAAATCCAATAGTCGTTAATAATATATACATTAAAAAAACGAGAAAATTATGAAGTCTCTTAGAACAGGTGGATAGCTATGAAAAAGGTGTATAATTTACAAAAACTTGGTTTAGATATCTATATTCAAATGAAAAAAATTTTAAACTAAGCGTATTGATGTAAATAAGTTAGTTATAGAACAATATTTCCTTTTTTTATAATATGTACTTTTATCTACGTCTTTCCATTCGATTCCATAAATTATTTCAAACAATACTGACGTCATAGCTTTAGTGAGCCCCTTGGGTAGGGAGCTTTTAAGTTAAGGTGTCACTTTGATTTCGAATATAAGAAACTAAATTTTTTCCAATCTAACAGTGTAATTTGTAACTGTTGGAGAAAAACTGCTGCATTATATATGAAATCTCAAGTGTTGGATGGATTCTACACTTAGTAAAAAAACTTTAAGAGAAAAGTTTTTTTTAATGATTTTTAAAAATTTGATAAACTCTCTGATTTGTTCTTAATATTTTTATAACCTTTTGAAAAATATTACAATTTATAACTTCTTATATATATATTTTAGAAAAGTAGTTTTATTAATCAAAAAGGGTTTAAAATTAAAAATTTTCATTTTTTTAATCAAAAATAGAATGATTTATGTAAATGTTTTAATCTTACTGAAGTAGTAATGTATTTGAATTTAACGTATATGTTTTAGCTTACACCCTAGTGAAGCATTTTTAGAGAGCTCTAATTTAAACACGTTTGTGTAATTATATAGTTTAAATATCCCATATCCATATTTAAGTTACTAAAAAAATCTTATTAAATAAATATACTGCAAAAAAATCAACAGAAGAATAAAAGGAAAATAAATTAAAACGAAACTAATAACGCTTGATATTTCTATTTAATTTCTTCATTTGATAACATTCAAAATGTATTTGTATTTTGTATTTCTTAAATTACTTACTACACAAAAATTGTAGTTTTCTTTGAAAAGTGATTCAATTTTTTCGGACTCCCTTTTAACCAAGTCACTTTAGTATAATAATAAATAAAAAATAAATAAATAAAAATTAGTCATTTCTTATTTAGGTCAATGAAGAAAAATTTTATTCTAATTACTTTTTATTAAATAATTTCAATTAATATAAATATATATATATATACATATGGCAGAATTTAATATTAGGGGAAAAAACCTTTTTCAAACAAAAAATTTTTTAAAAAAAATTTAACATTAA